>CM076395.1:22878304-23028304 GCA_038363315.1 Mugilogobius chulae | reverse complement strand
ACATCAACGTGGACTATTCGTTTTAAATAATGACCAGAAACTGTAATACTCTTTTGAGCTGTTGTGTCATTGTTTTGAGGTGGTTACTTTCGCTGATTAGATGTTTTTTAATGCTTCTTGTTGCAGTTGAAGCTTGTTCTTACGTTATATCCACTGACATGTTTACTCTTCCAGACTTTTTATGATTTCGTAACTTGTGAACACGTAAAAAGTGTAAACAATATTATATTCATTATAGGAGATAGCATTTGATGTGTTTCATGTTAAGATGTTGTTAGTTACAGTGTTTTTCTCTGTCTAACCAGTAAATCTGGCTTTTGCTCCATTTGTCATAAGCAAAGTGTAGAAACTCAAAACCACTATTCAGTATAAACAGGCAGCTTAAAGGGGACCTATTGTGTTAAATTCACTTTTCTAAGATTTTAACCTCGTTATTATGGTCTCCCTTCATAATGAGTTTACTCAAAGTTATATTTAAATTGATTCATGCATGTTGGAGTAATCTTGTATTGTTTTTCAGCTGGAGCTCAAGTGCTCAGAAATCCCCGTTCTCACCTACCACCTAGCCCCTCCCACTTGTCTGTATTTACTTGATATATTTCAAAAGATTAAGACCCAAAGTGAAAGATGTATGGTTCAAAACTGTCCCATAGCCACTTTCCAAAAAAATAGTTTGTTATTTAAAATCTGTTGCTTTAACAGTTACGTTTTAAAATGAAGAGGCGGGCTTATCAGATCTGCAGTTTTGAACAGGAAGTCAGTAGAGTTGTTTCTATTTCAAGTTGTTTTAGATCAACTTTGTGTTTTACAATGAACAAAAGGTAAATAACTGATCTACATATATTCTAGTTTAAATATTTAGAAAAACACACAATAGGACCCCTTTAAAGTGCATATGATCCTTTAGTGGCATATTATATTTTTGTCCTGAATAAGTCAAAAGGCAGCAACTAACTGGATAATTACAAAAGTTATGGAAGAGTTGCTTCTGACACATGTAATGATACATTTTTACCAACATTGTAAACTAGGATAAATAAACCAGGACATAGATCACATGTTTAATTTGTTTTCCTCATTTATAGGGAGCTAAAATGGAAGAGGATTTGAAAGACAAGACAGAGCAATGTGAGACGATGGATTTCCAAAGAGACATTTCGTCTGAACTCAGCTCCTCATCAGATCTACAGGTACGAGATGTTTGCTGTTGCTGCTGTTATGTTCTGTGTGTTTTTGTTGCTGAACGTCTTTGTTTGTGGTTGTCAGACGACTGTGGCAGAAGAGAAGGAGCACCTGCAGGTCTACCTCCGCATTCGACCCTTCACAGCTGCAGAAAACAGCATGGGAGAGGCTCAGGTCAGATGACTGCACACACATGACTTTTAGAATAATAAATATATTTGTAAATGATCAAAGTTAGGTAGGCTCATTCCACACTAGACCTACAATAGCCAAGTTACTATCAAGGGTTCTTGAAGCCTCTTCTGAAATACGTGATGTTCTTTAGACAACCCCAAAGCTATGTAAGATGTTTACAGAGTTTCTGCAGAGTCAAAAGTTTGAATTAAAAGCCTCGAAAAGTCTTAAATTTGCAGTGGTAGGTCTTAAAATCTGCTTTTTCCTCTGTTGCTGTCAGTTTTTGGAACCAGTTACCAATAGAGATTATTAGTTGCACAAGTTTCAAATGTTTGCACGTCTGACAAAGAAGTGGTTGATAGCTAAACAAATTTGCACACATTAGAAATGAGAGTTGCTCTGGATGAGCTGTAGATATGTGAATGTGAGAGAAAGTTAGACTGTATCTGCTTATGAATGAATGTTTGTAGATTTTAGATTTAGTGTTTGAAGGAAGTGACCCTATAAAATAGCTTTTGTAATTTATAATTTATAACTTTTTTGCTATATACATCTAATCTGTATTATCATTATTTAAAACCAACCTGCTCAGGGACTACAGGTGGAAATTAGCATTCATGCTATAACCTGGCACCAGCATCTCTCCTCTGACTTTTGTCTTGGATAATGTATTGTTGTGCACTGTCCCTATACAAATAAATGCATACTCATACTCTTTTGCAATTTCGGGCACATTTGGTTGATGGAATGCTCAGCTGCTGTATAAATTGACGTATTTTGTTAATTCATTAGGTTTTTAGTAATTGCAAAATATAAAATTATATACTATCTTCTAGGGAAAAAAAGCAGCGTTGTGAAATACTATAGGTCACTACTCGCAAATACATCTTAGTTTGCATGTTTTGTGATTGTAAGAGCCAAATTGACATTATTATTTTTTGTAAAATATTGAATATTATATTGTTTAAAATAATGAATCTCCACAAAAGTTAAAAGCATAAATAATTTAATTTAAGATAAAAGATTAAAATATGTACACATGTAAAAATGGTTAAAATTATGTTTAAAAGCAGGTAAAATGTACTGTATGTTAAAAGTATTTGTGACCGCTCCTTAAATAGTGTGTGATGTCATCACGTTTGTGTATGAGCTACGCCAGGTGTGGGAGCACACAGATTTTCTACCTGCTGCTCTGCTGCTGGGAGATTTGCTTTGATTTGTTGATTAAATGGACAAAAATGCATCTACGTCTCCTCAGTTCTTTTGGTGAGAAAACTTTCATACCGGTAGCTCATTGTGGCCGTTAAAGTCAAGAATTGGCCGCTACAGTGATCTTAAAAAGATATAAAATTTGATCTCTTGATCTTGCAGAAACCCTAAGTAGGAAATTCAAATTTTTTAGATTTTGCTCATATTTTTGAGCTTCAACTAGGGCTGTTCCGTATAATTACTTAAAAAATCAATTTTGATTATGATTATTGCTGTAATCAATCACAAAAATGATATGATGTCATAGTCCATAAATCATCCAGACTCGTTTGGAGCATTTCTGGCAAGATTGATTTGTTGATTCCCCTGTTTTTTCCCACTCTAGGAACTTTTTCAGTTTCTAGCACTTTTTAGTTCCACTTCCCGTTTTGAATGTGTTCACACAGAGCAGGAACTATGGACTGGGGCCACACTTTAGGAGCTTTTTAGCTCCTGCTCTGAGGCAGGTTCAGTCAGACCAGGAACTTTTGGTGACACAACTTTGTTTGGAAACATGTTTATATTTTCTGATTTTTATAGACATTTTCCTTGTTCTTGAGAACAATTACTTAAAAGCATTAAATGCAATATCTTCCAATATACAGTAAATGTTTAAATTTTTAAATGTTATTCACTATTATTAGGAATAATAGTAAATAGTTGTGTTTTATTGTTGATTTCAGTATAATTTCAGTTTTTTTTTTACATCATAATTTCATGTAGAAGGGAAAAAAACAACAACTTTTGTTTTCTAACTTCAACAAATTACTAATTTAAATTTTACAGACTAAACAAATCTGATGTTTTTTTAAGAAAATTGTTGCTGTGTGAACACAAACATGGGGACAGGATAGTTCCTCTGACTAAACAGGAGCTAAACGGATGTGGAACTTAGTTCTTGATACTTTCATGTGGAGAAATGCCTATTTTCATTGCTGTCAGTAACTGCAACTGTAATTAATTTCTAATGTGTGAAACGCATAACTGCCATAATACTTTCTAAATTGTTTGTATTGGTTCTGTTCACTGTGATTCCAAACTGAAGGTGCTCAAGAGCAGATTTGAAGGAGAGAACAGCTTAAAAATGCATCATATTTATCTTATAAGGAAAAGGAGAAGAAGGAGCACTATCTATTCCATTAGAAATGGACAGAACAGTTGAACATTAACACTCCATGTTTTCTTCTAGGATTGCGTGAGCATGGAGAGCTCTAACACAGTTCTGATGAAACCTCCAGGCTGGTCTCGGTGTGCGCGGCAGAGCACAGCCTGCACTGAGCGCGCACTTCTGCAGACGGCACAGCGCTTCCATTTCTCTCAGGTACAACACCAGCACAGACAACAGGGTCATACGCTTACTCCAGCATCACCATGAGTCAAGTGCAGACTTATATGGAGTATGCTTAATTTATGTTATTTGCTTAATGTCACAGCTTGTCTGGAGTTGTGTTTGTCTGTTCACACTGTAGCTGTAAATGAAAGGTCTGATTGAGTATTCATTGGATACCCAAAAATACCTATAAAAATGTGCACCAATATTATATCAATGACAATATATATCAATGACACATAACATAGCAATATAATTTGTTAAAAAGGGTGGATTTTGCAGCATGATTATAAAGATTTAGTACAGTATAGTATATTTTAGTATAGTAGCAGTATAGTTCTAATTTAAATTGATAGAACGCTCTAGGAACACAGATCCATCCTTTGCAATTCTTGTGGCTTTACCAAAATAAAATGTTAATTAGATTGAAAAGGTGACCCTGGTCCATACTTCTGGTCATGTAGCATGTTTTTTCTATGTTTCCGCTCAGGTTTACGGCCCGGACACGTCTCAGAAGCAGCTGTACGAGGAACAGTGAAGGAGCTGGTCCGAGATGTTCTCACTGGAGCGAACTCTCTGGTCTTCACCTACGGAGTCACAAACGCCGGCAAAACCTTTACATTCTTAGGTCAGTTTAGCACTTTGAATATTCCAAAACAGCCACAGACATCTCGCACACTGCTTAGAGTTTAAATGGTTACCGTCAAATCTTGCTTTTATCTGGTTTGTGGGAAAGTCTGACAGTAAACAGATACAGTTTGTAATAAGCACTGCACAATAAGACCATCTAGAAAATGAAAGGTCTTGTCTCGATTAGTGTGGTCTTGACATCTACACTGAGTTAGCTAAAAGGATATTTTTCATCCGTTGTCCTTGGACAGGTGTTGTCTCTGTCTCTCTTTAAACAGAACTGATTAAACATTATGATTACATGACACAGCATTAAAGCAAATACAAGAAAGAAGCTTAAATAAAAGCACGTTTTTGTTATCTAGATTTCTTTGTTGCACTAAAACCGGTGTCTGTACTTTGAGTGGGTTTGCATGGCCACAAAATGGACAACAATCAGACAATTAAGTAAGAGAAAGGCAAGACACAAAGCTAACTGTGAGAACATAGTAGATGCATTTTACATTTACATAATTTATTTGCCGTTTTGAGTCTGATGTTTTCACGATGCGTCTCCAGGTCCAGAAGCTGACCCTGGTCTCCTGCCCAGAGCCCTGAGCACCATCTTTAACAGCATAGAGGAGCGTGTCTCCAGCGACGTGTCCATCAGACCTCACCGCTGCAGAGATTCTCCAGACTCACCAAACAGCAGCAGCTGGAGCAGATCCTTTTCCAGAGGAACCTCTACAAACAGGGCAAAGAGGTGAGCCTGGGACAGTATCACAACCAGGCAGCAGTGGCTTTAGTGCAAACTGATCCATTATTGACATTGACATTTAACTGAGCTTGGACTGGACAGAATCTTCTCTGTAACGTATTGTTTTTCTTCACAGGGCGACAGAAACACTACTCTGCTCAACTCCACCATAAAGTCGCAACAAGAAGAAGGTAAAAACATGTAGCAATTACATAACACTGTATGGCCAAGTAAGTATGAACCTGAAGCCAAATGATCTAAATCAGTATCAAGGCCAAAAGAGTCAATTATACACTGTCACATTAAGTAACCACACTTCTGATGCTTGTTCTACAGTTGGCTTGGCTGTGACCTCAGACAGGATCAGTTTGGACGTGAGCGAGTTCACAAAGTTCTCCGTGTGGGTGTCCTTCTGTGAGATCTACAACGAGAACATCCACGACCTGCTGGAGGCTCTCCCAAACAGCAGCCACAAGAGGACCGCGCTGAGGCTGTCCCAGGACGTCAAGGACACAGCTTCGTCAAAGGTACGAGCTGAAAGAAGAAACGTAAGAACCAAGTGTCACGTACAGAGAGCAAGAGCAGAACTACCTAACTTCTCTATGTTCTGGTCTTAACTCTTCCCCTGCCAGTGATGTTAAATTCTGTCATTGACCTTTTTTATATAAGGCTTATTTAGGCAGCGCAGTTGGTGTTTTATGTGGTCAGCTGCTTTTGGAGGATTGTTGAGTAAGTCTAGAGCAGATATTTGATCTTTAAAGTGACGAAAAGCACAATCCTGCTGGACAAGGACTCTGAGGAGAACGCACATGCAGTTAGTCTCGAGGAGAAAAACTAAACTCTGTGAGCGAGCTAAATGTGTCAGAGTAAGTCAAACTACTGTATTTCTTCATGCTTGAAGAGTTCAATATAATCTATGTCCCATGAAAGAGGCTGAATCTATAGAATCAGAAAGTAGAAAAGTGCTGCTGCCTTCTCGTCTGTAACAGCTTTTGTTAGTTTAAAGATGAAAAAGACACTCGTCCTCATTGTTTTAATTATGTAAACTTTGTATTTTTCTACTAAAGACATTATTTATTGTAGTGGCTCATAGAAAACTGAAGAAAATCAAAAAATCATGTCTGTAAAATCAAAACTGAATCACACTGTGACTTAAATGAATTGTCCCATCCCTAGTGTGAATACAATGTCACAAATGTTTATTGTTTGGAAAAAAATCTGTACAAACCCTGTTAGTTTTGAGCATAGTTCTCATGTCTGTTTTGTGTTGTGTGTCAGATCTGCGCTGGGTGCACGTGACACGGCTGACGAGGCTTACAGAGTCCTCAAACTGGGCAAGAAGAACCAGAGCTTCTCCTCCACCAAACTCAACCAGCTCTCCAGCAGAAGGTAAGCTCCAGGCGTCACCACAAAGCTCCACGTGAACCGGAGTGAAGTACTACAGCTTTGGATATTATTGTATTGTGCATTTAAGCCTCTTGTTTGTCTGTCCTGCAGCCACAGCATTTTCTCCATTCGCATTTTGAGATTGAAGATGTCGGAACGCCAAGAGTTTCCGTCATCAGCGAGTCAGTATATTGTATTTTGTATTATTTCTAATGAATTCTCCACTGGACTAAACGACACTGCCGGACTGCTTTTTGTTTAGATTTGTATTGACTCAAATCGACTCCGAAAATGACTATGATTGCTCTAAAGTGTGCTTGTACGTGCAGGCTTTGTGTGTGTGACCTGGCTGGATCAGAGAGATGCGCTAAAACCCACAACAAAGGGGAGCGTTTGAAGGAAGCTGGGAATATAAACTCGTCTCTGCTCATCCTGGGGAAATGCATCAACGCGCTGCGGCACAACCAACAGGCCAAGTAAGTCCTCACAGGTTTAATTTAAACTGTTTTGCTTGTAACGTCTTTGTGTTGTGTCCAGACTGCTGCAGCACGTTCCTTTCCGGGAGTGTAAGCTGACTCACTACTTGCAGAGCTTCCTGTGTGGGCGGGGCCGAGCCTGCATGATCGTCAACATCAACCAGTGTGCCTCCATGTACGACGAGACGCTCAACGTGCTCAAGTTCTCCGCTGTGGCTCAGAAGGTACGGTCAGGCATAGTTCTGTTCTGGATCTGAGTAAACACACTAGACATTTTAGCTTCATAAGTAGAACAGCTCCTGCCTGCTTTTTGGCGTGTTTGCACAACCTGGTACTAAAGAGCAGTGTTTCCCAACCAGGGGTACGTGGACCTCAAGGGGTACACAATCATTTACCAGGGGGATTGGATGATTGCAGAATCAAAACAATGGTAGAAGTGCAAGTATTGTACAGGTAAAAATGTAATATTTGTAGCACATTTTACATGTTAATTAAAACAATAAAATGCAATGGTTATAAATGAAAATATATTAATAAAGAAAATTAACCATAAAAAAACAAAACATAGGTGGTATTCGTTTGTGAGATCATGATTAAAAAGGTTAGGAACCACTGCTATAGAGGACATGTGGGGACCAATGTAGCACCTTCTCTGGGGCAAGTATTTTTCTCTCAGATTCAGAACTTTTTGTTGACATCCCAACAATCCTGTACCTCTGTGCAGTTAAGGTAATAAAACAAGTGCACTTGTTTGCGGCACGGTGGCAGAACGAATAGCGCTCTTGCCTCACAGCATGAAGTTTGCTGATTTGAAGTTTACATGTTTCTCCTGTGTCTGGGTGGTTTCCTTTGGGCACGCCGGTTTCCCCATCAACCAATAACATGCAGGTTAGGGAACACTTGGTGTTGGTTGGAGGTTGAGGTGCCAGGCGTTTAGGCAAATCGTTTCTGCTGAGCTGCTCCACGGTTGCTTGCTATCACTGAGTGAGGGGGTTACTGTGTGAAGTTCTTTGGAAGACATCTGTCTGTGTGCTATATAATTAAACCATTCATTTCATTCCTTCATATCCGAAAGTAATAGTTTTAGAGTTTGCCGATAGAGGGGGTGCTCTGTCTGTGCTCGAAAACAGTTGCCTCTCAGCTGTCTGCTCGCTAACCCCGGGCTTGACTCTATTGACTTCTGCATCTGTCTTGTAGTCCTCGGGCGGAAGTGAGCTCATATAGGGGCTAGTAAAATGAAGCAGGACATTGTGTGCCGCAAAAACATACGAGTATTCAGCAAACTAGCCGATCAGCATTTATCACACAGCAAGGCAGTGTCACAAAAAACTAGAACTATGACTACAGACGTCACCGTATTCTCTGTGGAGCCTCTTTTGGGGCAGTTGTATGCAGCAGGCAAATGTTCCTGACGAAAAGAGAGTAGTGTTCCTGAGGCCTGGTTGTGGTACTTTCGTGTATTGTGGGAGAGTGGTGCACAACTGTGTGCAGTCCCATCTGCAACTCACACCAGGAGCCTGTCATAACAAGCTGGAATTGAGCCTTAGCAAGTTCATATTGGAGTAAAACATGTCAAGTTTGAGTTTTTGTTGCTCTTCGATAGGTTGAGTGTTGTTAACCTTGCCACCTGCTCTTTGATTAAGCACGGCTTCATTGGAAAAATCCTGGGTTAACACATCGAGTTGCTGTTACTGCTATTATCACAGACACTAATTGATTCCAGGAGCATTTTTCTGTCTACTGGTGTGATAAAACCACTCAGATCTCTTTGCAGTTCAGTTTTTTCATGTTGAAATGCTGCTCTGGTTCCAGGTGGTGGTGTTGAACTCCAAAAGCCCTGATCTGCTGCCTGAGAGGTGGTCCACTGATGCGTCCTTTCTGCTGGACTGTGCTGAGGAGGGCCCTAAGAGGAAGAGAAGAAGCTCGGAGAATGTGTGGGACACCAGCCTGGAGGACGTACAGGTCTCTACCAAACTCTAATGCTTATCTTCTTACTTTTCTGTCTGATAGTTTGTTACTGCACAATTACATAAAAGGTGGTAGGCTTGGTTCCTCTGACTGGTTCACTTTGGGGTGACTTGGGCTGCTTTTGTTAACAGTAGGTGGTCTGTGGGGTCCCAGTTCTCACGGGTCTGCTTTAAAAGGATCTAACGTCACACATAGCATATGTTTTCATAGTAAATAAAATCAAAATTCATAGCGATTCACACAAATCTGTGTAGTAATTCCATGTTTGTGTCTGTGAGCAGAGAGTCAGGCTAGAGAAAATCTGGCTTATTGTTACTTATGTTGCCTTTATTTTTCTTCTCTGCAAAATCCTGCATTCTAGCCTTGTTTTTTGGAAACTGCACCTGAGTCCGCTCTGAAAGTAGGAACTCCTGCCTCTCACTTTAGCCACGCTTTGGGAAGGTACAGGTTCTGGTTTCCACGACCCAGAATACTCTCTTGATGGGGTCCGAGGTGAGCTGCTGAAGGTCCTGCTTTTCAAGTGGACCCTGTAGCAGACCCGCCCACAACTCACTTCAATCTCACTTTTAATGATTGATGATTGGCCAAGAGAAAACAAAGTAAAGCTAGTGTATAAGCATCAGCTGTTTCCTGTTTGTCGAGTCAAAAGATGCTAGAATGTCATAGGTCCACTGCACATAATCCAAGCACAATGCATTACATAAAACAAAATTAAATGTGGCATAGATGGCAGAAGCTTTGCAGAAAAGTGAAATAAGGCAGAAAAAGGAGACAACAAACCATAAGTAGTTTCTTGTTTGCTCTTCTTTTTGTGCTTCACTCAGATTGGCATTTTATTAAGAAAACTGTGTTATGTGAGTGACGTTTGACCTGTGAGCAGATACGTGCCGTAGAAACACAAACCATATTAAGAGTGGCTCAAATCGCTCCAAAGTGAACCAATCCAGGCTAATGCAAACATGGCTTTTGGTCCCTTCGAATGGGATGGTTACAGAGTCCATAGAAATAAGATTGTCTATATTACTGTAAACACAGTTTTTGCCATGAATGATTGTGCCGACTCGTGTGAAATCCTGTGCAGCGATCTTGTCCTAACAATGAAGCAGAATTCTTGGAGGTTCTACATTTTGGAGCTTGTCACGTGACTCTCACTTGTCAGTGAACCAGCAGACAATATTACACATTACCCTACTCTCCCAGATTTTTTCCCAGAAAATAACAAAAGCAGACACTACACTTGGACCTCGCCTAATTATATATTTATTTATCTTTTTAAGCTGAGCTATTGGAAAAAATGCGCCTGTAAAAGTATGTACTTCTTTCTTTGACTGTAGCTGAGCATTTACCAGGTTAAAGTAGTAATGTGTGTGGTATTAACCAGTATTTGTGTATTTGTGATTGGAGCTGGGTTGTGAACTGGTCACAGTGATTCTGACAGTTCATATATTTACTTTAACCTGTGTCATCAGGAGGATGAAGCAGACGAGTACGAGTCCAGTCGGATGGAGGATACCACACACTGCAGCAGTTTGGACGAAAGCACACACCACCAGGAGAAAATCCTCATCTGTAAGAAGACATACCAGGTCAGTCTGTCATCTCTGTCTATAGAAGGTTTATCAGTCACTTCCGCACTACAGTCACCTGCAGAAAAATACACTGTCAGTCTAGTTGGTTGCGTAAACGGTACAAGAGCAGCTGTTTGGTTAAGGTTGAACTGGGCTGACAGACGCTTCAGACAGTGTTTTTCTCTGTGTTTTTTTCACTACCTGAATGTAACGTGTACGAGTTGTAAAGACAAACATGTTGTTTTAGCAGCATAACTTTTTGTATTAGTGTCAGTCAGCTGCAGCTCTTTCTGTGCACGCATCCCCATGTTGAGAAACAAATACCCACTGTGTAGGAAACAATACAAATCAGGAAATGAAAAACCCATAGTAATTCAGTAATACGGAGTGTAACATTTTGAGATGAAACTTATTATGGTATGAGAATAAGTCAAAGCTTTAAGAGTTGTACATATATATATATATTTTTTTTTTTTTTTTTTTTACAAACAAAGACATAATACTGTATGTCTGATATAAACAGTATGTGGCACTGTAACAATATATTATAAATATTTTATTGTTACAGTGCCACATACTAGGTGGTATTTATCCCTGCTTTACCAAGCTGTTCCAGAGTAATTCTAAAATGAAACCAAACTGTACTGTGCAAAATGGTTTTCCCTTTTATAGAGTTTTAGCCACAGTGGAAGTCCTGCTTCATAACTTTCACCTAAACACACAAAAACGACACGGTGGCGCAGCGTTAGTGCTTCGGCCTCATAGCAAGAAGGTCCTGGGTTTGACTCCCAGGCCGCCCGGGAGTTTGCATGTTCTCCCCGTGTTTCCTCCGGTATCCTCCTACAACTAAAAAACATGTCCAATGTGCCTCCCCTCTCCCTTCCCCAGGACTACAGATGTAAATTAGCTGTAAGCTAGAATCTGGTGCAAGCCTTTGTGCTTAATGCAAAAATTGTACATTGTCCTTAATAAACATTCTTTATAAAAACAACTTCTCATTAGGAGTTGATTCACACGACATAATAACTCAGAGTTTCACATTCATAGCTTGAGTTAAATGATGTTATTGTGCATTGCTTATTACAACGGACAGGTCACTGCTCTGGGTCGTGTTTGAACTCAAGCTTCGTATCATTCTGGCTCCTGGTCCAAGGTTTAGCAAAGCATGGTGCTAATAAAATATAGTCTAAACCCCAAGTCCATGACAAGACCAAGCGCCCTTGAGTCCAAATGTGCTTGAAGTTCTGACCAACACTTTAAAAACGCAGTCTCAAGTCTACTACATTAGTTTACTAACGTAAATTATTTTGTTTCAAGTCTATTCTCAACCAATGTTTTTTTTTTCTTTCTGCTTACTCTAGACTGTGAGTAATATGATTGCTTATGTGCTTGTATGTTTTAAAGCTCCACTCACAGAAATGACCCTTTGTGCTGCTGTTACATTCCTCAGAGCCAGATGGCGCTGTTGGGGCAGCTGCAGGTCCAGCTGAAGCAGGAGTTGGCTCAGAGTCTGGAGATGGAGGCCCGGATCAGAGAGGAGATCAGCAAAGAGTTCTCCCAGATCTTCTCCGACATGCAGAAGGATTACGAGTAAGAGTCCGGGTTTATTTGAACTTGTGAAGTAAGCTGGGAAAATGTGGGTAAAAATTCACACTGTGACAAATTTATATTATGATATACACTAGGGCTGTCACTAACGATTAATAGTCATTAGTCAGCGATTATTTTTTCGATTAGTCAATTATTTTTTTTTTACGTGATCTGCTAAACACATTTTTGCTTACATCATGCTTTAAACCATTCTGAAATGTTCCTGTTGTAAATTGTAACAACAAGCTGGAACACCGCCGAAATCTCACTCCAGGCTTTGGTGAAAAGTTGGCAGCCCTGAGAAAAGCGATGACCGCGCGTATTTAAGTTGGTGCTAGATGCAGAATTAATTGCACGATGAAAACGCTACAGAAAATATTATCTCATTCATGCTTTGTTAGCGTAACGTGAGTTAAAGTTACCTGGAGGGCGATGACGGCGAGGACGAGGCTTGCCGTCGACAATAACAAATCTGCGACGTCGTCAACTACGTCGACTAATCGTGACAGCCCTAAAATACAATGTGAGACAGAATGGGAGACTTGCTGACGTTACCAGCCTGTGTGTTAGCAGTCGAAAAAGATCGAAAAAGATCCGAGGCACTCTGTGGTAAGTACAAAAATTAAAAATCCTTTATTACAACATGGATACGCCGACGCGTTTCGACACTACAACGTGTCTTCTTCACGTTTGTAGTGTCGAAACGCGTCGGCGTATCCATGTTGTAATAAAGGATTTTTAATTTTTGTACTTACCACAGAGTGCCTCGGATCTTTTTCGATCTTTTTCGACTGCTAACACACAGGCTGGTAACGTCAGCAAGTCTCCCATTCTGTCTCACATTGCTTAGGCCTATCCTTGTAGAGCACCTGTAGGGCACTATTTTTGACCCACTGTAGCACTCACTTCATCTGTTCATTCAGCCCTAATATACACTTCTTGTTCTCTGTCTAATGCCTCTTTCAGTCCAAATAGAACAAACATAGTTGTGCTGACAGACATACTTCGGCCTAGTTTAGCAGAATTACAGACCATTTAGAATTTTGATAAACTTCAGTTCATGTCTTGGGGGGTTTCAATATAAAAAAAACGGTGATCTGTGAGTGGTTTCCAATGACGGCATGTTAAATGTTGTATGGAGGATTTTCAAAAATAGTTTGTTGTCAGTCTTGGTCAAAAACAGTTGCATAGATTTGTCACAGCCTTGTACTTATGCTAAACAAAAAAAGAATTCTAAAAATATATAAACTGTGGACATGATGAGGCCAGTAAAACGTTGACCAATAGAAAACGAGGTACCTCGTTATCTATTGGCCTGTGAACCTGTCAAACAAACCCTCAGTGTTCCTGAGTAACTCATTGGTCCAGTTGCAGTGAAGGGCGTGGCCCTGGGAGGAGAAACACATGTGCATCGTTTGAAAACAGCAAACAGTTGTTGGATTTGAATAATCCTACATACAACCTTTAAAAAAGGACTGGGCGATTTGGCAAAAACGTAGCGAGACCAGGATTTCGACTTTTATCACAATACATTTATACATTTAAATAGGTTTATTTGGATTTTCCTCCTTCACTGTCCGCTCATTCAAAGTAGGACAAAGGCTAATTTTCTAAACAAGCGACCAAGTCTTTGAAAAAATATCCCCAAACACTTGTGCAAAATCTGTTTTTCTAAGTTATTAACCTTGTTCTAACTGCCTTTTCTCATCATTAGTTTACTCAAAGTTTTATTAAGAATGATTCCTGCATGTTTGAGTAATCTTGGATTGTCCTGCAGCTCAGAAAAACCACGTCCTCACCTACCACCTATCCCCACTCACTTGTCTGTATTTATTTCTTATTATGATGATGATGACAAGACACTTTACAACCAGAGTTGCCAAGTCCGCTTCTTTATAGCGACTTTGGGTTTCTTTTATTGGAACGTCGCTTGTGAATTTTGAAGGTTGCAGGTTGTGTTTTTTTGGGCTTGCTCCTGAGAGGCATTTTGACTTCATGAACAAGGTGATTTTTTTTTACATTTTCCCAGGTTTTATTCACAAAAATATTTTCACTAAAGACAGAACAATCTTTAAAGCAAACCTTGGATATAATCACATGTTTATCCTAAACACTTATAATATCATCACTTGTATGAATACAGGACAAATACCCTGGAAGTATTTGTAGTTTTATTAAAATAGTGTTATGAAGAAATGACATGGAGGCTGCCATTTTGCTGCGGTTATGACATAAAATAGTGTTTGTCAAGGTAACAGGCGGTAGCAGGTAACTAAGCAACATGAATTCCTGGGTTAAACTTTGTCAGTTTGAGCCGGAGCAAAGCCAAATACAGAACGATTATGTGGAATCTAGTGAAACTGAAGATAATCAAGAGGAAGAGGCAAGAACTAAACACTGTCAGTGGTGTTTTTGTGGAACTGTTCACAGATGAAATAGGTGGGTTTCAGATGACATCACAACATTCTACAGGCCAATTTTATTTTCAATGAGGTGGAGGGCAGGTAAATTAAATATTGTTTAAATGCAATTTATTTTTGTAATACAAATGAGTAGTGGGTCAAGTCATTATAGAAATAATCGCTTTTTAAATTAGCAAAATATTTTTTTAATTATTCCACGACAAAGTCCAATGTTATTAATTGGAAAATCTGTCTCTTGCCTCCATCTGGCTTATAACTGCCAAGAATTCTAGAACGTGAAACCCACCTATTGTGGGAGTAACCATGGAAACACCATTTTAAGTCATAAACCAAAATGGCGGCTCCCAGTGGCTTGAAAACAACATAAACAATGACAATTTTATAAAAAATAGTAAGCAGTTATATATTTGTTTCTAATTTGTTTTAATAAGCATGACCAGTACTAGCATCTTAGCATCTGACTCTATTTGTCTTTATAGTCAGGGTTCCCTTTAAAGTCTTTACCAGTGATCAAATACAATTTGAAATCTGCCAAAATCAGTAACTCTCGTCCTGCTGTGACACATCATGCTTAATTATTTGATTATTTTAGTTCCTTTTTATAGGGGCTGAGGTCGCTTGTTTTGTTTTGCTTTTTTCAAAGGTTTGGTCGCTTGTTGCTCTCTGAAAATCTGGCAACCCTGTTTACAACAACAAAAATTACACGTTTAATATCTGCTGCTTGTTACATTTAAAAACGTACAATGAAGAGGCGGAGCTTATCGCTAGAAAGAGGCGGAGCTTAGCAGTTCTGCAATTTTGTACAGGAAGTAAATTGACTTTTTTTTTTTTAGTGCAAAGCTATTTTACATCAATTTTGCGTTTTACAAAAAGCAAAAGGTAAATTACTGATCTATATTTATGTAAGTTTATTCCTAATTACATTAAAAAAATCTATCTAGTAATTTTGAAATAAATACTTTTTGTGAGAACTACTAAACAATTATTTAAGATTTGCCTTTTCCTGGCGTAAAACTTGATGTAAAACTGTCATTTCCGCAAAACTTGGAACAAAAACAAAGTGAGGTAACGCACAAGCGACATGCGAAGTGTGCAGAATCGACGGGGGCTCGCTTGGCCCGGGATTGTGGGCGGATTAGTCGGGATTAGCGGAGATTACGGCCCGCGTTCTCATTCCTTATGTAACTGTGTTGAATGTTTTGCAGCGAGCGTTTGGCACGAGAGAGAGACATCCTGGAGGAGAGAGCCGAAAAACGCCTGGAGATCTTTAAAAACCTGAGCCAGAAGATGTCCCGCGAGGAGCCGTACCAGGACAGTCACGCTATGGTAAGATCGTGTTGCGTTTAGTCGTGTGGGGGGTCCCGGGGCAAACAAACAGGGCAGTAATTGTATTGTGTGGCTGTGCTTTTGAGGTAGAACTTTATATAGCTATATTTAGATTTTCTGTGTGTGTGTTTAGCGGCAAATGTTTTATTTGTGTGTGTTAATAAAAAGCAATAGTCAGATGATCTTTAAAACAAACTACAATGTGTTAAACGGGGAACAATGCAGCTCGCAGGATGATTTCTGATTATTATCGATAGTGACGGTTCAGTGACGCGTGTAAACATTTGCTGCAGATCCCACAATGCACTGCAGCCCAGCACAGCACAGCACAGCCACGGCCCCTCCCCCACCGCCTCGTGCAGCAGCGACACGACACAAATAATAAGAGCTTTGAAGAGTGACTTTAAAACTTGCCACAACAAAGAAATTAACAAATTATGAGCCCTTTATAGTCGGACTTAAAGTTGGCGTAACTAACTTTTTTAGTTGTGAGTTAGTTCCCTTTGTGCTTTCTACTAGAAGAAATACGGTAAATGCAGCACTTTGTGAAAAGATGAGACCCCTGTGTACTGTCTGAATTGAATAATTAGGAATTTTAGTTCTAATCAGGAGCCAAATGCTGTGCTCTGATTGGCTGTGCTTGGGTGGTCCTCCCTATTTTCACGTTGCTGTTTGAATTGTTTTTTATTGCCACCAAATACAATTGCATGTTGATATGAACTATGTGTCGAAGGATTTAGGAGAGGAAGTTGTCAGATTTAAAACCAAAATTGTGCTTGCATTATAAAAATCACTTACCTCACCTTTAAGTCAGACTTTAGTTCCTATTGTCACGTGACCTGGACGAGGTGTGAAATACAAATTGAGGACAAGACGTGATTTGTTTCTGTTCCAAATACATCTCAGTGAATGACAGCGAGTACTTCTAAACTTTAAATGGACCTGCACCAACACGTTGTCAGGAAAAAAGACTGCATGATGAGGCAATGGATATAATGAATGATTTTGTTCTGCAGACGTCTTACTACACTGAGCCAAATAAAAGTCTTCAAAAGCTTATGAAGCTTACAATTGTTTCTGTTTGGGTCGACCACTTTAGATTCAAGTAAGCTTTAAATGGCTGTCACCTTGATTTTGCTCGAGTGAGTAGCTGGTATGAAATAAAGTTTCTGTCGCGATTAGACAAGTCAGCACATTAGTATACCGCACAGAATGTGGCTTGTTGAAGGGTACAGTGACTGAAACGCTTAGACAGAACAGACATGATATTATGGTGAAATTCAGTTCTTCTGCTTTATCCGGAGTCGGCTTCAGTCGAAACAGGGAGGCCCAGACTTCTCAGGTCAGGCCAGAAGAGAAACGTAGTCCCTCCATCGTGTCCCGATCTTCTCCCGGTGGGACATGCCTGGAACACTTAACCTGAGAGGCGTCCAGGAGACATCTGGATCAGATGCCCGAGTCACCTCAACTGGCTCCTTTCAGTGCTGAGGAGCAGTGGCTCTACTCAGAGTTCCTCTTGTGTAACTGAAGTTCTCATCCTAGGCAGTTCTAAACGCAGCTAATTATTATCACTATTAAAAACAATCACAAACTGTTTCTAACCTCAAAAATATCTTTTGGCGAGATTCCTCCCGCTCCTGTGGTCGGTGGGTTTGCACCAACTTACAATTCATAACTTTCATTTATTTCAGGCAAATACATGAGACACTGTGGCTGCGTTTGCTTCCTGCCTCCAGTCAGCGTCCTGCGCAGTTTCTGTGACGTCGTCTAAAAACCAGCAATATTTAGAGATCCTGGTTTAGGATCTGTGACTAGTGTTGGGGAAAAAGTATTTATTACATAATACTTTTTAAAAATGTAATTATTTACACTATGTAGTTAGTGTACTACTCCAATAAAGTAACTTGGTTACATTACTTTGGGATTGTGTTATGTGTAATATTGCAAACATCGATCAAAGCAGGATTTAAAATTTATTATTGGCACTGAAGCAAAGGCAAACAACAATTGAGTTGCGTAAATAAACTCAATTAAGTAAACTCATCCTTAATGCTTCTGGGCCTGTTCCAGCTGCTGCATCAGTGTCTCTGAGCTGTTTAATCACACACAATAAGTCTCATTTGTAGATTTTTTCTTTGTTTTTTTTTGCTTAAAAGATGAATTAAGACTGTTTTGTTAGTAACTAATTTATTTACACAATATTCACAGTAACTAAGCTACTAAATGAGTTAATTTCTCCTTTGTCTGATCCTTATTGAGCACTTATATCTGTCTGTTTTCCGTCAGGATCCGTTCTCCGCTGAGCTGGCAGAGATGGAGAACTACCCTGAGGCGTACCTGACTGGGCCCATGTCTGAGAGAAGTCATGGCTTTGAACAACTGTACTCAGGTGAGACAGGTTTTTACACGACGTGTCAGAACAACTGCCAGGATATTTATGATGTTTGTAGTCGAGAGGTACTTACAGTGTGTTAACAGATCCTTTTCATTTTAATGAGGCAGCCAATAAAAAACTGTAATGGGTTTTGTTCAAGACATTTACAAGGCCAGATGGAAAGGAAGTTGTTACTATTTATAACACTGAATGAAATATTTGGGAGTCTAGTTACTGCAGGCAACTAGACCCATTTACTTTTTGAATTTAACAAAAACTAAATTTAAACAGCCCTCCCCGTAACAGCCTTCCTTTGAAAACTCTCCGTAGAGATCTGGAGACAGCACAAGAGTGACCTGGATAAATAAAATAGACAAACATTTTACATAATATAAACACACATATGAACAGACTGAGACTCCCTTGTAACAGACAAGAAGATGTCTTTACTTTCAGCTCAAGGGGACGGATACAAAAGATTTTACGTTTTCTAAGTCTTAACTCAAAGAATCACATATCAAAGTCTGTTTAATACCTTCTTATTTTTTGCTTTTAGAGATACATTAGTGGTATAAATGAACCTTTAAACGTCTACGTAGCTATTTTGTACCAAGCTCTGTCTTCAGACTTCAGATTTTCTGTTTTTGATCAAATTCAGAAGCTTGAAAAATACCAAGCACAATTCTGTCCAGTGGTTTTATAAATAATCAGTTTGGATTCTCCAGGTGAAAGTTTTAAGACTTTTTAGTTACATAATTGTATTTTATCTGAAAACTCTGGACGCCTAAAAGGTTAAGCCCAAAATTAAACAAAAATTGTTTTATTTACTGTGTGAATTTTTATTACTCAACAGTTGGCCTTTGCACAATATTGGAGTTGCTATCACGCTATAGGCAAGGCAAGGCAAGTTTATTTGTATAGCACAATTCATACACAAAGCAATTCACAGTGCTTTACAAGGCAGGAAAATGCATCAAAATTACAATAATTAAATAATCAGCATAAAATTTACTTTAAAAGAAGTAAAGAAATAAAGAGTGCAGACAAAGTATTTCAGTCATATGCACAGATAAAAAGACATGTTTTCAGCCTAGATTTAAACATTGTCACAGTGGAGGCCTGTCTTACATCATCTGGAAGACTGTTCCAGATCTTAGCTGCATAAAACTGAAACGCTGATTCTCCATGTTTAGTCCTGACTCTGGGCACCAGCAGGAGGCCTGTCCCTGAGGTCCTCAGAGTGCGAGATGGTTCATAACGCACTAACATGTCAGAGATGTACTTTGGTGCTAGTCCATGGAGAGACTTAAACACGAGCAGAGCTGTTTTAAAGTCTATTCTCTGAGCCACTGGAAGCCAGTGCAAAGACCTAAGCACAGGACTAATGTGATCGTACTTCCTGGTTCTGGTCAGGACTCGAGCAGCAGCGTTCTGGATGTACTGCAGCTGTTTTACAGCCTGTTTGGAAAGGCCAGTGAGCAGGCCATTACAATAGTCTAACCTACTGGAGACAAATGCATGGATAAGCCTCTCCAGGTCAGGCTTTGACACTATACTTTTGATTTGGCAATGTTTTTTAGATGGTAAAAAGCTGCTGATGTTATTGACTTAATGTGGCTGTTAAAGTTCAAGTCTGAGTCCATTATTAACCCCAGATTTCTAAACTTGACTTGAAGGTTTCAGAGAGAGAGACTGAAGGTGACTGCTGACAACCTCTCTTTGTTTCTGTGGGCCAAAGATGATAACTTCAGTCTTGTCTGAGTTAAGCTGGAGAAAGTTGTTTTGCATCCACACACTGATCTGTTTCATCCACACACTGATCTGTTTCATCCACACACTGATCTGTTGGATGCAGTGACAGAGTGAATCCACAGGCCCATATTCACCTGCTGTTAATGACACATAGATCTGAGTATCGTCTGCATAGTTGTGATAGCTCACATTATTATTGCATATTAACTGACCTAAAGGCAACATGTACAAATTGAACAGAAGGGGTCCCAAGATTGACCCCTGAGGCACACCACAGGTCAAGGCCATGTGCTCAGACACGCAATTTCCAATTTCAACAAAATACTTCCTGTCTTCTAGATAGGACTTAAACCACTTCAGGGCAGAACCAGAGATGCCCACCCAGTCCTTTAGTCTGTGGTAAAAGGATGTCATGATCGACAGTGTCAAAAGCAGCACTCAGATCCAGCAGGATTAGGACAGAGACTTTGCCAGCATCTGTGTTCAGGCGGATGTCATTAGTTACCTTGATAAGAGCTGTTTCTGTGCTATGGTGGGGTCTGAAACCTGACTGGAAAACATCAAATGTGTTGTTTATTAGGAGAAGTCAGTAAGTTGTTGGTAAACTACTTTTTCAAGAACTTTTCCTAAAAATGGCAGATTTGAGATGGGTCG
Source organism: Mugilogobius chulae (assembly GCA_038363315.1). NCBI lineage: Eukaryota > Metazoa > Chordata > Actinopteri > Gobiiformes > Gobiidae > Mugilogobius > Mugilogobius chulae. The sequence goes on along the minus strand of CM076395.1, from coordinate 23,007,487 downwards.
ATAATTGTTCAGTACTGTGGCATCAAGACTGCTCTTCTTCAGGAGAGGCTTAATGACGGCAGTTTTTAAAGCACTTGGAAATGTTCCAGATTGGATCGACATGTTCACTATTTGAGTGACAGGTGCTGACAAACTACTCAGCACAGACTTTAGAAATCTAGTGGGTAAAACATCAAGGCAACAAGTAGATGAACTCAGACTGGTGATAATTTCTTGGACAGTTGTGTCAGTTACAGGTGCAAAGTCAGTCAGTTGTAAGTGACTAGGTGGTTGTAAGGTAGTTTTTTGCATTGTGGAGTTAATGGAATTTTTAATACCCTGAACTTTGTCATTAAAGAACTTTGCAAACTCATTACATTTAGATGTAGAAACAAGTTCTAACGGCAACTGAGCTGGAGGGTTTGTTAATCTGTTTACAGTTTGGAATAGGACATGTGCGTTGTTACTGCAATTACTAATTATTTCAGAAAAATATCTTTCCCTTGTTCTGCATAAAACTTGGTTGTAAGTGTACAACTCTCCTTTATAAGCTTCATAATGAACTTGGAGTTCTGACTTACGCCATTTTCTCTCGGCTCTGCGGCACACCCTTTTCTGTGCTCTGACCGAATCAACATTCCTCCAAGGCGCTTTCTGCTTATTTTTCACAATTTTGACCTTCATTGGTGCGATGGTGTCCAAAACATTCAAAACATTAGAAGTAACAGAATTTAACAAACCATCAACATTAGAACATGAGATATTTTCAAAGTTAATCATTTCTATAAACTGTACACTTGTGCTTACATTTATGTGTCTTCTCTGAACAACTGAGGGACCAGGCGGTGGTTTAGGAGCAACATGCAGGTCAAAGAAAACACAGAAATGATCAGATAGCGCAACATCAACTACACTGACATTTGAAACATTAACTCCCTTTGTAATGAGCAGGTCCAGAGTTAACTATAAAGTTAACATTGTGATAATATATATTTTTTTACCATATGTTACATCCTGATAGACTGACAATCCTACTTTTGTTTAGCTGTGTCACTGTAAAGTTTTTTGGGTCCTGGGTTCAATCTCTGGACACTGGACACATTCTGTGTATAGTTTACATATTCTTCCAGTGTTTGTGTAGGTTTCCTCCAGGTGCTCTGGTTTTCCTTACCACTAAAACATGCACAATAGCTTCCACCTCTCCCCCCTCTACAGGAGTACAAAAGAAAGCTCTGCCTTTGTGCTTAAAGGTGCATTGTGTAACTTTCTGGAGGTGAAAACCAACTACACACTTCTATGAAACTAGAAAGTTAACCCTTTAGGTGTTATAGTTTTTCAGTTGAAATAAAATTCTGGATATATAAAGTGGTAAAACTGTCACCAGGAGAATCAAAACTAATATTTCCTGTATTAGTTTATGAAACCGCTGATACAGAGTTGCTTTTGGTATTTTTCAAGCTTCTGAAACTTTTCAAAATCAGAGAATCAAAAGTCTGAATACAGAGAGGTTGAAAACTCTTGGTGCAGGATTGCTTCTTTGGCTGTTAGAGCGTTATTAAAGCTACACTATGCATTATATATACATTCTGGCTGCGGATAATTACATTTTATGCAACAATGTGAAAAAATACAGCTAAAAGAACAGCTTTTCTGTGGAAACATACTAGAAGCTGCTCCCCTCAAGGCCAACTAACAGTCTCATCAGATTTTTAATAATGTTTTAGTTCAATAATGTAATAAAAAAATGACAAAGACATGCTTTTATTCAAGTTTAATTTTGGTCAAAAACTGTACAATGACCAGTGAATGAATAAATCTATGTTTTGTAACGCGCGCTCAAACCTATTTCTTTCTGGTCTGAACAGTGTTAATAGTGTGCGTTTGTGTGTTTTTTTGTTTGTTTGTTGTGCAGGTGAAGGCGGGGCGCACTCGGGGGACAGGGCGGGGCTCATGAGGCAGCTGCAGGAGAAGAGCTTCCAGGTGAGCTCTCTGGAGAAGCAGGTGGCCCAGCTGCAGAAGACTCTGGAACAGAAGAGCTCCGGAGCCCAGGAGCAACGCACCGCGGACCAGCTGCAGGTACAACTCTCAGTACAGACCCTACAGAATAGGACGAGTAGCAAATTTTCCAAGAGTTTTTTTTAATACGGATTTTTTTTTCCAAAGTCTGACTTCTGCTCCAAACCACGTTTTTACTGACACGAGAAACTGTGGAGCGAACCCATCCAAAATCACCTCTGAATAATTGGCCCCTGGACATGACTGGATTGCGATTTCTCCATCTTTTGATTAATTGTACAGCCTTAGTACAGGTTTATTCATTCCCACTATCTGTGTCAAATCAGTCTGTAAGAAAGACATTTTCAGATGCACTGTAATGTAAAACAATCAATGCATCAACCACAATAATTAACTGTTCACCAACTAAAAGACAAAACGTAGACTTTTAGTTCATAAATAATGCAAAATCAACTTCTTTGAGTGTTTAGACCTGTTTTAACATCCCTCATAAAAAAAATGCTGCAGAGTTTTTTTTTTTTTTTTGCCTCATTAGTTTAAGCAGTGCCTTTGTCTATTGCTCTGACTTATGTCCTATTCGCACGAAATAATATTAATCTCGGGACGTCTGTAAACTTATCCCAAGACGTCTGATAGGGCTGGGTGATATGGCAAAAAATTAACATCACGATTTTCTTGGAACCAGATCACAATTTTGATTTTATCACGATTCTTGTAGACCGTTTACTTTCCTATTGTCTTTGAGGTAAACACAATTCACTATCAAGAGCTAAATCCAGCTGACGAAAAACTGACCAGTGTTGCCAGATTTTCAGAGAGAAACAAGCAAACTCAACTCTTTAATGAAAAAAGAAAAGAATTGATTATTTAGAACATTGTGTGTTGCTGCAAAACAAATGTTCAGGGTTTTGCCACATCATGTGTTTTTCTTACATTAATAACGACTTTTAGAGATGAAAACATGCTAAAATTACATGTTACAGTTATATAAATTGATATATTTTAATAAATTAAACCTGAAAAATTGCCAAAATGTACTACTTTTACGAACTAAAAGCGCAGTCCAAAGTTGCTATAAAGACATTGCTTTGGCAACTCTGAAACTAAGAGTAATAGGTTGAAAAAACTTGTCTATATTTTAAACAGACAGATGCATCAAATAGAGAGAAAAAAAAAATTAAAAAATCGCAATATTAGCCCTGATGTCTGATAATAGATTATCGCTTGTAATTTGCTTGTTTTTACAGACTTTATTCCAGAAATGGCAACAGATACAACATGATTTATGACAACAACCTTTGGCTTCATTCATGACTTGAGCATTTCTTGTGTTTTGGGTTTGTTTTATCGTGAATTACCTGAGCTGTGGCAGCATAAATGTGGCTTCTCGTCACCTTTTTGTGCCCATTGATCAGAATCACAACCACACGATCAGATTTTCTCTTTTAATCTATTCACAATAATAGTCTCTCCATCCAACCTTTACAAAACTTTCCCCAAACATCCATCTTCTTGATCTTCCGGGTCACAACTTTTATCATAGTTTGTTATATTAATTTATCTACTCATCTACATACTCATTTACTTGGAAGTAGAATTCCAAGAAGACGTCTGAGTTCGGAAAATACAGTTGGTTAAAATTCAGGGAAACTTTACAAACATGGACGATTCGTACAGGACTAGAAACGCAGACGTCCGTAATTTTTACAATTTACATGAGGTCCTGAGATAAATATATTGCCATTAGACCATTATGTCACAATTTATAGTGTCCCTGTACATAATAAAGGACTTAATTCTACCGGTCAGTGTGCCTCAGATCTTTAGGCCTCGTCTGACTCACACAGAAATCCTATTATTTCCAAGAGGTGTCATTGCTTTTTCTGTTGTCTCTAACTCTACAGTAACATCCCATTGATTAACCCTGACTCTTGTTTGCAAATATAGCAAATGTACTGTATAAAGAAGCGTTTTCTGCCCTGACAGAGCAGCTCTCTGTTGAAAAGCTTTCACAGCCAGTGGAGCAGAAGTTATGGATGGAGTTTTGGTCATGTGAGAGAAGCCCAGGTCTGTGCAGGTCTCTGCTCTATAAATACAAGAGTGTAAACCCACCAGGCTGCAGGATTAGCTTCAGGATTAGGCTATGCTCACTGCTTCTGCCGCACCAGATTAACACACTTAAAGCAACAAAACCTACTGAAAGAATACAGATTAACCCATATGTATGTTTTCCATGGTCAACAGCTGATTGTTTATGCTTCAGTGGAGACAATGACCTCGCACAAAGCACCTGCTGTAACAAAACTATGTTGTAGTTTTGGGTTGTATTGCAAAATTCCTACTCTTGCTGCATTCAGACCAGACAGCGTTTTTGCGTCAATGCATCCAGTTTACATTTTAGGTCAATGTATACCGCTTCTTAGTTTAGTAATATATATTTGTTTATTTATCAGGGACAGTGCACAAAGCACATTATCCTACACAAAAAAGGAGAGATGCTTGTGCTAAAGTTACTGATTTCCACCTGTAGTCCCTGGACAGGTTGTTGTTAAAAATGACAAACACATTTACGTACAAAATATTTGTTAGTACATTCACTCATCCAGTCACACATTTCATAAAACTACAGATCTCTACAAAACTGTCACATACATCTTCAGGCGTCGAGTAAATTTGCGGCGAAAATTCACGTCTAGGGCATAAAAAATCACTTTCCGAATCTGCTTAAACCTGCATCGGACGCTTTGGCCGCTGTATCAGGCGTCAATGTCAGAGTTGAGCGCTGCTGAACCAATCAGGGACTACCCTCCTGTGACATCAAGAGGGAAAAATTCTTTTAATAACTTTTTAAATACCTTTCTTTTTTCGAAGGCTTTGTCGCTTGTTCTTGGAAAATCTGGCAGTTCTGAAAACTGACACAGCAAAACAAACAAACAACACAGGAAGTGACCTGGACTAACACTGAGCTTGCGTAGATCTATTAAAAATCTTCATTGTGGCGATTAAGCCACTGCTGACAATGAATGAGTACAAAGACAGGCATAAAAAGGACAATGTCTGGAGAAGGAGAAGTGAGGAAGTTGTGCTATTGGTTAAGTTAGCTATGTTTTATAAATGCAGCAAAGCCTCTCTCTTTCTCTCTCTCTCTCAATGATCTGCCTACGTGCTTCAAAATTTGCTTCAATATCAAGGTTCTCTCAATGATCTGCCTACGTGCTTATTGATATGTGTTGTATGTAGTGGGACCAGCTGCAGTAGCAGATATGTAAGCCAAATTTCCTTTTTATTATTGACAATAAAGTTTTATCATATCTTATCATTTTGGTTGTAACCTACAGGCCGATAATAACTAGGGGTGTCAAATTAGTGCATTAATTGAGATTAATTAATTACTGACAAATTAATCGAGTAAATTTTTTTTAATCTGCATTAATCTATTTTGAAATCTCTAGCTCCGGGGTGCCCAAACCTTTTTACTTGGTGGGCCAGAATTTGCAGATTTTTTCTTCACAGGCCAAAATGTATTGCATTGAAGAGTGCCAAGGGCCAAACATCATTTTGTTCAGCATTTAAAAAAATTGAATCAAACAAACCTGAACAACTCTTCGCGGGCCAAATTGAACCATCTGGCGGGCCGTATTTGGCCCCCGGGCCCCACTTTGGGCTTCCCTGCTCTAGCTGGTCACGAGTAGCAACGATACAAAAATAAAGAAGCAGGTGAAAGTTATTGGACTGATGAACTTAGTCTTATTTTATGCAACATATTAATATTTCCTATCTGCAACAATAATGTAATTAATTAAATTGGAAAAAATCAAAACAAAAACACTTAAATTGAGTGTTTTTTCAGCAATTTTAGGTGAGATTAAAAATAGATTAATTAGATCAATTAATTACAGATCATTAATTAATCTCTCTATTTTTTTAATCGTTTGACAGCACTAATAATAACTGTTGCTTTTCTTCACTGGGACTGGTGTATTACTACCGTAACTAAAATCTGCCAAACTTCATAAGAATTCAAGAAATGTCATCATTCAGGGTGAAATTTTCCTGAGGGAATACCCCCAGACCCCCCACTTTTTGGTGCCCACCCTTTATGGCCATGGACCTTTCTGTCTATGTTACTGTGTGTGCTATACATTGGGCTGCCTTAGACTTACCAAATGATCTAAAAAATGCCAATGTAGATTTAATGATTACCTAAAATCCTCTTTAGGAATGTCCTGGAAATATCCTGGAAAATATTTTCAGTCTTATCACAACATTATTATCTAATTTTGTTTTGTCATCTTATCGTTCAACATTTGATTTAGTTTTTTGTTTTTATGTGTTATGCAAAGTGTAAATGACTTCTGATTTTGTTTCCCATGGCTCTTTCAGAAAGCACTCGCTGACCTAGAGAAGGAAAAGCGAGCCAGACAAGAAGCTTTAGCTGCACTGGAGGCTCAGACGGTGGAGAGAGTGGAGGCCCTGGCTTGTCTAGAATCTGAGCGAAAAGCCCGGGAACAAACCCAATCCACCCTCACCGACCTCCAGAGCAAACACAAAGACATGTCTAGAGCTTTGGAGGAGGAGAAGAAGGGCAGAAGCAGCCTCAGATCTGCGCTGGAGGAGGAGAGGCGAGTCAAAGAGGAGACTAAGGGAGCGCTGGAGAAGGAGAGAAAGGGTAAAGAAGAACTGAAGAGCGCTTTGGAGAAGGAGAGAAAGGCCAAGGAGGATCTGAGGAGCTCGCTGGCAGAAGAACAGAAGCGCAGGCAGGATCAGAAGAGCTCAGAGGAGCAGTTAACGTCGCTGAGGGAGAAGAACAAGGCCAGGCAGCAGGAGTGTGAGGAGCTCAAGGCGAAGCTACAGGCCACAGAGAGCAAGGTAACACTCCACTCACAGTATGTCAGGAATCACACAACTTTTGACCATTGGTTCACGTAACAAGAAAATTAATTAATCACAACTATTCTATTTTCTGGACTATAAGTAGCTCTGGAGTATACGTCGTACAAGTTAAAAAATGCATATATTACGAAAAAAAAAACATATACAAGTCGCACTTTTTGGGAAATTAATTTTACATTATCCGACACTGGACAAACTTTTAAGTACGAAATTTCACAGATGCCAACAGTTGCTGGCATTAGGCAAAACTACAAGATGTGGCTTGTATTTCTTACGAGAAGCAAAGTTCCATACTTTTCTTTGCGCTAATCTACAGTGTTTTTTGCCCAAACTCCATGTGTTTTTTTCTATCGCTTTGTACATGAAAACCAGTCCTTCATTAACTCTTGTATTTTTGTAATGCAAAAGGTTTGTGGGTTTACTCACTTTAGAAAACAACACATTTTTAAATGTGTGAATAAATATATCATAGCAAAGTTCAACGTTATTAGAAGGAAAAACTTGCACTCCATCTGGCCTTATGATATCTTCAAATTCTAGAACGTAAAACCAACCTATAGAGACACATTTGTATTTATGAAGACCTGACGGTGCACTCATACAAGAATTGCAAAGGAATTTTAGGAAAGGAAAGAGCTAAACTTGGAGGCTTTGAAGAGCCACATGGGCTCCAGGCTGCAGGTTGCAGACCCCTGCACTGGACAAATTAGTTTAGTGTTTGTCTTTCAAGTGATCATGAACAGAAACTAATCCTTTTGAAATCAGAACGAATGAATGAAGTCTTTCTGCTTTTGCTGGTGTTGCGGTCTCACTGGTGAAACAGCCGCGCGCTGCATTTGGCCCTTGCGCCTAATTAGTATTCACAAATAAATTTTTTTAAAATACAGTATATATATACATATACAGTATAAGTTGCTCCCCTTGTAGACTATGAAAAAAGTGCTACTTAATGTCCAGAACATAGGTAATCGATTAGTCCAATAATCATCAATGTGTCATTAAATATACATTTACATAGCCGTACACAGACTACAAAGCTTGTCAAGTGCTGCGAGAAGAGTTTTAGTAATACAAAAGATGAAACGTAATGGAGCACAACCGTGGAAGATCACCCTGGTCCCAAAGTATGGACCCTCATTATTGACCCTATTTTGTCCCGCCCACTTTTCTAGGAAGTGTACTTCCTGTTTAGCTGCATTTAGCCTGTAGACTTCAGACGATGGTTTTATTTTAACTGTCATTACATATGTTTAAAATTGCCTCATAAGACAGACAGGCAAACATGTAAACTACTGTAACAGAGCTAAACAGGAAGTGCAAATCCTGAAAAGTGGGCGGGACAAAATAGGGTCAATAAACTCCCATTGGGAATTTGCAAATTTCAATTATTAAGAGACATCCTGCCGGCTAGCTAGTTATAGGCTAACACAGAGCCATAGCACGATTGGCTTCAGTCTACAAAGCATGTCTATAACTTAAAATTCAACAGTGTCTTAGTTTGTGCTGGATAAAGATGCTAAAACAGATTTTAAATAAAATGTAGGTCAATGTTCCTGAATCACCACAGAGCTGATTAGCTCAGAGAACATCAAGACTTTTTGCTCTTAAATAAAAAAATACACTGATATAAAAATTGTGATTTTGTGTATTCAGTGCCTTGCTTTAATGTTTGTTTCTGTCATTACTTCACAGGTTTCCAGTGAGAGTAAGCGAGCAGAGCAAGTGTCTGCACAGCTCCAAACCGCTCAGAACCAGCTGGACAAACTGTCGTCTGAAGTCCAGGACAAAACACGACGAATCCAGACGCTAACCCAGGAAGTGGACAACGTCAAACAGGAACGGCAAACCTCTGTGGCCTCTTCTGAAATGTCCACCAACCTGCTCAAAGACGAGATCTCAGAGCTGCGCGCGGCTTTAGCCTCGGAGAAGGAGCAGCACAAAAGAAAAAACAACCAAATCACGCAAAAGGAACAAGAGCTGGCCAGCGCTAAGGAGCAGTTAGCTTTGGAGAAGCTGATGTCGGAGCAGAAGCTAGCCTGAGCTCAACGAGAAACTGCGACGACAATCTGGTTGTAAAGAGGAAGTGGAAACTCTGCGGAAGAAGCTCGCAGAGAGAGACGAGTCACTACAGCGCCCCCTGCAGGAGCTCAGGTATGTGAGAGTTACTATCGCAGACATAAGAAGTGTATATTTGTGTGAGCTCAGGTAATGATATAGTATAGAGGTTCTGCAGGCAACATCACAGCATTCTAAATGTTCATGCTGAGTGGCAATGATACATGAGAGGTAATGCAGAGAAAGGACATTTTCTCTTGTAAGAGTTCAACAAACAGCTAAAACAGGAAAAATAAACTACAGTTTGATAACAAACTCAACCCACAACAAGTCGACTGAGCACTGGGTTTGTAACTGACATGTAAAAAGAGAAAATCAAGTCAACAGTTGTAGCAAAGCAGATAAACAACAAGACTTTAGCTTCTCACATTTATCAGACATTGAAATCACAGACAGTTGAACTTATTACCTTTTTCTTCTTAAAAAAGAGGTTTTTGAGTTCGTTTGTTGCAGTTAAAATGTCCTAATCATCAACTGTTGTTAGCAGACAAGCTGTTGCCACGACAACAAAGAAATGCATTGAAGAAATGCCACTCATTCTAAAGTTGCTAAGCATTTTTGGAATAAAATGATGTCAGTGCATAACATCTATAGTAGTATACACTAAATGGAAGGTTTATGAGCCAAATGAAAGTGTCCATGCAAAAAAAATGCAGATGCATTTAGAAGAAGTTAAAATGAGCCACAAAACATTTTTCAGGCCTAAAGTCACAACAGTGCACCGCAAAAGTACATATGACAAGTTTATAGGATTTTCTAATGGTTAAATAAATCCATAAATCCCATAAAATTGTCAAACTGGGATGTAATATGCTAAATATTTTGAGAAATCTTACACTTAACTGTGTATCTAATCTGTCATAGGCACGGAAAAAAAGTTATCAAACTCTGTAAAGTGCATTGCCTTTTGGGCTAATTGTTCAGAAGGTCTGAGGGCTAACAGAATTTGATCTGAGATGCCTGTTTTAGGTGATTTATTGATGCCCAGACAGCGTATCATTCAACAAAGGCTGTTATATGTATTGTAGCCTTAAAGAAAGAAAAGGAAAACAAATTAGATATGCTATAGCATAATATATTGCAGTTGTCTCATATTTTTTTCTCAAATTGCTGCATTTATCATCTGCTTTTAAGTGGAAAACACAAAGTTTGCTAATTTACAACTAAAATCACACAATAGTAAAAAGATTGGGGATCACTGTGTTATTTTAACTTTCTGTCTTTGTACCATCAGGGCTAAACTGGAATCACAAGAGAAGGAGAAGAAAACACTAAGCGCCAAGCTAGAAGAGGAGAAAAAGAATCTGGAAAAGACCAAAGAAAAGCTGCTTGAGCAAGACGCCAACTCCAAACGTCAGTGTGAAGCTCTGCAAAAACAGCTCAGCGAACAGCAAGCGGCCTCCGACCAGCTCCTGTGCGACGCTAAACTCCAGCTGTACGAGCAGCAGGAAGTAGCCGACAAGCTCAGAGCACAACTGGAGCTAGCCAACGGCAAATGCGCCGCGCTTCAGGATCACAACAAGCAAACGGACGACCAGGCTCGCAGGTAGGGCTGGGTCATACTGTGACGGTTTGGGGTGGTTTGGTTTTTTATTGTTGGTGGGTTTGCTGGGTTTAAGGGGTGCCAGTCAGGTCTCCCTCCTGACATATAGGATTTATGGTGTGTGTGTTATTGATTATTTTTATCTGTTATTGTATTGGTTTTGCCTGACCAGCCAGTCCCTACACTCTTTGACAGACACTTTACAGACCGCGAGGTCTGGGAGCGGAGCGCCGAGGTTCAATTCGTGGACGGCCTTTCCGAGCGCTGAGTCAACCAATCACAGAAAACCCGGAAATTCCACCAAAACAGCAACACGATGTTTGGTAAACATGTAGCTCAGGATTTTTTCAGTCTGAAGCCCTCAACACGGTTTGTTGATCAGGTTTTAAGAATTGATACATTCATTGTTTAAAACCAAAGCACGAGCCGAATCAGCTACATTCGCCTTCTTGAATGTTTAGAAATGGGGCTTGCAAGCAACTTCCGACTTTTTAGTGTCGCGTGTCAGAATCGCCGTGCTTATTGGATCGTCTTAACTTTGGGAGACGACTTTATTGATAACGTCAGGTCCCAGACCCTTCTGCATTCAAACAGAATGTAACAGAATGTAGGAGGGGCTGGCTGGTCAGGCAAGTAAATATTGGTTTGAGATATTTGTTTTACCATCACACAAGAACATACATGGTGAATGTACACCATTTGTAAAGAAAAGTCAATAAAGTCATAAAAATAAAAGGCAAATGTAGCACCAAATAAAGTGAAAAATAAAGTCTTTGTAAACAAACAAAACAACAAATGCAAATAACCCCCCCTAGTGTCCGTTTGTGGCGAAGATCCACTTTAAAGTTAGCCCCAAACAAGTTGCTCCACAGTAAGTCTCTTGAATGCGTCTGACACACCAAGTCTGAACAAACAGGCTTAAACGTCACTGTTGTGGTTGGTGGCTTGACGTGTTGACGTCATCTGCTGGTGCACACTGCGACAAAAACATTCATCTGTCATAACAAAAATCAGACGGTATTATGTCAGTCCAACAGAAATGTCTTTAAATAATGTCTTTATCCGATATTTTTTAGGTGTAATAGTTTGCGTTCATGTTGTAGAATATGATGATGTCATAAGTTCAGATGATGGTGGTCAACATTTTTTCTAAAGGTGCACTGTGTAACTTTCTTTTGGAGAAAAGCCAAACACACAACTCTGTAAAAGTAGAAAGCTAAAACAATACTTTGTGACTTTCTGAATAAGGTTAAATATGGTTTATGCCACATTATGAAAAACTACAACTAAAGGAAACAGATTACCTTGGAAACATAGAAGAGACCCTCCTCTAAGGCAAATCATGGCCCATTTTGTAGTCATCCAAGCCCACTCAAAGTAAACACAAAATGTATTATCTATGCAGTGCAACAAAAAAATCTAAATGAGAAAACATGCTTTAATTCAAGTTTTGTTTTTTTGGGGTCAAAAAGTTGCACAGTGCACCTTTTAATAATAACATTGTGTCAAAATCAAATTGAGATTCGACTGAATGGCTCTAGTTATTACCAGAAATCACAACATTGTAAATGCTTGTCCTTAATCAGAAAACCTTAAAAGCCCTGGAGATTTTTATAAAAGCATCCTTGTAGCCTACTACTTGCACACTAATATTATTATATGTTAGACAGTTGTAAATCTCTGCAAAATGCGTTAGAATAAAATATTCTTATTTATTCAGAAGCACCGCGTGACTTCTGCTGCGTCTCCTTTCTCACACCTGCGCTCCTCCGCAGCGCTTCGCATTAGCCGCTTTAGTTCGACAGTGGTTTTCCTTCTGTCACCACGGCCACACTTTGGCCAATATGGACATGCTATACCTCTTTTGAAAGCTTACATCTGCACTGTTCAGTCGCTGGATTTGTTTCTCAATTGCAACAAGTCACAATACGAGCGCAAGCATAGAAGCGCCAGCTGCGTTAGTCGCTACATATAAACAACCTATGGCACACTGGGATGATATCTGCTACTGACAACATTTAGAAGTTATAAATGTTTTCTTTCTTCGTTTGTCACATCTGATATTAGGTGATTTAGTCTGTTTGAGAGTTGACTTTAGGCTCATGTGAGATAATTGAACTGTTCAGTGCAGAGCTCACTGCTGTAGCTGACTGGCTGCAAGTAAACAAGAGTCCGCACGGATGTAAGTGGTATCGGTGCCTAGTATCGGGACCAATTTTACGAGTATGAGTATTAGGCACTGGTATCGACCCGATACCCGATACTGGCATTAGTATCGGTGCATTCCTAAAAGATACCAGCATCATTTTGTTTTTTGAATTTTACTTTTTCATAGTGCAACTTTTTAGTAAAAGACTTTAGTAACAGCAGTGTTTTTTTTTTTTTTTTATTGGATCTCTTTCTTTCTCTCAGCAGGCTTGCAGTTCAGTAAAATCAGCTCTTTTGTGTCTCAGAAAAGCCTCAACTTGTTTGTTTCCATATACATCTTGTTCTTTTAGCTAAAATTAATTAATTAATTGACCTTTATTTAACCAGGGAAGTCCCACTGAGATTAAGAATCTCTTTTGCAGGGGAGCCCTGGGGGAAGGGTCAGGGGAGGCATAATGGACATGTTTTTAGTTGTGACAACATTAATTAATTAATTAAATATTCCACAGTATGGCATAAAATTGATGTACATTAATGAAAAGAGCCTCAGAACATTTTAACTTTCTATTTTTACTATAAATACACACTCAACCTTCAGTTTTTGAGGATCTGGAAGACAACGTTCACAACACAATATGATCCAAAATACCATATCAGTGGGACTTTCCTGGTTAAATAAAGGCAATTAAATTAAATTAATTTAATATATATTACCCACTTCTACTGCAGGATCCGAGAGATGGAGCGGTCGCTGGAGGAGAAGGACCGAGCACACAAAGAGAAGCTGGCCGAGCTGGCGAAGAAAGGAGAGAGCGTGCAGAAGAGGCTGGAGGAGAGAGAGAAGGAGGTGGAGGCCCTGAAGAAGAACCTGGCCAGCGGAGGAAGCGGAGAACCAGGCCGTGCAGGAGACTCGACGCAGGGAGGTGGAGAAGAGGAGAGAGCTGCTGGGGAAGGCTGAGGAGGCCATCGCTCAGAAGGACGCAGAGCTGGAGAAGAAGAGCGCAGACGTTAACAGGTATTAGACTGGGATGGACTTGTCTGTTTTAGCAGGATTGACTTGGACTTGAGTCACAATTTTGAGGATTTTAGAATTGAAAATCAACCAAGACTTGGGCTTGATTTGACTCTGTGACTTGAGCGACTTGATGCTTCTCCATAACAAAAATAATTGTGTCTCTTTAAATTAACAAACCAGAACTTGTCCCTCCTCACTTTTTTGACCAGAATTTTTTGAAAGGGATCACTTGTATAAAAATATGAAATTGTAAATACTGTGGAAGAACTCAAATCGTAGTTCAACACAGATCCATCTGGCGTAAGCCAGGTTAACTTCATGGGCTTTTGGTCCATAATTTTTGGGGGTTGTTTATATAAACACACAGCACTTTTCATTGCCCCCTGACTGGCCTGACCCCAGACTAAATAAAACCAATTAACAGTTATTTGGTTACTGAAATAGTTGATATTTCAATAATCGATTAGTTGCGATTAATCGATTAACTTGTTGCAGCTCTATTTGAGACCTAATGGTTTAAGTCACTGTGGTTACATGATCAGGGAAATCAGACTAGGCTAGAAAACCGGACTCTACATGGTTTTAACCTCAAACTGGTTGGACCAGTTTTGCTCCTGTTTATATGCACAAGAGTAAACTGATTACCCTGGAGAGACAAGTCCTGCTGTGTCAGACTCACTACTGCAGGATTGAGGCTGTAATTTGTTGAACTACTTTAACATTGTTAATGTTGTTTATTTTTATTATCTGTTTGTAAAACTGTTTGTTAAATGACACACAGTTTTTTCTGGGACATGTAGGACTGTTTTAAACATTTAAAACAGTGGTAAACATGGAGTTAAATGTGAGATTGTGTGGGCCACTTTGTGCAAGGCACTTTATGGTTCTAAACTTCTTAATTTATTGCTGGGTTGTGCAGTGGGTAGGGGTTGTGAGCTGCTCAGTTACATTTGTCCAGCTGCAGACCGATTGTCTGTTTACATGAGTCTGAAATCAGACTACAATCGGTCGGGACCACGTGCGCCAACTGGTTTTCCGAAAACCGGTTTACAGCTCCTCAATAGGTCTGCCCGGGTTTACATGTGCTTTGGAAAACTGGTTTAAATCGGACTAGGCGAGTTATCCAGTTTTCCTGGCCTCCATGTAACGCCCTGAGTGTTTCTAATTTATAAATCCAAAATGCTTCATGTAGTAAGAGAAGGCAGTTTGTCACCTCCTGGGCTTGTTCTATTCCTTGCTTTTGCAGCATACTGACACTGTGTTCTGCCTCTTTGAAATGCATTGCTACTAAAAAAAATGTGTATCCTAATTCCTAATGTTTGATCTGTGTTTTGAGATGCGGCTCTGAGTCAAGCCAAAAGAAAATTATAGTAAATAAGATATATTTATTTCAAAACTTTGCGTAGCTCACACAGTTTAAATGATATTTCTATGCAGATGTGTAGGGCTGTATTCGTATTGTATTGTGTGGTGTGTTTGTGTCCAGGCTGAAGCAGAGTCTGCAGCAGGAGTCGGACAAAGTGAAGAGTCTGAATGTGGATCTTCAGAGGAGAGACGAGCACAGCAACGAGCTCCAGGAGAAACTGGCAGATTATAAGAAACAACTGCAGCAGGTCCAGAAAGAGGTGAGACTGTGTTCTCAGACAGTGTGTTCATGCAAGTTTTACTTTTGATCCAATACTGGGATTGGATATTGGTTCTCATTCAGGAAGTTTTGCTGGATCGAGTGGCGATCAGTCAATATCATGGCTGTGGCTTTAATGAGACCTATAGAGACTAATTTACAGGCTGGTGTTCATCCAGAGTTTCTCATAAAGTTTGACAATTTATTCAGATTAAGTTGATAAATTGTGACTTGCTCTATAGAGGGATTATTGGTCGATGTCACTTTCTGCTCTACTACATACATACATACAGAAAGAGACGCTGTCCATCAGGTTGGGATGGGAAACCTTTTGATAGTTAAACTCTGATGACGTCTGGCCTGAAGCTGAGACAGGTTTCCAGCGTTTTTTCACTCATGAAGTAATTTAAGGTCGTATTGAATTTCATTCACAAATGTTGATATAGCAGCATAACTTTTGTTTTGCAAATTGATAAACTCTCTAGTTAGCTGACAACGGTGCTGGCTCGACTTTTCTGCATACCAGGTGCACGCACGTCGCCTGTATTGATAAACAAATGATCTCTCTATAAATAACAATGACATAACACTATGTTACACATAATGATGTATACAAGATGTATACACTGACCTGGAACAAACGTGTACGGCGGACAACCCGCAAAACCCAGATAACTACACTGCAATCAGGAAGAAATGAACACACTACAAAAACACTTCAGGTACAGCAACCAGGTCACAAATGTTGGTCAAATTGGTGTTTGTGTTTTTTTGGGGAAGTGACCAAAAATACCAAAGACAAAAAAATAAAGAAATAATGGCATTAGGTCGCCCTTCACAATATTGTTCCCCCAAGCTAGAACCCAGGGCAGATTAACCCAAAACTAAAAACACACCTAACAAGGACAGCAGGTAGCAATGACGTCAGTGTGCATCGTGAGCGCCACGCACAGCTTCTCTGTCACAGGGTGGCCTTAAAACAGCAAGGCCATAACAACTTTGGCCAAGGCACCTACACGTGGGCCCAGCAAACAACCTGGCCTCCCATGGAAACAGTCAACTTCCCTTTTAACCCCTGTCGAGTGCCGCAGCGCCGCCCAAGGTTCAACCAGTTACAACTATATGACCAATTCCTTTTGCTTTTTTAAGCAAAAAGCTAGTTAATCCTTACACTAGTAACAGTTATTATCAGGTCTCAGCAGAAACGTATTGGAATTGGTATCGGTACTGATGAAGCTGGATCAGTACATCAATACTTTAAGTGTAGAACACAGTGTATTCAGTTGACAGAACAGTGTTTTCCTGGTCACAGATCTCATCCATGCGTGAGGAGGAGCGAGGGCTGAAGCAGAGACTGTCAGATCTGGAGAAGTCTAAGAAACAGCTGCAGACGGATCTGGCCAATCGAGATCGCACCATTCATCAACTCAGAACTGTGAGTGTTGAACTCTATTACCACTGACAGTCCCGTTTTAACCTCGCACCACAGGGGTTTTCAATTATTTTAAAATATTTTCACAGTCAGAAAACTTTGTGTCCTACAGGTGTCTACTTTCATTTGAACACATTGTACTCAGCGCTTCATGCATATAATGTTTGACAGCTTTGGAGGATGAAGTGACTGAGTCTTTACATGATGAAGTGTATTATGTGGACTTTGTGTCGTTACAGGAACAGTCCTCGACCAGCAGACCCGAGCAAACGCAGGGACTTTACCAAAACGCTTGTAAAGGTAAGAAAAGGAGGAAAACTTCAGATACACATTTGAAACTTGGGTAGTTTACAAATGTGTGAATTGTGGGGAAAAACAACAACTTTTTTTATTTATTATTACAAGAATCCATGGTTATAATCCAGTTTGGAGCAAGAGGCAGTTTTTTTTAAATTAACACTGAAATATTTCAAAAAGTTATTTCACTAATTTAAAAAGTGATTTTCTGTGGCGACCAGACTTATTAAACTTTAGCTTGACAAAATAAACTCCATTTAGGTGCTCTCGATCTGATTGGCCTGTAGAATGATGTGATGTGTCTAGAACCTGCAGTATATGGTCCACATTTACATACGGAGCATGAAGCTAACGCCGTCTGTCCAGCTTTCCTAATCTTAATCCTCTTGAGCTTTCGCCTAAACATGGGTTGATGTAAAGGACAATACAGGGCTGGGGGAGTTAAAGGGATGCATCTTTGTGGGGGAGGGGGTTGTTCTCCATCTGGACAGGTGGAGTTTAAAGGCAGACATGTTTTTTGTCTTTTTTTGCTTTTTCACATCCTTGAGACAACCTGGATTTTGCAGCTGCTCTGTCATTCTTCTCTAATGCGTTGCCTTGCACTGTCTGATCTTTCTTCTAAGCTTCTTCTCCTAGTGTCTTGACTTAAACCCACTCCTCTTCTATTGTTGTAAGGCCTACGCAACCCCAATTGCACCGAAATTTTCAGTTCATAATTCAGATAATTGACGGTGTAGTCCTCATTCATCCAGGAGTGATCCATAGTAGAAGTCTTCAAAGTAGTCATCTGGACAGTGTCCAGATGACTACTTTGAAGACTTCTACTATAAATTCAGATAATTGTTTACTGGTTCAGAATACTCCAACTCTATATAACTTCGTCTGGCTCTTCTCTTCTCTTGCAGCTCTCACTCTGATTGGTCAGTGCAGTTATGTGGTAAACAAGCGTGGTTTGCACTTGCATATGAGAAGTGCACAAGTGAGCATGTTTAGTTTTGGCAGAACGGTGATGGATAGAGTTGTTACGAGGTCGGTTGATTCCCGATCGGCTCGGGCCTTTCTGTGTGGAGTTTGCATGTTCTTCCCCGTGTCTGGGTGGTTTCCTCCGGGCACTCTGGTTTTCCCACCAACCAATAACATGCATGTTAGGGAACACATGGTAATAGTTGGAGGTTTAGGGGCCAGGTGTTTAGGCGAATCGCCTCTGCTGAGCTGCCTCAGGGCAGCTTACTGTCACTGAGTAGGGAGGGGTTCATCTCACTGTGAAGCATTTTGTCTGTAAAATGCGCTATACAAATAAAGATTACTTACTTACCACTTACTAGTTTGTTTTATTGATCAAAATAGGATACAGTAGTTGAGGCAAAACAATAGCTGTTAATGGTAAAATTTCACAGTGTGGAACAGAGCATGTAGACAACTTAAAAAGCAGGATTTTTCAAACATTTGCAACTGAAACAAAACACTACTCTGGGCATGATTTTTGTGAGAGAACAATATTTAAACATTGTTAAAAGCTTACTAGCTACATTTTTGCATGACATAGGACCTCAAAACATTTGTAAACACATTTTGTGACTTCACTTTTGTAAATCACTCAAATGCAAAAAATATTTTGAAGAGCAGGGTGGGCCGCCCTGCTGGTAGAATGTTAGGGGAAACACTGCTCAAGCCTTAAATCCAAACTTGGGTCAAATGTGGAGCAGAGCTAAACTTGCTTATGTTAAATTTCTCCGTTTAGCCCTCTCAGGCTTCTTGTCTTTGGTCTCAAACAGACATAACAATTTTACAAAAAGATACTTACTTGTTGGGACTATTTTCAGATATTAAAAGTGACAAATACTGAATCTTCTGTTTGCGTTTTAGAGCTGGAAGCCAAAAACCAGCAATGGAAAACATGCGTCTGACTTTAGCGGAGCAGGAGGAGACGCAGGAGCAGATGGAGAGAGTCCTGGAGGAGAAGGACGGACACATCCAGGAGCTGACCAGCGGTGAGTTTAAACGAAAATAAGAAACAAGACAAAACGGCTGGTAAAGTGCATGTGACAGATTATATTCAAGATTTTTGTTGTTGTTGTTGGCCTCTTCCACCTCCAACACACTTATGTTCGTATAACAGGAAAGTCTGCCTGTGTAGTGATTCTTTTATGTTTTGCTTTCTGCAGAGGTGGATAAACTCAAAAACTTGTTAATGAGAAAAGACGGTCCGATGATGAGCAGCGGCAGCAGTTTCACAGAGAGCTCGTCGGATCAGCTGCGAGTGGCTAAAGAAGAGGTGGCCCAGGCTCAAGGAACCTGCAGGTAATCTTCACACACACTCGCTTCTAGTCCTCTTCAAAAACGCAGATGACAACTTTGAAGACTTTCTACTGTAATATAGATAAACCAACAAAATCAAACAAAATCGAAAACAGAACCGAATCGTGACTTAAGTGAATCTACCTATCCCTATGTATTACCGAAGAAAATTCGACAGAAATTAGATTCTGTTTTTCTTTTCTGCTGAGCTTGTCCTCACTTAGACATCAGGAGCTAAAGCCCTGTTTCTATAGGCTCGTGTCGGGCGGTGGTACGGTCTGATGATGTTTCCACTGTGCAAAGCGTCCTTCCACCGTTGCTGGTCCAAAGCGAGCCGCTTCTGGCTCTGCTTTTACCCTGGACCCTGGACCAGACCTTACAGCGGTCCCCCCTTTAGAGTTGATGATTGGACAAGAGAAAACACAGGCTCAGGAGAAAACCAGATGTAAAAGAGCAGATAGAAACACAAAATAATGTTCCTCACCAAACGCAGACTTGCTCCTGTGACAAACCGCCGCGTTTACACTGATGAAAACTTTATTTGTTGCTCCGATAGACTTAGCTGAAAAAATGCAGTAAAAGTAAAACATTTTTTAAAAAGTGATGATAAACCAGAAGTAGTTTCTTGCTTACACCAGCCCAACCCTTGTGTCGCAGTCACAGACTTCAAATTACGTCATTCAGATTGACGCCATAAAGAAAAAGTAAAATTCAGGTACATTTTCGTAAATGTTTATTTAAGAAAGCATGTGTTATGTGTGAGTGACGTCTGCTGCTCACCTAACAGACCTCAGGAGCCTGGATCTGCAGTAGAAACTCTCACCATCATTAACATAAGTGGCCCAAACGCTCCAAAGTGAACCGGTCTGGTACCCAGGCTAATAGAAACATGGCTTATAAGTCCAAAGCTTCAGCTTCACAATTTTATACCATTTTACTCAAGCATATTAAAGGAGACATATTGTGTTTTTCTTAGTCTTATTAAACTATGACATAAGTTGATTTACTATTTCCTTTTTGTTCATAGTAAAACACAACATAGCGCTGCTGATGCAGAGATGCACTGACCCACAAGTGAAGCCACAACATAGTCTCTTATGAGAACTGTTACTCCTTAGCACTTGGAGAGGCACATATCGTTTACCATCGGCCAAAAAAGATCAGTGATCCATTCTTGTTTTTGCTCAGATGTGCGTGGACAAACACCGAGCAGAGCGAAAGGCCTGGATGGAGGAGAAACTGTCCCTGATCGCACAGGCCAAAGACGCAGAGGAACGCAGAAACCAAGACATGAAGAGGTTTGCAGAGGACAGAGACAAGTACCAGCGCCAACACAGCCAACTGGTGAGACACAACAACATCAGGAGAGAGAGAGATAAAGAGAGAGAGAGGGAGAAAGATTGACAGGAAAAGAGACAAAAAGAGAGAGAGAGAAACGGCGATGGGAAAAAAGAGAGGAGAAGTGAGAGAAGAAAGACTTGTTAATGATGTTTAATTTATCCATGTAATTTAGCACAAGCCTAACCAGTGATCATTAACAGCTGCATGTAACATTTTCAATTTGTTTTGTTCATGTTATAATGGCCTATATTTCAATGACCTCACATGTGACATTGTAAACCCTGGCTGTGTCTGTCAGGAGGCTCTGTCGGTGCAGCTGAGGGAGAAGGATCAGACCATGGAGCAGTGGAGGAAGGACAGAGACACACTTGTGTCTGCGCTGGAAGTCCAGCTGCAGAAACTTCTCTCCAGCCAAACCCAGAAGGACAAACTTATCCAAGAGCTGCAGCAGAGCAGTACGTCTCAGACACCAGCAGAGGTCAGTGTCACACAGACAAACACATGTACAGCTGAACTTAAAACATATATTCAACTATAATCAGTGTGGGATTTACTCTGCACAGCAGGAGTCTCAAACTCAGCTGGAGCTGGGGCTGGAATGATCAAAGTCAGAGTTGGTGGAGGCAGGACACTTTTTATATATATTGGCCTGACTGATATTCTATTTAACTGTATTCTTAAAGTTGGGGTCGGGAGTCCTCAGGGGGCAAAGCAAAGTCTGGGAGTCGAGAGATGATTTCAAAATGTGATTTAACACTTTCACACTTTTGACTCTGTTGATTAATCTTTTCTTTTTAAACTGAAAACAGTATATTTGAGGAAGGTTTTGACACATTAAGCAAAAAACAAACAAACAAAAAAACTACTACAACAATTACAATTATACTCAGTTTTGAATGGTATTGCCACCAAATTTTTAGAAGTATCTAAAAATCGTCGCGAGTAGCTGGCATTTTTATTTTGGGGTCTTGGCCTGAAAATTTTGGAAACCCAAGCTATATAAAATAGGTAACTCTATAAAGCCTAATATGACCTGTACTATATGTCCACATTCATACTTTTTATATTGTTTATAATATTTATTCCTTTTACAGAGAATAGTGTGTAATTAGGGTCAAACTTTTCTTTCCAGGACAGATTGTATACATGTTTCTGTATTCCAGTGCATTTTTGAGGTTTTATAGACGGATTATTTGTTAACACGAGGGAAGCGCACGCAGCCAGACAGCAGAAAGAGCCTCACCTGATTGACAAAACCTGTAACTGCAGCACTCGCCAGCGCTGTTGTCAGCTAACTAAGAGTTTATAACTAAGTATGAGCAAACAAAAGTTATGCTGCTAAATCTACATTTGTGAATGAAATTTGTCTTTACGGCTCAAACACGTGACATTCAGGTGAAAAAACACAGATAAAAACACTGTCTCTTGGTCGTGGCCCTGATGAATAATCGCATAATGTGATATTTTAGCTCACTCTGTTTTTACAGTTTGTGTTGTGATGACTGATGTGAGCCTTTGTGTTTTAGGCTGGAGAAGTGTCCGAGCTCCGGGCTGCTCTGACTGAGAGAGAAGCAGAGATAGTCAGACTGAGAGAGGAGCTCCAGTCTGCGGTGGCACACAACAGGACCAGGACAAGCAGCAGGTCAGTACAAAACTGTGTCAGTAATCAGCATGTCTCAAAGCATGTCTCACAGGATCAAAATGTGTCACACTCAACAGCACAAGGCTTTATTTAAATAGGCCTGGTTGCTTGTTGTCTGGTTAATTTACTCACGCAGGTGCAGATTTTAGTCTACATGTTGGCATCAGTTTAATTCAAACTGCACTGCATTTAAATTCACAGCCTTTTAACAGAGTGGGAGGAGTTTGAAAAATCAGACGCTGCTGCCAGTCAAGAAAGTGGCAGAGCTGTCATCGTCGCCTACTTTCTGCATTCAAAGTTTTGACAATAAAGCCCTGACATACAGTAGTTCAGGGCGTACAGTACGGTCCTTTGCTGTTTCCTCTGCACAAAGCGACCCACGCTTAATGGGTCCGAAGTGAGCCACGGACGGTCCTGCTTTCACAGTGGACCCTGGAGCAAAGAGAAAACCAGACTCAAAAACAGACAGAAAGGACAGATAAAACATGAAATAAAGCTGATTGATTCTGTGATAAATTGCAGCATTTCCAGGAGGGTTCAGCGATCTGGGAAAAAAGATAAGCCCAATTTCTTTTTCCCCATATATTGATAGATCTGGATTTTCAATTAGATTTTTCTTTAACTTTTTCAAAACAAATAAAAATGCCATTCATGATCATGAACAAAACAAACATTTTTTAATATGTCCTTTTGTTAGATTTTTCTGAAACTATATCAGTATTCTGCTTCAAAGTTTGACTTTTGTTCCAAACCACACATTTTTACTGACAAAGGATTAGTTTGATTCAAAACCCATAACCAAATAGTTCTAACTTCATTTTTTCAATTAATAGCCCAGCCCTAATTTCCAGAGCTGAAAACTTTATTTGTTGTCCGATACACTTAGCAAAGCGAAGCTAGTGCATTAGCATCAGCTGTTTCCTGTTTGTCAGGAAAAACAAACGCTCTAAAAGAATGTAAATCCTGTGCATAACGCATCCAACATCATCCAACCTCAATTCATTAAAAAAACAGGTTCAAAGTTTGTACTTGGATTGTGTGAGGGATCTGGTGGGGTGGTGTGAACAGAATGGACTTATCATTAACTCAACAAAAACTGAAGAAATTGTTTTTGGACATTTTCACTTTCCGCTAGCTCCAGTTGTTATTCACCAGCAAACAATAAAACACTTAGAGACATTCAAATATTTGCAGTGTATGTGGATAGCTCTCTCTCTTGGACTCCACATGTCGATCACCTCTGCAGTAAAGTGCAGCAGCGTATTTGAGGAGGCTCAGATCTATTGGCGTCAACAAAAACATCTTGGAGCATTTCTACACAGCCACTGTTCAAAGTGTGCTGCTTTATTGCAGCACAGTTTGGTTCTGTGGCCTCTCAGTACAACAAAAGAACAGGATTCAGAGGCTTCTGAACATCTGCTCCAAAATAGTAGGCCATCCTCTGGGCAGTGCATTCACTCATTTGCAAAAGAAGCAAACATTGAGGCTGGCCAACAAGATCTCCACAGACAAAGGTCATGTTTTGAACCATGAGTTTGAACTCTTGCCTTCGGGCGACGTTTTAGAGTGCCCTGCTGCAGGAGGAACAAATATAAACAATCCTTTGTGCCACATTCCATCACAATTTTAAACCAAAGGAAAAACTCATAAACTCACTATTTATGTATTTTTATGTCGTTTGTTTGATGGATGAAGTGTTGGGACTAATTGCAGATGTGTAAGGCAAATTCCCACTTTATTACGGACAATAAAGTTTTATCTTATCTTATCTATAAAATGCAGCATAGTGTTGCAGAGGCTTTGCAAAAAAGTGAAATAAATGCAAAAAGGGTGACTTTAAACCAGAAGTAGTTTCTTGTTTACATCAGCCTGATCCTCGTGTCGCAGGGCCACAGACATGGAATTATTATGTCTTTTTGTGAGTCATTCAGAAGTATAATTCAGGTGCTGTTAGATTTCCTTTATTCAAGAAAGAATAGGTAATGTGTGAGTGACGTCAGTTGCTCACGTAGCAGACCATCGGGAGCCATTACTCTGCACAAGAAACTCTCACCATCATTAACATAAGCGGCCCAATGCGCTCCAAAGTGAACCAGGCTAATGGGAACATAGTTTAAGTTGGCTAGTTCAGTTTATACAGTATAAAAGGACTGTCTGTTGTAGGCATCAGACAGTTGGTAAAGAGTTCAAAAGCTCATTCACTGGGCCACTTCACACGACCTGACAACAATCTCTTTGACTTTAGTTTTTAAATGCTGTAGCTGACTTTTCACCTCCAGAAAGTTCCACAGTGTCACTTTAAAGTAGAGGTTGCAGCGTTCTCTTCATCTGAACAACGTGAAGGACAAACATGCATCAGTGTTCCTGTCCTAACCTGAATCCATGACAGTGTGTTTTATGTCCTGACAGATGCAGCACAGGCAGGTTACACTGTTATTCACGTCTGCTTTACATGCTCCACTTCTTCTTCTGACAGGGCCCTGAAAGTGAACGTCTGGTGCGTAAATCCAGAGGCCGGAGAGAGACCCGGACGTCTGTCATCAGTCAGGTAAAGTCAGATGGTACATGTCAGGGTCATTGTAGAGCAGGGGTCATCGTAGAATTTACCCGGGGTCCAGTTGGTGACATTTTTTCCAAGCCACGGTCCGGAGCTTCACGAGGGAGTTTTTTTTAGACATTTTAATTAGATTTTATAACTAGATATACATACAAAATGTAAATTTTTTTCATCACATTTCACATTAATTATTTGAGTGTCCCTTTAAAAATGTATTTGAGGGATAAATAGTGACTATGGGACAGTTTTGAACCATATGTGCTTTACTTTGAGCATTAATCTTTTGAATTATAATAAGTAAATACAGGTAAGTGGGAGGGGATAGGTGGTAGGTGAGAAGAGGGATTTCTGAGCAGTTGAGCTCAAGTTGAAGAACAATACAAGATTACTCAAACATGAATCAATTCAAATATAACTTTGAGTAAACTAATGATGAAGGGAGGCCAATACAACAAGGTTAAAATTGTTGAATACTACATTTTAGTAGTAATAATGGGACCACTTTAACAGAATCACATCTACATTCTACAGCCTCTCTGAAAGTGTTTGGCCTGAGGGCTGCGCAGACAAGTTCGGATCCAGACCGGAGTCCTCACTTCGGTGATATGGGGTGTAGAGTTTAGATCGAGCCCAAAATATCCAGTCTGAACCTGACCAGAACCCGAGTCATTCTCTGTGTCTGAGCCGCCCGGCCTCGTCACTGAACTGTGGCATTTATTGACAGAAAAAGCACATTACTGATGTGTCTCATGTGTTTACATGTTTGCAGCGTGTCTCCAGAACCAGAAGCGCTTCCTCCCTACCACTCATCTCTCTATTTCTTTCTTTTTCCTTCTTTTTTCACTGCGCATGTAGCATAAAGTGTGCGCTTTCTCTCCCTCTCTCTTCCTCATCTTTTCCTTGCTTCGCCTGTACACATACACGTTCCTTTTATCTCTTTTTTTCTCAGTCTGTGCGTATGAAAGACGTGCCTTCCCTCTCTATCTTTCTTTCTCCTCTTTTACTTGCTCGTGCGTGGTACACTCACACAACACAAACCTTCTGTCTCTTTCTCCTCACCTTGCACATCAAACACGCACTGTCCCTTTTCACTTCGTACAGTTGGCCACTTCAAACACTCGCATTTTATCACCGCTGTGGTTTTGTAATGTGTTTTGGAGTGGCTGTCAATCATCCGCAAGTCCAGAATCTTAACTCTAGGTCACTGTCAGATGACAACATGAGCCCACACTATTTTTAAGTAAGAACAGTAATGCAGTAATGTGGGATTCATGTTTGTAAAAGCCAGAGCAAAGTACTTTAGAGAGAGAGACTGCCTCTTGCTGCTCTGAGCCACACATGGCACGTGAGCACTGGAAACATGTTTGCTGTTGAACACTACGGGGACTATCTTAGCCCAGTGGTCTTAGCGCAGACATGACTAAAGAGAGTCTTTAAAAATAGTCTGCTGGCTTCGAAGTGCATGACCCAGCACGGACATATGTGAACTGGCATGTCTGGTCTCTCTAAAACCATTCAATTCTGCCTACACTACACATCTGCTGAAGATTACATTGGAGCAGTGCAAGAAGGTCATAGGGAGGTGTTACATGTTTTTGACTCTGTTTGGTTTAGGTCATTCAAACTTTCTATAAATCTATTGTCAAGAAATTGATTCACTCCTTTATATGACTTTGCTTCGGAGCGTGTTTGTTTCTCTATTCTGTTATGTCAGAACAAGCTATACTAAAAATAATCTAATTCGTGTGGATATGAGCTTTACACAAGAATGTGTTTGACACGTGAAAAGTTCAGCAAGTGTTATAATCCTTTTGGTAGAGAACAAAGACAATTCCCGTAGCCAGACTCACAGGCTCAGGTCTGGACTGTGCTAAATGGTTATGTGCCTGTACATGTTTTTTTTTTTCAAAGTCGTAAACAGTCCACGGCTTCGTTCGCAGCACAAAAAAGACTTTCTGCACTTGACAGATTAAAGATTAAATTTAGATTTTTCGACAAATGGATTCCTTCCCAATAATCTGCATTTGGCCTATCTTTTTGCTAAAGTGAATAGTTTATAGGGATGTTCGCCGAGCCGACATGTGTTGTCACTTGGTGATCACGTGATGCGTTGGCAGAAGTAGTTAAAACGTATTGGGGGTAAGCTGAACAAACACAAAAAAAGACAATGTTTGTCTGTTGCTGTGTGACTCAGTGTGCTAACAGGTTTGATAAGAACAACCCATAGAGCTCCTACTGTGTTTAGAAAAAGCCTACACCAAAAAGAAAGCTTTTAATTTCGACAATTAGATTCCAATGAGAAAAACAATAAAAGCTAGCCGGAAACTAGCTGGTTCTGCCAACCATTTTGACGTCACATGTCAGTTCGGCGAACATCCCTATAGAGCTCCTGCACCCACGTGACTAAATCCGCTGCGGCCGCCATTACGACAGTGACACTACCATTTATTTTTCTAATTTAGCTTCTGTGGCTCATCTGTGGCATTAAATGAGGCCGTAGATATCTGTACGTCTAAAACAAAACACAAATAAACATTAGCGACCATTTTGTGGCCCGACTTTACTTTTCACAAGTTTAGAAGCAAAACTCACACTCTGAATCTGCCATTCTGGACATCTGATTCACTTTTCACCTTCTATATCATTAAAATGCTTCCCTGATGCTGTTTGAGTGAAATAAGTTTTACTTTAAAGCCCTGAACATATAACAATTACTCATACGGACTATGTAAACATTCTGATCTTGAGACAAAGTGAAAACGTGTGCTCCGTCTAATGAAGCTTTAGTGACAGAAGCTAAATGGGATCCCCAATACAACTGGAACAAAGATTTTGAATTGTTTTTAGACCATAGTTAAATTATTAACCAGATTAAAATACTAATCAATACATCTGTAGCATAATGACCAAGCTTGACTCACTTTTAGCTGCACAAATCCACTTTTGTCAAAATGGCATCTGTCAGTCCGTGGAAATGGCCTGGCTTTCTTCTGTCATTGATCATTTGTAAATCCCAGTGTGCAAAAATAATACATAATTTGTAAAAACTCCGAAAACGTTTGATAATCCCAGCCGCTGCCGTTGCGTTCTAATGGTATCGTCCCTGCAGGCCCGAGAATACACGATGCATGCTGGGATAGCGTGACGTTAGCTCAGGGCTTAAAGTTCTCAGTCACTGTGACTGATTTCAGTCAATAAAAAAAAAAAAAAATAGGAACATTTCTGTTAGTGATGTTTTCTTAAACGTTCATTTGATAAGTGGCTACTGTATCGAAGATGGCCATCAGGCATTCTGTTGATTTATTCACATTAAAAAGTGGTTTCTTTGTCCAAATCCGACAAGGTAATCATAGTAACATATCATATACCACGGCCAGGAACTGCACCTGTTAAAAAGCAGAAGAAATTCCTCTAATATCCACCAAAATGCCAGAAATTACTTGTGTTTTCAGCAAAAGTTTCCGAGGGAATACCCAGACCCCCCTTTTATGCAGGAGTTTAGCCTAAATACAATTCTCATCTCAACTCAAAATTTCTCATCACAAGTTTCTCCTTATCACATCAATCTCAATTCTCCATTATCATAGCTAAGCTGTAAATGTATTATAACTAAGATCAGACCCATTTCCTTAAAACATAGATGTCACTGTATTATTACAATTAAAATGCAACTAAAATCTTGACTGCAAAAAAATGTTCAGTCAAATCATTTTTTTTTTTTGGTTTACACCTGCGTTAGCTGCACGAGCTCTATTTAAAGCGTAAACATGTGACACAAACAAACCAGTTCACTTATGTCATGAGTGGGAGCTGAACTCTGAAACTTAAAACAGCCAATGCACAAAAACAATCTTCTCACATCTGAAACAGGGTCAAGATACAGCCGTATGACACTTAAAAGTCACAGGGACACCTGGTCTCTGTCTGTACTGTTCACTCATTATGACATTAACAAATCCTACACCCTGATTGTGCCTTCGAAGAAACTCTCAGACTAATATAAACTTTGTCTGGTGCAGAGCTCAGCCGGATGCCAGTCGGTGCTGGACTCTTCAGAGATCTCCACAGAGAACGGTCGGACCAGCCGCTTCCCCAGACCTGAGCTGGAGATCTCCTTCAGTCCTCTGCAGCCCAACCGCATGGCCCTGAAACGACAGGGCGAGGAGAGCACCGTCACTGTCAAAATCACACGCTCGGCACGCAAGAGGAAGAGCAGCGAGATGGACAAGGTATGTATCAAATCAGTCTGCACTCAGCACGGGTTGTAAAGAGAACAAACGCACAGAAAACTTGTTGCATGTATCGTTGTATTGCTGGGTTTCAGATGGATTTTTTCTCTAAGCATTAGCATTAGCCCTTAATAAACAAAAGTCAAGAATAATTTAGCGTTAAATCTGATAGAAACCCACGAAGCTCCTCGCTAACGCCTCTCGTACACTGACACTGGGTTTGGTTTGGGACATGTGTTGGTTTCTTGCGTAGTGCCTTGTACACCAGCTCCAGTCTATTTGATTCACATGTATTCGTGCAAAAACGTTGGTATAATGGCCTGAATGCCGCAGTCTTTAGGGAAACAAAAGAGACTCTACGGATTCTTTCCACATACCTGTGTGAGCCCTGGCGCGTCTCTGCTCTGCTCTGAAGTCAGTGTAACCCTCAAAGAACTCGAACTCAGTGAACCTCAGGGGTAAAAGCCATTTTGCGTTTAGAAGCATTTTGTGATTTTATTAAAGAAATAAATTGCTGCGTTTTACCACAGACCCTATAATGTCATGCATGTAGTGTCTATGTCTTTCCCTCACTTTGCCCTTTGGCTAGTTGGATTCCAAGTGTTTGACCAAACCAGGAAGAAAATAACTGTAAGCCTCAAGTATATTGAAGGCTTTTTTAGTCGGACGCTTGCTGCACAAGAGGTTTTATTGTATTCATCGCCTCAGCGCGGGTAAATCCTCCAGGTTATATAAGCAGTCCACCTTCTTCAAACTGTCAGAGTCAGATTGTATACAGTATGTACAGTCATTTTTTTCTTCTTCTTGGTCTTGTTCTTCTTTTTGTTCTTCTTCTTTTCGTTCTTCCTCTTTTTCTTGTTCTTCTTTTTCCTACTTCTTTTTCTTATTCTTCTGGTTCTTGTTCTTCCTGTTCTTCTTGTTTTTTTTGTTCTTGTTGTAATTTTGTGGTGGGCAAACAACTTAAAGAGGTGCATTACCGCCACCTTCTGGAGAGGGGTGTGAACCAGAATGTCATAAATTCTATCAATGAATCCTATTTTGCAAAGAAACTTAAGTTCCAGACTCAAAAATGCTTCCGTCAGCTATAGCAGACAGTATTTGATCATTTCCACTAACTCAGTGCAGCTTCTGTAGTGTGTGTCATCTGCCTTTGTCTTTTGAAAAGTCAACCTTGGAACAAAATGAGACGGTAATGGTTAAATGTACAACTTTTGACAGTTTTGATGTAAAGACACGACGTTTGTTTCTGTTTTTATGTTGGCAGTGTAGTTTCACATCACAATTCTGAGCCACTTCATGTTAAAAACAAATCTGTTTTCAGTCGTCTGATAGACCACTATGTCTTTTGTGGTGTAGTTGTGCCGCTGGAGCCAACACTGATACTTGTCCAAATGAGGATCTATTATTGATACACATTTTAGTATTGATTAGTATCTGGTTATGGATTAGCATGCAACAGCTCCTTCGCACTCACTCACTCAAATCAGTGACACACTTCAGGCAACGAACTCGAATCTGGCACCAACACCAGCTTAAATTAGTCATAAGCCATAGATATATTTATAGGGTGTTTTCGTGTATTTACTGAAGCTGCTCACATGGAGAAAAACATGGATCTTTAAAGAGTTTCTGTAAAAACATGTTGGTTCTCTGCAGTGGAAGTTGTTCTGTGTGTAACCTTCTGCTGACATTGACTTTTGTGTTGATTTCATAGCAACTAAATAAACTAGTATTCTGGATTAAGCTACTTGCATGTACTTGAACTATGCGTTATAGCATGCAGCATATAGATTCAAAAGACTTATATTCAGTGAGCTATACGTATTATTTTTTTTCTTAATTTGTTTAGATTAATCGTTGTATTTTAACTTGTTGAGTCTCTCAATATGTTCAACAATGTAATACTAATGCGTTATTAAACTAGAGCCAAGTTATTGAATATGAATAATGATTATGAAATGATCCTACCAGTAATTTAGTATCGAGTTCGTTACTGGTCGTCATGTTCAAATGTCTATGTGCAGTGAGAGCGTCAGATATAAATTACATGTTTTTTGTAAAGTAGTTGATAGATGTACTTATAATTTGAATTATTATTCTTATGAACTTTTATGAACAGTGTCATTAAATGCTCTTTATGTCAGATTTCTTGTAGATTTCAAGGGAAAATCCAAATATATATATTTTTAAACATTTTGGTTTTAACCTAGTTTTGTTAAAACTATTATTCTAAAACTCATCAGACAATATCATACATCACACTTGTTTTCATGCTGTGCTTTTTTTAATCATTATTTGTTCAAATGAGGATCTAGTTTTCATAGTTTAGAGTTTAGTATCAACTTTTGGATACTTTGACCTTTTGGATACTTGTGACAAACCTAAAATCTACATCTCCAGGACTTCATCAAGTGACGTTAACTCAGCCCAAAATCTTGTTTTCAAGTCGGGCTGCACGAATATCGATATCGAACCGATACCGCAATATTAACAACTGCGGTTAGCTAATCGCAAAATCCGCGATACTCCTCCTTTTCTTACGCAGTACTCTTTTATTGTTATTGGACACAGCGCACCATGAAAGTGACACAGAGCAGCAGCAACAGCGACAGGCCTTTCAACTGCACAACACTAAATAAAGTCTCTATAAACACTGTTCCATGACTGTTCTAGTGCGGATTCAATAAAATCACTCATAAATAAGGAGTCACGTTTTAAAGATGCTGCAAGCGTTAGCTGCTTACCTTAGCTTCATCGATAGTTTCCCAGAAAATCCAGTCTGTTTTCTTCACAAACATGAAATCCAAGCGAATGAAAGCTGCATGACTGATATAAATCCATAAACACTGCAGTGCCGCACGGTTTACTCAGTTCTTTTAAGATAAACATTGTTATTTGAGTTTTAGCGATCTTTTTTTTTTCACTCTGAGTCGTCAGAGCTGTTCTGGGTCATTTGGTGCCATCTGCTGGTGTAATTGTATATTTAAACAATCATGTTACTTTTTATGCAGGCCAACTGAAATGTAAATGTAAACTATGCAATGTAATGCATAGTTAAACTTTTTAAATTAGTAGGCAGTTATTTTTAGTATTTTACATAATAACATTTACAATTGTTGCAAAACAGAAAAAAAACATATATATGTACATCAGTTCATTGGGTTTTTAGTTTACCAATGGAAGTTCTATTATTTCCATGTTAACCGCTGTTGCTTCCCGAGCCTTTTTATTAGATACAAATATTTCGTGATTGACCAGTGGGTGCTCGGGACATGGATAAGCTGCAGTTTTGGCGAGGCCTAGAGGCAAAATAGGTTGGGAACTACTGATGTAATCCACAGTAGTTTCTCTGCCGTTGGAACACACTGGACCATGTAGCCTGCGGCGCTTGGCATTCTGGGACCACAGAGGTGTTGTTAGCTACTCGCTGCTTCTGACAGAGACTTGCTCTACATTCCCCAACATGGCACCTTCCTCCAGTGATTATCTCCACTTCTCCACACTCCCTGCTCTGATTCTTTGTGCTATGTTGGGCTGAGCCGGACCTGAATAATTAAAGTGTCTATATAAAGTCATGTCAGGGTTTATTCCAGTGCGCTTGGGTGACTCTGTACTTTTGAGTGCACCTACTTTGTTCATCCACCTGATCTAATATCAATCCAGTGATATTAGATCAGGTGGAAGTGAACGCACAAAGAATAGCTCTGTGTGCCCTATTAAAACCTCATCATGGAGTCGGTGATGTTCAGTTTAGTTAAGACTTCACTGCACCTATAAACAATCAAAACCTGTTACTTTTAATCAGGCTGAGTATTGTCAAGATCATCCACCAGCAAAAATCAACTATTGTCACTGAAATAAATAGAAAAACAGGACAAAGCCTAAGCAAATTAAGTGTAATAATCAACAATCAGAGTTGAAACAGAGCAGCAGCGGGACTAGACCAAGACTAAACTTGGTCTACATTTGGATTACATCAGAGGTAAACCTGATCTTGAATAGGACTAGAGCACATATGTGAAGAGGGACTAAACCAGAACTATAAGATCTTAACCATTAAATTGCTTAACAAAACTTAAATGACACAAACACATAAGCTACTGAATAAGTGCTATATAGTGCATTAATAGCTACACCATTTAGTTTTTTTATAGTGGGCACAAACATACAGCTTAGTGGGCTGCGTTTGGCCCCTTGGCCACCATTTGAATACCCCTGATAAATTGCAATACCAATTCACCAAGTACAGTCCTAATTTTTAGCAGACCGTATTTATCACTGAGAATATCCCACAGTGTTTGTTTTCCTTCACTTTACAATTTCTTATCAAACAATATTAACATGGAAAGTTTTTCATAGAATCAACTAAACCAGTGAAAATGACCAAATGAAATGTATCTTTTATTCAAATAATAAAGTATAGAGGGCGATGCGAACGCACTTGACCTGCAGAAAGAGCCGCCACTCATAGACACAAACAGTGGAAACAAGTTGAAAAAGCATTGTTGTCTGCAAACTACAAGAGTTTATCACTGTGAAAAAAAAAAGTTCTGCCGCTAAATCGACATTTGTGAATGAAATGTGACCCTACTGTCCTTAAAAGTTACATTCAGGTGAAAAACGGTCTCAAGCTTTAGGAGACAGACCTGATCCAAACAGCTGCTCTCGTTCTGTTTTGTTGTTTTATTCAAAGAAGTTTCCCCAGCTAACCAGACAGAGAACGGCTCTTTTTGCATGGAGTATGTGCAGTTGAGCGGAAAGTGACGTTGACCGATAATCCCTCTATATAAACGTGGTTTGGATGTCAGACGTTCTATGTTATGCTTGTTGTGATTAACTTTACAGGAACCTTGAGATACTTTCAAACCCTTGTGTTAAAAAAACAGCTTACAATCTTTAAACTTCTTACCCAAGCCCCATTCTTCTGTTTTCAACATCTTAAGTGACAATAATGATAAAAAGCAGCTTAAATGGAACAAGTCTGTCGATTTCAACTGTAATGAAGAAAAACTCAGAACACAGCAGGATTTCTTCAATTGCTGAAAGTGACAAAAGTGTGAACATATGTCACATTTATGTTAGGCCTTAGCATGTAACAAGAGTCTGTAGCATTGAAAGTTCCTTTAAGAGAAGTGAGACTTTCTTTCTTGATGCCACATTCACATATGTGCAAGCTAAATTAAATTATTCATTAAAAAACAAATGTATTCACTCAACCAAAGTAACAGTAAAAAAATAAAAACCACAAACATCC
The DNA here is from genome assembly GCA_038363315.1 of Mugilogobius chulae. Taxonomy (NCBI): domain Eukaryota; kingdom Metazoa; phylum Chordata; class Actinopteri; order Gobiiformes; family Gobiidae; genus Mugilogobius; species Mugilogobius chulae. Next base: position 22,973,104 of record CM076395.1, on the reverse strand, counting down.
TAAAATGTTGCAGCTAAATAAATAACTCCAACTAAAACCTCACGTTAAGCAGCTAATGTTATTTTTGGGAAGAACAAAAGAAACACGGAAGCCTACCCTGGAGATCCTTCTGTCGGAGCGTTCTGCTGCGGCTGCTGAGCTTACTGACCCACTTTTCAAGAGCTTTACCACAGAGTCATCAAAAACAAGTGCAGTTTGTCAGAATCCGACACAAAAACACGACTTTTTCACTCAGACATTCCGCACAAGAGTTTCCAGGGCGAAAACTGGGACAAAACCGGGACGGCGGGATTAGCAGAGCAGCAGGAAAATGTCTTCACGATGATCAAAAGCAGTTTTATTTAGCTTTATTCACATTTGTTTGATGAATCATGTTTAGTCTCTCTCTCTCTGAGCCTCACAAAGCAGTCCGTTCTGAATGTTCCTGTTTTGTAATGTCATGGTTAAGCTTTGAGATCTGCTCTTTTGAAGCATTTTTAAGCGGCTTGCAAGGGGTCAGATTAGGTTCAGAGAGTGGCTTTGGTGTATTTAGCTTACCCAATAACACAACTTCCCGACTCCTCCAGGAAACTGTCTCTGCAGTGGTTTAAACGGCGTACTGAGGATTTTTTAATAAACCCATGTGAGCTCTGCGTCAATCTATATCCGATCACATATTGCTTCTTTTGCTGGTTAGAGCGACCAAGCTTAAAAAAAAAAAAAAAAAAGCCCAAGACAAGTGGCTGCATCTCTTCAATAAAAAGTTGTTCAGATGCCATATTTTCCGGATAATAAGTAACAATAAGTGGCGTCGAAGTGTAATTCGCAAAAGTAGAAAAAAACAACAACACAGTTGCACCGGGCTATGAACCAAGCTTTTTGTGCTACAGAGATTGCACAGAGGCCAAGGGCTGCTGGAATAAGGCATGCATCAAAAAATGACTAAACTGCATAAATTGGCTTTTAAAAGATCACTAAATCACCTACCGTTAGTATTGTGTCCATTTGACATCAGTGTGATGTGACTGGAGTGTATTTTTTTACCTGAAGCAAAGTTGCACACGACTTTTTACGCTATATAAATAAAAATCAGTACTTTGTTGATTCCTCTGGAAAGTTTTCTCCTCGCCTGAGCAGCCAGTCCCTACACGCTTTGACAGACACTACAAACCGTGAGGGTCTGGGAGCGGAGCGCCGAGGTTCAATTTCGTGGGTGGCCCTTCCGAGCACTGAGTTAACCAATCACAGAAAACCCGTAAATTCCACCAAAACAGCGACACGATGTTTTCATAAACATGTAGTTCAGGATTTTTTCAGTCTGAAGCCCCTCAACATGGTTTGTTGACAGGGCCGCTGCTAGCCATTTTGGTGCCCTATGCAAGATTTCAAAAAGGTGCCCCCCCTCCAAAAAAAAAAATTTAATAAAAAAATTCCAGCCTCAAACCGACCCCACAAACGCACTGTATCTATTTATTTAAGAGACAGGGTCTGAAAGTCCCCCTACATTTTTGTTTTGTTTTATTTATTTGTTTATTTTTACTTTTTTAATTATTATTACATAATAGATGTATTTTTTTTTTTTTTTTTTATCTGGGATGTTTTAGAAGAGTAAATCCATTAATTTCAAATTTTTTGCCAGATTGCTTTCCAGTGGGGCCCCAGACCTCTTTGCCCTCCCTAAACTGCCCTCTGCTCCGCCACTGCTCCCTCTCCTGCTCCACTGAACGCAGCTCAGCGTAAGCCGCATCCTCGCGCTAAAGTTTGAGGAAATACAATCGTCTGTAACTTTTGTCAGGACAAATAGACTAGATTCATGGTTTGTGTTTCCCTCTGAAAGAATCTGAACATAAAAGTGGAAAAATCCGCCGTATTTCGCCGCGGTTATTTGCGTGTTCAAATCTGCAGCCGTCTTAAATCATCTGCTGTTTTCCTTGTAACTGACACTATATTTGTCCTATTGACGCGAAATAAAGATTGGCTAAGAGCTTACAAGTTGTAGAATATGTTCCTGTGTTCGAAACGGTTTCCAGAGTCTTTACTTTTGCGCTGTGTGTTAGGAATCATCAGGCACCTGCGTCTAGACCAGACTTGTCTGTCACTCATGAGTTCAGCAGTGGGACGGTACAGCTCGGCTTGGTGCCCCCAGAGCAGGTGATGCCCTACGCGCTCTGCGTGATGTGCGTATTGGGAGCGGCGGCGCTGTTTGTTGATCAGGTTTTAAGGAATTGATACGTTCATTGTTCAAAACCGAAGCACGAGCCGAATCAGCTACGTTCGCCTTCTTGAATGTTTTGAAATGGGGCTTGAAAGCAACTTCCGACTTTTTAGTGTCACGTGTCAGAATCACCGTGCTTGATTGGATCATCCTAACATTGAACGGAAAAATTATTGGCCAAGGCTCCGGTTTTAGACAGAATGTAGGAGGGGCTTGCCAATCTGCGAAAGCTCAGCTGAAAGTATACACTTGGAAACAAGGAAATGCAGCTGCGAGTTTTCATCGTGTACATCAGTCACCAGACAAACATCAGTGTTTGTCTTTCAAGCGATTATGGTCAAGAGCACTAATCCTCTTGAAATCAGAGCGAATCAACTCTCTCTGTCTCATTATTTTTGTTGAATAAAGTCATATGCTCCCTCTTGAGTGCCAGTCTGGTTCATGAAACTGCAGTCTCTGCAGTTGTATAAATATTAGCTCTGCACTTAAGGAAGTGTCTCCAGTTCACAGGCGTCAGTGTTACAATGTGTTACTGGCAAAACCGCAGTTTGAGTTATCTTGTTTTATCCTGCAGCTGATGCTCAGAAAATCCCTGTTTTCAGTTATCACTACTTACCACTTTACCCTTTTAAATCAATATTTTTGTTTTACAGTTATGTAAATAATTAACCCACAGTTGACTCTAACATATACAGAAAAAAGCACCATATGTGCTTCTGTAAGTTGTCGTTTTCCATCGAAGGCTGTTCCTCCCTGAACTCAGAAAGTGGGCCAGACTAAAGTGAAAGCCTTGAGTGTGATGATGGAGATGGAATCAGCTGCAAGAAGTCAGAATGGAGAGAGATTTAAGACTCGCTGGGATGGATGGAACGGCCCTGGGCACAATTAGATCTTTAAACCCAAAAGTGGTCACATGTTTGAAGAGTGTCCGGAATGCTGCACTTCCAAACAGAAATGTAAAGTGGGTCATATGTGATATTTGGGCTGTATTGGCAAAAATACTCCCAGAAATATCAAAAATAAATCATGATCATTAGTACGTCCCAGTTAACGCTCTGTAAAAAGAATTGTGCAACTGCTACAAGGTGCGTTTTAACAAGTGCAGTTATTTTTCTACATTATAACCCAAGACGACGTGAACACCACCTGATCCCGAGGGTTTTCTCATGGCACAAGCACCGTTTCCCTCTCTTTGTTTAGTTTGAGTTGTAAATGAGAGCACATCTGATACAACCCTCATGTCCTCATACATTTACTTTCACTTCACTTCACCTTGCGTCCTGTGACTTTTGTCCTCACTTAGTTGTATCAAGTAAGGAGTCTGTCTTTGAGTTAAGCCGACTACACTAGAGGAGTTATTTATTAAGGTCACAGGAGAGTGGAGGCTCATTTAGAGCTGGGCCAATAATCAAAACATTGAGAGATCCAGATTGAATTGATTATTTGGTGGTGAGGTTTGAATCGAAATATTGAAAAAAGTTGTCAGTAAAAATGTGTAGTATTGATATATACAGTGGTCCCTCGTTTATCGCGGGGGTTAGGTTCCAAAAATAACCCGTGAAAGGCGAAACCCGCGAAGTAGTGATCTTCATTTTTTACCAATAATTTCAGTTGATAACCTGCCTGGTTCTGATGTTTAAGTCTTTTGTACTGGTAATGCGCTGAACACATGATTCACCACCAGATACAACAGCGCGAGTCGTTTTTGTGACTTTTAAAGAGGGACGGTGCTGTGTGCGTTCGCCTGCTCTGCTTTTGGAATCACACGGACTCCAGAGCCGACACGAAACACATCCGGACTCTAGCGAAGTCACAGCACGCTCCTCAAACACATCTCTGAACTACACAAATGACTTTCCAGCGTGAACAAACTTATCATCGTAACTACGAGCTCAAAGAGTCAAATCCTCAGCTGGAGAAACATCCGAGCGTCAGGTCAGCTTCCCCTGCATGATACAAACTGTCTAAAGTTTTGTCTGTGAATGCTGTGTTACGGTCCCCAAACAGTGTGTTTGAGAGAAAAGCACGCTTACTGCGCATGTCTATAGGACCGCGCACTGTAAAAAAAATTCAACTCATTAGAGGTAAGCAGCTACTACACTGTGAGTGTGATATGAAAAAGTTCCAACAAACTCCATGTTATAGTAGGCTAAAGTCAGTGCTTCACACATCATTTAAGGAGCAGGTGTGTTGTAGATGACGTGTGTAATGCTCATGAAAAAGATGTGCACGTGCAGCATGTAAATCTTACCATGATGCATCCTGACAAATAATCACAGTGACGCACAGACATAAGGAGAGAAACAACAAAAATCTCTTAGAAAATCCTTAAAACTCCTGTAGTGCGCAGCCGGCTTTAGACAGATTTTGTACAATGGCCTCATGACTGTTGTTTGCACATTTTGTGGGACAACTTAAGGCAGCAGAAGCTTCAAAGAACTTCTGGTTAAGATTCACTTCACGCTCAAAGTCTGAATAAAGCAAAACCAAAGAGTCACTAAACTCCAGACAATCTCTATTTGAAAAAAAAAAATACATTTCAGACAGTTGCATGTTTTTTTTCTTTCTTTTTATTCTTGACTATAAATGATTTGTTTCCCTAGAGTCTAAGCCCCTTGTAGCATGTACCAACCTTCATGTACTTCATGTACATCTGAACATTTCTCAGCTTGAAAGCATGAACTGTGAAGTCTCTGATTAAAAGCTACTGTGCTCTGTAGTGAACTACAGTACTGTCACTTGCAAAGGCTATTAAATATTTATCAAGTAGTGTAGAATGTTCCTGTGAATGTACAGTGGAAGTTCTCTTTTAGCCTCGTGTGTGGATGTTTCATGTGGAAATGAAACTGTAGAGTTGTGTGATTAGCTACACAAGGATTTCACAAAGCTTGCATTAACATCCAACTCCAGTTAACATCTACTTTTGCATCTTTATCTTTCTTATAAACTATTTATTTCACTTGATTGACTTTCAATCGACCGGAAAAAGGTGCCTTGCCCTCTCCAGGTGGGTGGAGAGTCCTTGCTCCAAGTGGAGGAGTTCAAGTATCTCGGGGTCTTGTTCACGAGTGAGGGAAGGATGGAGCGTGAGATTGACAGGCGGATTGGTGCAGCGTCTGCAGTGATGCGATCGCTGTACCGGACCGTTGTGGTGAAGAAAGAGCTGAGTCGAAAGGCAAAGCTCTCGATTTACCGGTCAATCTACGTTCCAACCCTCACCTATGGTCATGAGCTTTGGGTAATGACCGAAAGGACAAGATCGCGAATACAAGCGGTCGAAATGAGTTTCCTCCGCAGTGTGGCGGGGCGCTCCCTTAGAGATAGGGTGAGAAGCTCAGTCACACGGGAGGAACTTGGAGTAGAGCCGCTGCTCCTCCACGTCGAGAGGAGCCAGTTGAGGTGGCTCGGGCATCTGTTTCGGATGCCTCCTGGACGCCTCCCCGGGGAGGTGTTTCGGGCATGTCCCACTGGGAGGAGACCTCGAGGAAGACCCAGGACACGCTGGAGGGACTATGTCTCTCGACTGGCCTGGGAACGCCTCGGGATTCCCCCAGGAGAGCTGGCGGAAGTGTGTGGGGATAGGGAAGTCTGGGCCTCCCTGCTCAGACTGCTGCCTCCGCGACCCGACTCCGGATGAAGCGGAAGAAAAATGGACTTTCCTCTGGGGCATGTGTCTTTTCTTGTCCTCAAATTATCACAATAAATGGGTATAATAGTACATTAAAAGCCATTGTTTTTTCCAAAATGTGCTTGAAAAAAACAATATTTGTTACACCAGTGACCGCAGTCCAATCCTTCATCTCTTTTCCGGGTTTGAATATGGCTCACAAGAAAAACAATTGCCCACCCCCGCTCTTGAAGAACAATGGTTTTGGTGCGCAGCCCTAGGAGTGTTCAAACCAGACAACAGTTCTGCTTCGAGGCGTCAAGTTTATATATTAGGTCTGGAGCTGTGCAATATGTCGAATTTTAGATAATATGTGGATGTGAATGTTGTTTTTAAGATATGCAAAAATTGAATATCGAGTATATCGTGTAGTAAAAACATGCCACTAAAGGGGAAATTTACCATCAGAGTTAAATAAATGATGCTGTCAACTTTCTATTAGACAGAATTTGTACATTTATTCAGAGTGTGTCACAAAACAGCAAAATTATGATATAAAGGGAGATTCCTGCACTTTGACAAGTATTTGTTTGATATTTAAACAAACTGGCAAAAAATGATCAACCTAATTTAATTAAAACAAATGAATATGTGTCTGTAATGAGGAGTATTTTAAGTTTTTGAGTATAAATTTTAATTGGTTTGAACTAAGATAAATGAACAAGCAAAATATCTTGTTTTACATGAAATAGGAAAAATACACAGTAACTTGAAAAACTCGTTTTTGAATCGAGGGCTACATTTTTTGTTCTGTTGTCAAAGTTTTTATTTAAGAAAGTCAAAACATGCCAAAATCATGATAAACACTAAAGTCAGTCAGTTTTAAGCTCATTGGAATATTTAAGATTATCGTTTTCATAATGTTGTCACAAATTTGAAAACACGTGTATGTTGGACTAACAAAATATTACCCGAATATCGTTATTGAGGTACGCCAAGAAACTATCGAGATGCAGTGGTCCCTCGCTCTATCGCGGTTTACTTTCCGCGACTTCGCAGATTTTTTTTTGTAGTGCAATTTTGCTTCTTTTTTTTTTACATTTATTTTACAGGGCCCGGTCCTATAGACATGATCTGTAAGCTGCTTTTCTCTCAAACTCACTGTTTGGACCGTATCACATGTCAGCATTCACAGGCAACAGCACAGAAGCTCTTTTAGAAAACTTTAGACAGTTTGGATCATGCAGGGGAAGCTGACCTGACGCTCGGACGTTTCTCCAGGTGAGGATTTGACTCTTTGAGCTCGTAGTTATGATGATAAGTTTGTTCACGCTGGAACGTCATTTGTGTAGTTCAGAGATGTGTTTGAGGAGCGTGTTGTGACTTCGCTAGAGTCTGGATGTGTTTCGTGTCGGCTCTGGAGCCCGTGTGATCCGTGGCTCTGCGGTCGGCTGTGGAGCGCAGCGGGACGGGCAACGTGTCAAAAGCAGAGCAGGGGAACACACACAGCACCGTCCCTCTTTAAGCGTCACATAAACGACTCACGCTGTTGTATCTGGCGGTGAATCATGTGTTCAGCGCATTATCACCAGTACAAAAGACACTAAACATCAGAACCAGGCAGGTTATGAACTGAAATTACTGGTAAAAAATGAAGATCACTACTTCGCGGGTTTCGCCTTTCACAAGTTATTTTTGGAACCTAACCCCCGCGATAAACGAGGCACCACTGTATTCATTTTTGTCAATATTGCCCAGCTCTAGTTAAGTCAATGTAAACTCTGCATCTTGAGGCGATTGTTGGGGTAAAAAGTTCTCAATGCCTGAACGTGTTGCGCGTTGAGGAGTCAAAATAGAGTTGAATTCTAACCAGTGTGAACGGGACATAAAAAATCCATACTGGCCCATTCCTATTGTAGAGCCTAATTTATCACGACGGACTTTCCGATTGTGTCATCTGCGGTAGACGTCATAGCTGTAGATTATCATACAATAGAAACGAACCCGGTTACTTCAGATAAAACTGCTGACTGGCTAATTTTGCAGACACGCAGGATAGTTAAAGTGTCACCTAACTCATCGGAAAGAGAGAATGTGACTTTCCGGGGGGTATGTATTTAAAAAAAAGGAATCATAAGTCAGTCACACACAGACAGAAAGTGCCCTGTGCTGTCTCTCCATCACCTCGAGTGCGATGTGGGCGTGGCCTCTGCCTGATCCCACAGAACAGTCTGACGTCCACAGAGCAAGTCTACCAGAATAAATGAGCGCAGACGTAATGGAGGTCCAAAGAGGTCAGGGCTGGTCTGAGCAGGATCGTTCTCTGTTTCATTTACACCGTCTGACCTCTGCTTGGTCGACTGTACGTCATGTGTGTCCAGTGATGGAGGCAAATGTGCAAAGTCTACTCTAGGATGTATTTCTTTTCGTTTTGAGGTTAAAGTAGCGTCATCCTCTTCTATCACCACTGGGTCTGTCAGGAGCAGCTCGGGGTCGGTCTTCTTCAAACGTTTCTTCATGTCTAGATCTAGTTTTAAGGTTTGAAATAGTGAAGGTAGTCAGAGTTAAAGGGAGAACTGAAAACCCTTTCCTGTAGGGCTGAGGGTCCTTTGTCGTTTAGCCGATTAATCAATCGATGGAGTCTTAGTTGACCAAAATGTGTATTAGTTGACTATTTTAAAGCTTGATTATAAGACTTCTATAGAACAACAACAAAAACGGAGTGGGATAAATGAAAGTTTGTAAGTGAATTTTTGGGTTAATCTGCCAGTAAATACAAAGTTAGCTTTAAGGAAATGTTGTTTAGCATAAATCATAAATGCATGTTGTCTTTATGGAACTTTAGGTAATGATTAATTGGGTCAACAGGACATGTCTTTAGTCGAAGAGTTTTTGGTTGATAACAGGCCTGCTTTCCAGGAATGTCATCCAAAAAGCAAGAGGATATTCAGAACACGAGCTCCAGTAATCAAACCCAGTGTTTCGTTTGATTTCCCTAGCAGTTCATGTTTCCCCTTCTGTTTTGTGACGGGAGGGTGGAAGAACTGTAGAGCCAGTTTGCGGGAGACAAACTGCTTTGTAAATTTAAATTACATTGATGTAATGAATAGGGCTGTAGTCAACCAAAGAAATGCTTGGTCGACTAAAGACATGTCCATCGACGATTAGTCGACTAAAAAGGGGGCGTGGCTAAAGCTCTGAAGCTAAAAAAAATATAGTTTGGTCTGACAATTTATCTGACGCAAAAAGGCAAAAGTGCAATGGAGTTCATGCAAAAACAACAATTTACACAGAAAATAGCCTAAACATGACACAGTGTGTTTATATCAAAAAAAGGCAGATTAGACCAATGAATCGGTTCCAACTCTTCAGCTAGAGTTTAGATTCTGGGCCCGAGCCGGTGCAGGCCCGACAACTACGTGAGAAATGTGGGCCGGCCGGTTCGGGCCAAGACGCAGAGCCGCACTGAACACGTGCGCTTCGCGGATGATTGACAGCCGCGTCAGAACACAGCGCAAAACCACCGCAGTGATAAAAAAAGTCAGCGTTTAAGTGGCCAACTATACGGCGCGAGACTGAGTGAGGAGAGAGAGAGAGAGAGAGAGAGAGAAGACTTGTGAATAAGCGCGGAGCAGGTAAAAGAGAAAGGAGAACGAAAGACGGGGAAGGCACGTCTTTCGTTTTATCCCCGCGGATCAAGTAAAAGGTGAGGAAGAAGCAGAGAGAAAGTGCGCACATTACGCGTGCGGGAGAAAAGAAGGATCAAGAGGGAGGGAGGGACGGAGGGAGAGAGGGAGGGAGAGAGAGAGAGAGAGAGAAAGAGAGGAATGTGCGGTGGAGGAAGCGCGTTTAGCGGCGAGACACACTTACATTAAACACGTTGGACATCATAAGAAGCTTTTTATGTCATTAAAATGCCACAGTTCAGTGAGTGGGCGGGGCGGGCTCTCTTCGGGCTCGGGCTTAGGCACAGGTTCCGGTCGGGTTCAGACACGACGTGCGCGGGCTCGGGCTGGGTCGACTAATACAAATTTTGGTCGACTAAAGCCCCATCGACCGATTAGTCGACTAAACGACTAAAGAACTACAGCCCTAGTAATGAAAAACTAAAGTGCTTTGAATGCTTAGCTAAGTAGAAAGCCTTCAAAGCTGTCATCTGAACAGCGGATTTAAAGATCGAGACGTTTCGACTCTTATTCGAAATAGGCCTGGGCCATTAATCGAAAAATCTAGAGATCGAATTGAAACAAATCAATTATTTGGTGGTGGGTTTTGAATCGAAAGATTGAAAACTAATCTTTTGTCAGTAAAAATGTGTAGTTTGGAACAAAGTCAAACTCTGATGCAGAATATTGATACATAGTTTCATAGTTTGGTTGGTTTATGCTCACGAATGATCCCAAATGGCATTTTTTTCATTTGTTTTTTAAACAAAATCAAATCGAAATCAATCAATATGACTAGAAGTGAACTGTGCAAAACACTGAATACAAGTTTATAAACACTGTTTTAATGCACTGTTGCACTATGTATTCAAATAAACTACTTATAAATAAGGAGTCACGTTTTAAAGTTAATGCTAACGTTAGCCTACCTTACTTTTGATAGTTCCCCTGAGTAATCCAGTCTGTTTTCTTCTCCAACATAAAATCCAAGTGAATAAATCCTGCATGATTGATATTTGTTCATAAACACTGCAGTGTCACAGGTTTGCGCAGTCCTTATGAGATAAACAGTGCTTTTGTTGTTGTTTTTTCACATTGACAAACCCAGAGCTGTTCAGGGGCAGTTAGCTTCATCTGCTGGAGCAGTTTAAATCTGTCAGTTAACCGGTCGAAGACGTACCACTCGGTTAAGCCTTTTGTCACGTTTAACTGGTTAATTGTTTAACCATGAACATCCCTAATTATTTGCAATAGGAGAGCGATTAAATTGTATTTATCAACATGTCTTAGCTGAATAAAACTGTTCTGATAATCTTTTCAATTTAATAATGTAATCATACAAACATTAACAAATCTACACAGCTGTTGGCTGTAGCGAGAAACAGGCCAATAGTCAAGTGGAATCCAAAAATGGCAGAGATCACACCACAATTTAAACGCATCAAAAAAGATTTAAAACTCACTGGCATCACTAACCTTACAGTTTTACTCACTTTATTACAAACTCTGACTTTCATCAGAACTTTATGCCGGCATTTATTGCGATTCAATAGCATTTCACCGACAAGGGCAGATTGCTGAGTATCTCTTCACACTGAAGCTTTTTGAAAATGTCTGGTTCAGCTGGAGCACCACACCTGAGCTCTTTTTCTCCATCACCTTTTACATGAATGACTCTCAAACACGGCGACTGTGATTGTGGTAATAACCTGGTACTGCTGTCTAAACGTTTCTGATTTTTGGACTGTGTAAAAAAACAGTATTGTAAGACTTGTCAAGCATTCTCGAGGTCTGATTATTGTCTGAAATCTGAGTAACAATTATGAGGTGTGACGTTTTGCTCGACTTGCAGAGTTAAGGGAATCATCAAACCTGTGATAGGAAGTGGCAGACTGAGTAGAGCTCATATAAGTTTGGACTGTAACTACTGTGGACGGGGCGCTATAAAGACAATAAAAAAATAAGTTAGTAAAGAACCAAATGTGACAAAAGGAGGCTAAATTTGTTTACCAAATTAAAAACTCTTATTTATTCATGTAGAATGTGTCTCAGGTCAGTTGAAATGCTGTTATTAATTCTTCTGTATCACAGCAATAAGTTTAATGTCTTCAGTTTACCTTAGTTCAACAGCAGTTTTACGCTAAACTAACAATGCTTAAGGTGATGAATTCTATCTGAATGCTTATGATAGATGGGTTTTCCACATCCATAATGTGCAAGTATGTCAAAGGGAAAGATAAAGACTTTAACATTGTCATGACACAACCAAAATATGAAAAGTAAAGAATACGGACTTGTACCAAACTCAGGTCAGTCACCTTTAGCCACAGAGAGATTCCCTGTTTGTATCTTTTGTTGTGTGTCATTTGGGTTTATTTGTGGCTATATTTTCGGAGTAACGAGTAGAGTGAAGTTGCTTACCACTTTATATTGTAGTTTTCTTCGTCAATGAATCTGGCGATTGGTTACCTGGTCAGCCGAAGGATTATCTTGCGATATTAGTCAGTTCACAAACTTGAGATTATTAATTTTGCCTTCCAGTAGCCCCATTGGTTTGGAGTCCGATCCAACGGCCCAATCACATCGCAGCAGGGTGACTGTGAAGCGCTTTGTGACTGTCTGTGAAAGCGCTATACAAATAAAGATTACTTACTTAAATACCGCTTGAATCAAACAAACAGACCGTTATGACTATTTTCTGCTTTGTTCTTTAGACATAAGATTTTTTTTGATTGAAGAGCAGAGAGCTGTGTGTGACACTTGTTTTATCCCACAAGGACATTGGATACGCCATTACAATTTGTTTCTGTGATTGGTTAAGCACAAATAAAGTAGGCGCACACCCAATAGCTGGTGTATTTCATTAACCGTCTCACCTTTTCCCAAAAGCTTTCAGCGAGTTAAAGGTGGAGTAGCTGATTTTTACAATGCAGACACAATTTAGGTTTTAAATCTGACAATTTTCTCTCATAAATCCTTCGACACATGGTTAACATCGACATGTATTCATTTTGGTTGCATTTATGGCTTATAAACATCTTTTTACAAACAACAAAGTGAAACGGGAGTGACCACCCCAAGCTCAGCCAATCAGAGAGCTGCATTTAGCTCCTGAATAGAAGTAAAATTCTTTATTATTCAGTTCAGACAGTACTCAGAGGTTTCATTTTTTCACAAAGTGCTGTATTTACTACATACTTTTTAGTGGAAAGCACAAATTTTACAAATCAACAACTAAAAAGTTAGCTACCCCACCTTTAAGTTCCAGATGAATACTTTGGAAGAACTCAAATCAGTTCAACACAGATCCATCTGGGTGAGCTCGGTTAGGTGATTGGCTTTGCAACTACAAAAAATGTCACGATGACGTGAGCTTGAGAATAGTAAAGATTGACTGCACTTTACTTGCTCATAATTGTGGGGCTTTCTGAATGTGACTCCAGAAACTTCCATGCTTCTTCTGACGCTTCACACTTGCTCGAACGACCAGTGAGTCGAACTCAAACAAACTCTTTATTTCAAACAACAGCAGCATGTACTGCAGAAATATGCAGGCACACAAATACATGCAGTAATACACACACAGAAGAGACACTGATAGAGACAGACTGTATTAGAGAATAATTCAAGATGGCCATTGTTAATGTATACTTATTTTGACTTTTGTTTGTTTGTGTTTTTGAGAATCACATTTTCAGGAGCAGTAAAAGACGAGCTGCACTGCAGGTATTTTAAACCTTAAGATTTTAATTCACTTCATTTCACACCTCAACATTCATTAGTCGTCACTTTGTCACATTCTAATCCTTCACTCATTTGTAGAACTGCATGAAAATAGAAAAGTGATATCAGCATATTTTTTTTTTTTTGTTTTTTTTTTTAGTAACTTCTTTTTAGTGCAGCAAAGGGTCAATATTCAGATGTGCTCAGTGGTGCAAACATTACGGTAAATCCAACTGTAGAACAATCTTAGAGCGGTTTTAAATTTTACATAGTGTGTGTGCTTTAAATGTTGCTTGGAACATATCGCTGGATTACTAATACGATTGTGTAGGAAGTGTTAAATCCCATTGCAGACCAGGAAAAGACCGTATATATTGAGTATGAATCATGACATTTGTGATGCAGAGTTGGTTTTGATCGCCAGGCCTCCCTCTCAGGTCAGAGCGGACTTCACTAAGCTCTTCTGAGTCACGCTGGCCTACTTTGGAATCCCAGGCCGTCCAGGGAGTTTTGCTTAAAGTGATGCTGGTTTATGTAACGTCCATGTCTGGATCACTGAAAACAAGCTCGCTCCGTTTGCTCCACTTCCGGAGAGAAGAGAAGAGAAGCAGCGTGACCTGGAACCTCTATGAGCGCAGTCGAAATCAGTTCAGTCAAGACGTATTTAGAAGGCTGGGGATCAAAAAGCAAAGGTGGTGGGATATTTTTGATGATTACCCAGAGCCAACAGATTCTGCATTTTGCTCTCTGCTAATACTAATGTAATCACTTCAGAACTGGCAACTTGTATACTGTATTCTTTGTGGAAAACTCATTCTGACGCTGTTGTGATGGTGTTAGGGGACTTAACCACAGCTGTTCATTTTTATCCAGCATTTGATAAAAAATAAACTTTCAACCTCGTAAACATATTATGTATATAAATAAAAATATAAAAAACTAAATAAAAAATGGGACGTCTAGAGTCAAATCACCATTCTGGATTGATCTTGTCTCTCGATCTCTGTCTCATCTCTGTCTCTTTCGATCGATCCGCAATTGACTCTTCGATTGTTAATCGCTCCTCGATATTCCTCCTTTTCTAAGCATAAGCCTCCTTTTTTATTTTATTGGACCAGCGCCCCGAAAGTGAACACAGGCAGCACCACAGCGCAGGCCTTTGAACTCCCAACACGACTAAAGAAGTCTATAAACAATGCTTTCATAAAAGTTCTGTTGTATTCAATAAAACTCATATAGGAGCACGTTAAGCTGCTGTGGTGTTACCGTTACACAACAAGAACATCGTTTTTCCCCAGGGTAAAGTCTGTTTTTTACAACAAAAATCCAGAATAAAGCTGTCTGATATTGGTCTTAAACCATAGTCGTGCATTGCCGGTCCGTATCAAAAACTTTATGGAGTTACGATCTTTTTTTCAGTCTGACACGCAGAGCGTGCGGGAAGTCGCATCTGCTGTGTAGATGCATATTTCTGTCGTGCAGGTTAGTCACTTGTTAACTTTAGTTACTTTTATACAGGCCAACTGAATTATCAGCACAAATTCCGTCTTGGTGTAGCTCGAAGTATTAGCCTAGTCGCATACCTTAGAGGGCAGTTTATTTTCATATTTTCCATGGTTAACAATTCATGTTGGAAAGTGATCTGCTCCAATCTCTCTCATTCTTCTATTGATTTCTCTCTCGATCTTTGTTCTTTCGATTCTCAATTGTAGCTCACTGAGCTCAATCTGTCGATCTCTCTCGATCTCTGCCTTTATCTCTCTCTCAATCTCGCTCGTCTCTGTATTGATATCTCAATTTCTCTCAATCTCCAACTTGTTCTCGATCTCTGTCTCTCTCTCAATCTCTCTCTCGATGTCTTTCTGTCTTGATCCTCTCTGTCTCTCTCCAATCTCCACTCGTTCTCCATCTCTGTTTCTCTGTTTCTGATGTCTGTAATGCAAGATGTCCGAGTCTCTTGTATGAATCATGTAGCTTCGATCTTTCCAAAAAAACATCTCACATGCAAAGTCCTGAATAATTTACATTTTTAGCTCCGACATTCCAAGTCGATACAACTCACAATGGTGAAATGGGAATGGATTTTGTCATTAGCTCTTAATAGATTAGCCCGTTTTCTGTGTGAACGCCGGAGCAGTCCTTTTCAACAGCAGCAAAAGCCGACCCCTCAATCATTTCTGTTTACCTGCAATTAGATCCCACAAGTGTGTGTTCACAATGGCCCTCCACATCAGCCTGTCTTTGTCCAGAGCCATGGATTCTGACAGGCAGTAGTTTGAACATATCAGCCCTCTCTGCGTCTGTGGCAGGTTAATCGGCCCAAAGCTTGTTTCTGAAATCATTCCGCCTGGTAAATTGCGTCTTGTCTCTGTGTTTTGTTTGTTTTTTGTGGCTTTTTTTCCATCCATTTGTCCGCCCTCTCTTGTTCCACAAAGTCATTCATTCAGAAAAGCTCTCCGTGTTGATGTTTAGCCGCACTAATTTTGATTTTTGGTGCCGGAATGATATTGGTTGATGTAAGTTTGTGTGTTTTTGTTAGCAGGATGAGGTGGAGGCGGAGAACCGGAGGAACACACGCACCAAAGTGACTCCAAAGAAGACTCCGCAAAAAGAAGAGGTGAGTACCAGGTCGGACAAGACTGTGAATAGAACTGTTCTGTAGATGTTGTGCAGTGGGCTAAGTTGGTGTGTAGCTAGCCTGGCAATGTGAGACATGCAGTGGGAAGATTAAGTGTTGGTAATCCTTGGGAAAACTAGGATTTCTGCATGATTTGGTCATAAAATGTGATCTTATGTTCATCTAAGTCACAGCAAAAGACACTCTAGTTAAACATATCTTTTACAACATTCACAATAACTGTGTTTCCTCCCTTACAAAATGTCCATGTCCATCAAATTTGCACAAGTGAAGTGAATAACAAAGGCAATTTACAACAAAAAAGATGAACCGGACTCGGCTCGATTGGGAACTAAAGTTGCAACATTGTCACTTTCTCTAAACTGGTGCAATTCTTTTAGCAACTTTTATCAACTCAACCAGTGCAGTAGAGACATATCTGCCTGTAGAGGCGCTGTGGAACTGAAACATGTTATCCAACCAGCAAAGAAGACACCCGGCTTCTCTGCCAACTCAGCGGCTACTGTTACATCGATAAACAAACGCGCTGCTGGACTTTATATTTCCGTTTTTATGGATCTATCCCACAACTTCTCTCACATTAACACACCCAGTGTGAGTGACAGACGAAGTGTCTAAGAGAGGAGGACTGGGCATTTCGGTCCAAATCCCCAGAATACAAAAAAACGCAACAAAAAGTATATCTATTTGAGTAAATCTGGTTCTGAAAGGACCCCCTCTAGTGTGGTTTTATGAAAAAGCTGTACAAAATCTATTCACCCCCATTCAGAATATCCAAAAGTATGGTTGTAGCTTTCTTTTTCTGTTGAATCATAGGTATCAGCCATTTCAAACAGTGTCATATGTTTCTTGTTTGTGAATTTAGTTTTTTTTTCACTGATAATGGCAATAAAACTTTTTCTGATTCCGATTCTACTTTCGAAATTTTAGTCTCTTTTTAAGTTTTTTAAATTAGAGATTTTGATACTATGGTCATAAATAGAAGTTAACCTGCATACTCTTGTGTTTGACTGACAGAAGCCGAGTTCGTACAGTCGTCATGAATCCCAGAGCAGTGTGCGCAGCAGCAGGAAGGACGGGACGCTGCAGAAGATCGGAGACTTCCTCCAGAGCTCGCCCACTCTGCTGGGATCCAAAGGTACGAGCTTATAGCTTATTACAACTGTCTTATCAGAAAAAAAAATTATACGATGGGATCTAAAGGTCTGTGCGCTGGACTCACTCATACTGTACTGCACATCTGAATGACTGCACATCTCATCATTACTTTTACACATTTTCAAATCATAAAAGAGATAAATTTTAGCAATTTTTCAGGTTTGATTTACAAATTTATTTCCAATTTATTACTGAAACGTGTATTTTTAGAATATTTTCATGTCTAAAGCTCCCACTTGATTAGAAACTTGTTTTGCGGAAACACACAATGTTCTAATTAACTATTTTAATAACTTTTTACTTAAGTGCGGAGGTCACTTGTTTTTTTGGCTTTTTTCGAAGGCTAGGTCGCTTGTTTCTCTCTGAAAATCTGGCAACACCAGTCAGCCTTTTGTCCTACTCACACTCGGGACATCTGTAAGCTTCAAATGTGCCCATGACGTCTGTGTTTTTTACAGACATTCACACAGGGATCATCAAGGCCGTTAATTTTCTTGTTTTTGCAGACTTTCTTCTGAAACGGCGACAGGTGCGACTTGATTAATGACAGCAACCTTTTGCTTCCTTCGTGACTTGAGCATCTCTTGTGTTTTGGGTTTGTTTGATCATGAATGACCTGTTGTTGCGTCAATTGATCAGAATAACAAGATGGATCAAGTCCCTCCATCTAAACTTTGCAGCGCTCTGTCCAAGCTTTTCCCAAATGTTTATCTTCTCGACCTCCCATCCCACGACAGCACGGTTGTACTTCCAGGTCGGGAATTTGATTGTATTTTGTTTAATTTTTAGCTTTTTAATTGTACAAAAGTGACACTTTCATTAGAAAATGATCTGTGGTGTATGGTAATAATCATTTTGATCAAATCTGAAGGTAAAATGTGCCACAGAGTCATTGATTCATTTCGAAACATTACAGACATTTTTGCTGACATGGACGATTTGTACAAGACTAGAAACTCTGACGACATCCGTAATTATTACAATTTACTTTAGGTCCCGAGTAGGGCTGTGCGATATGACGATACATATCGTGGGGACGATAGAAAAGTGTCTATCGTTCCATTTTCTTCTATCGTTTCTATCGTCTGTAACCTAATTTGATCAATCATTAAAGCAAATAAGTTGTGTGTGTGGTATTAAACGTGCTTTGTCACACGTGTTATAGCATAACTTTAACAAAACCATAGTTAAAGTAGTTTTTGTACATCGTCAGAGTCGCCCTTTCTTTCCCTCGCCCAGCGCACCAGCGGGCACGTCTTTGAGCGCGTCAGAAAAGAGCGAGACATGGTAAAGAGCGCTGTTCGGGGAAGGAGGAGTGGCCTGGGCTGTAGTCAGCGCCGCAGCCGTGAACGCAGACAGCCGGTGTGGCTTGCTTTTTCCTTCGCCACTCGTTGTCTCTCTCTCCAGTGTTTCAGCGCGCCCTGCCTGCCGTGCGCACGTCCCGCTGTATCCACGTTCACTCTGCCTGTTTGTCCGCGCGCTCTCGGTGCAGGTCTGCGGCCAGTCTCCATGCACGCACTGCCCGCTGATGACCCAATAACGCTCCGCTAAACACCAGCGAAACAGCGCTGATGAACGGGACAAAGCGCTCCTAATCACTTTGCTACGTAGTTTACTTTGTCGTGTGGCTGTTGTTGGCGAGGGGAAACTAAAGCGCTATCTACAGCCCCAACCAGCAGATGTTAAAGGCCAGTGCCTAATACAGCACAAATAAGCTATTAAATTCAACAAAAGCTATATATATATATTTTTGTTTTGTTTAATCTAACTTTACTTGATGAGTAAGTTAGCAAGTGTTTTATAAATGGATTTACTTAGATTTTACAGCATTTACACAATTGAAAAATCATTGTTTTACTACATAAACATGTTTTAATACAATTATAAACATAGAAAACATGACTTTTCTCTTTCCTCTTCACTATAATGAGTCTCATTTATGACAGTTCAGTTAAATTCACTTCAAAATGAAGTTGAGAAAAGTAAGCAATGAAATAGTGTATTCACTTTACAGAGAATAACTGAAAACATACTTAGTTATGGTATATCGTGATATATATCGTTATCGTGATATAAAAAAATTTATATCGGGATATATGTTTTTTTTAAATCGCCCAGCCCTAGTCCCGAGGTAAATATTATGCCGTGTGAATAGGACCTTTGACAACTGAATTCAACCACTGACAGTGAAGAAGGAACAGATAATTGTACTTACCTCAAATGCAATAACTATAGACAGTCTACAAGAATCATGATAAAACCAAAATGATCTGACTCCAAGAAAATCAGACATTATGGCAAAAACCTGTAGCTGTTAAAATTCAACATTCCACTGTCAAACTTCAGCTGCAGATACATTGTGAAAGCATAGAGAGTCCCTTTTTGTCTGATGTTCTCTCCTCACAGACATAACGGCCATTGTAATTTCCTCCTGCACAGACTGAGATCTGTAAAGTCTGTGGGAGGCAGCCACCTGTGGACACTAATGGTCTCACCACTGCACCGCTCTCACTAAAAAACCTGCACAAGCATTTTTCAACCGTTTCTCTCAGCGTGGTTTGTATTGCATTTACCAAGATCCTTTAATTTAAGGAAAGATTAAAAGAGATAGATTGTGTTTTTTCAATGTAATGAATATGACACATGTAGATCACTAATTATTAATCATTGTAAGACACAGAATTAATCAAAGTCTGCTTAAAAATGTAAACAGGTTCATCAGCTTCCTGTTCAAAATTGCAAAACTGATAAGCCCCGCCTCTTTGTATAACTTTAACAAGAAGTAGAATTTAAATTAAATATGGTTTTGGCTGCTGGACAATACAAGATTACACAAATCTTCAGGAATCAATCTAAATGCAACTGTGAGAAAACTAATGATGAGCGTACCACTGGGTTATTCTAATGACTAGAGAGAAGGTGGGGCCTGTTGTTGTGGACGTTGCAGCGGCCATCTTGTGAAGGGAGAGGCAGATATTTTTTGGACGGATGCTCAAATTTAATTTAATTTAATTGACCTTTATTTAACCAGGGAAGTCCCACTGAGATTCAGAATCTCTTTTGCAGGGAGCCCTGGGGAAGGGTCAGGGGAGGCATTAATGGACATGTTTTTAGTTGTAGGAGGAAACCGGAGTACCCGGAGGAAACCTACACAGACACGGGGAGAACATGCAAACTCCACATAGAAAGGCCTCGGCCGGCCCGGGAGTCGAACCCAGGACCTTCTTGCTATGAGGCCAGAGCGCTAACCGCTTGCGCCACCGTGTCGCCTCAAAACAATACACACGCACCACATGCATGCGCAGTACGTGCATATGCACCAATTGCATCTGTCTCTTTTTGCACGTGTTCATTACATTTCTTTTTCATCCACAACTAAAGAACTTCTGGTCTGCACCGGTGTATTCTCCGGCTACAATAAAGCCCCACAGAGCCCCAGGTCTGTCCTGCCTCTCAGCGCAGCTCTCACGGCAACGGGCGCTAAAAACAGGAGCAGTGCAGTTCGTAATTTTACATTTTCTGATTTGATTTGCCACGTTGCTTTGCGCTTAGTCGTTGTTAAACCATAATCTCACAGGGCATTGGACAGAGCAGCAGCACAGCAGCTCAGACCATGGTCTGGTCTAAGTGACAGTGCTGAGAGAGAAAGGTGTTGTAAAAAGTGCAGCGTACAGCGCAAAGAAAGCAAGAGGAAAGTGTGAAAGACGCTCTATGACCAAATAAATGCACACACTCAGACAAAAGAGAAGCGTAAGATGGCCTCTCCATCTTACAAGTGGAAAGGCCATACATGTTTGTCAAAGCCTGATCCCGTCAGATCTCAGAAGCTAAGCAAGTTACGGCCTGGTTAGTACTTGGATGGGAGACCGCTGGAAACCCAGGTGCCACAGTCGGACAACAAGAGTGGAGTGTCATGTCCTTGGGCAAGGCACTTGACCCACATTGCCTCAGTGTCTGTGTACACTGGGTGACTGGATCCCTGATTGTAAAGCGCTTTGAGTGCCTTGTAAGGTGGAAAAGTACTGGATAAATAAAGACCATTTACCATATAATGAAAGTAGGAACATTCAGACATTCGTGTGGATGCTTGAACTCTGCTTATCTCTATTACAGTAACTCATTGGTGCGACGTGCTTGTAGGTTTGAGACTTCTACTGTAGAAGCTCTAGTTTCCTGTACAAAAGTCCCCAGAGCTGGACGAACGTGGAAATCATAAAAAGCCCTGATCTGTTCTGGCCTGTTGTCAAACACACTCGTGAGCCTGGAGGATTAACCTGGGTTTAAAGCTTTCATGCTGAAAATCCCAAAAGGAAATCATCTTGTTCAAAGCAGTGAGCTGACAGCAAACAGGCCTTTTATGGGAAAGATCGCCTCAGCTCAGGGCCATGTCAGGACAAAAACATTTATGTAGTCCATCAAACAAGGTCGTGGTTGGCTAAACATGAAAACACGGTGCATTTTGTCTTATTTAATCAATTTAAAAAGGCTGTTTGAAAAGCTTGCAAAAGTACTCAGTGTTGTAATTCAAACTGAAGTGAGCTTTTCTACTTTAGAATGTTGGTACCTCATTAAAAATAAATTATACGTTTTCTTTCATTCTCAACTGTTAAAGTTTGGGTAACTAAGCTTTTTAAATTTAATGTAGTATTTTTTGTGCTTTCCACTAAAAATATATATAGTCAATGCAGCACTTTGTGTAAAAATGAGACCACCGAGTACTGTCTGAACTGAGAAATAAGAATTTTAGTTCTAATCTGGAGCTGAATGCTGCTCTCTGATTGGCTGTGCTTGAGTGGTCCTCTCCAGTTTCACTTTGTTGTTTGTAAGAAGTGTTTTTTAGGCCATAATTGCAACCAAAAATGAATACATGTTGATATTCACCATGTGTCAAAGGATTTATGAAAGGACGATGTCAGATTTAAAACCTAAATCGTGTTTGCAGTAATAAAATCAGCTACCTTACCTTCAAACGTGCAGTCTTTGTCTGCAAAGCTCAAAATGCTACCTGCCACATTGTGATGTCATTAGCTGCAGGGGGGTTGGAAATTATTAATTCGCAAATATATTGCGATACTCAAACCTCTGTCACCCGTATTGATACTCAGTTTATGATGGCGTCATGCATATTAATGAGGTTGATTTGTTTCTTGGAATTCAACTGATTCCAATGTCAAGAGGCTCTTTTCACCCTGCGGCTAAGCTAGTTCCAGTTTGTGTAATACCTGATCGTTCAGTCTTGTTCCATTCAGTCCTTATCGGGATTTTTGCAGAGATTAGCTAAAATTAAGCAATATTTAAACAACTCAAACCAGAGAGCGAATTTCAACTAGATCACTGACAGCGAGCTAGTCCCGGTCTGACCTGCAGAAAGAGTCGCCGCTCATAGACACAGTGGAAACAAAAAAGCAGACATAATCACAATCATTTGCAGCATGTTAAGACCTTCACATATGAGGTAAATATTTTGTCATGGAAAGCCCATGTGTTAAGAAATTATGCTATTTTGTGTCTCAAAGCTAATGCTAACCTATATTTAATGTAATTATTAATGTTAAAGTATCTCTACAGCCTGAACCCATGTTTACTAAAACAATCAGTCTGGCATGTATTGTATTTTTTTAATCAAAGTGTTTGCTTTATAAGAAAATGATAAAGTGCATATATAGGCTGCACTTGTTAATAGTAAGTCTATGAGAATCTATCATTTTGCTGAATTGTCTTATAAGCCGCATAGTTCAAAGCTCATGAAAAAGTAGCAGCTTATAATCCAGAATTACGTTAAATTTATTTGTTAGTAGTGCAGTGATTATCTAGTTGAAATCCGCTCTCTTCTTTGTCATTTTTAAATATTGATTCATTTTAGCACATTTCAGTAACTTCTCCATAAGGAATGAATTATTAGTTTAAAATTAGTCAATTCAGCCAGAGACAATTGGTTTATTATTTCAGAAATTTGATCAGCTTGCTAGTATTAATATTGTTTATTGCATTATTGAGTCTCTGTGAAAGGTAAAGTAATAAAATACTGAATAAAGACTTTCAGCTTGTGTTCAGTATGTGAGCCATATTGTGAATGTAAAATCCTCCTACAGAAACAGTGTATAGCTGTGATGAAAGAACCGTCCATCGCTCAGGCTCAAATATCACTAATGATGCAACCTTATGGGTAATCCTAATGTTCTGTCTGTATTCAGACATGATCAAAAAGAAAGTCAGTTCATGCACAGGCTTTTCATCATTCTAACCAGCAGTGGTCAGGAGCTGGTACGGCAACACCGAAAGGACAAACTAGAGCAGAGCTGTAGAAGGGAGATGTTTGAACAGACTAAATATGCTTCCAGGTAGAGTTTGATAAAGTTTATTTCATCTAAAGCTTATGGTGGTTTCAAGAAGAGCAGTAAAAAGGACAAGACCATGGATATAAATAAGTTTTCTTTGCAAGACTGTTGGTACTCCTCCATGTTGAGAGGAGCCAGGCAACTGTTCTGGATGTCCTGGACTAAACCTCCCTGGGTAGGTGTCCCGGGCATGTCCCACTGAGAAGAGGCTCTGAGGTGAAAGTGGAAAGAAAAGACTGGACGTTCTTTCTCGCACTGCTGCCTCTGTGACCAGACCTTACATTATTTGCCATAAATAATCTTAAAATCAATTTCCCCTCAGCACATATTCTGTATCTTGTTATCGTATCTATTCAGGTGGACTTTAGTCAGCAATATCATGTCTATATATAATGTTCTTTTCACCAAACTCTAAGTTAGTCTGTTATGGTTACTCCTAACAGCTGTTTAAAGCAAACAAACAAAACAAAAACTTAAAACACAGTGATTAACAATTCAAATTCTCAGAATAGTTTAACCCTTGTGTCCCGTTAGAAAAAAGTTCCTAATCTCCTGTTAGCGCCCTTTTACTCCACTTTTTTTGACGGCTTTAAAATGTAAGTAAAATATATATTTTTCTAACTTTTTTGGGTTAAATCTGTTAATCCACTTCTGTTCTGACTAAAAATACCAAATTTGAAAAAAATCCTCAGTGTTTTAATATTTTTACAGACTTCTATAAAAGCAGATTTTCAGAGGAGGTGAAAATGTGACACAAAATGGCCCATTTTTCATACAAAATGTGAATAAAATCTGGATTTTTTTTTTTACCTTTTATTACAGCCTTGGGCATGTTAATAATGAGTCCCAACTTTGACTTTGATATTTTGTAGTTTTTGTCCAGAAGCAGTTTGTAGTTTTTTCTCTTGTTCTGTTAGCGCCATTTTTTCACCCATTGACTTCCATTATAAACATTTTTTTTACTGCTCTGAAAATCCACAATAAAAGTGTGATTTTCCAAACTTTTATGTTTGTTCCTTTTCAGAAGAACTGAAATAAGTCATTTTTAGACTTTATGATGAATTTGTGTATTTCCCATTGAAACAGGCCTGTGAAGAGTAAGACACAGTTTCCCATTCAAACCTATGGACATATAGGACAGCTTAGACCTCCATATATGGAGAGACATATTTGTGTTTAGGAGACTCCTGGGGCGTGCCTCACCTGGGGCGGGGTGTAGGTGTGTGGGGGGGCGTGAGGGGGTGTTGGGGAGTATGTGTGTTTTGGTATTTTTAGTCAGAACAGAAGTGGATTAACAGATTCAAGCAAAAAAAGTTTGAAAAATAAACATTTTACTGTAATTTTACAGCCGTCAAAAACAAGTGGAGTAAAAGGGCTTAACAGAACATAGGGACAGCTCATGTGTAAATGACAAGACCTGGGTTTTGGAAAACTGTGAGTGGATTTTTTGAAAATATGACTCGATCTAAGGTTTGTAACAAGAATTCATTGAAATATCTAAAAACTGTAGCAATGGTGGATAATTTAAAAATGAAAAGTGGCAAAAAATGAGTAAAACTCCCCAACGGGACACAAGGGTTAAGTAAATTAGCAAAACATGTGACTAATGTAGGAAGTTTAAAGTGAATAATTTTTAAGCAGGTACAGTACCTTTAAGTGAAAGAAAAAGGATGTTTGGATGGTCACAATAGATCAGTCGGCATCAAAGGCCAGGGTTAGGGTCCAACAGTATATCAAACAATGCTAACAGTAGGTGTGCTAAATGCTGACCTGCCACCTGGCGTGTTTTAGCACTTTACTTTTTGACATAAACCACATAAGCAACCTCCATTTAAACGTCGTTGTGAATTGACTTGAATTTGTTGGACTAAAAATGCACTAATTCACCAGAAAACGTCTTAAAAGAGGGAAATAGTTGAGCTTCGTATACTTGTACATGGTGAGGCTGACCCTCAGCAGGCCACGCCCCCAAATATGATGCGTCTAACAAAGAGCAAAGCTGCAAATATGATTGAATAGT
The DNA here is from genome assembly GCA_038363315.1 of Mugilogobius chulae. Lineage (NCBI taxonomy): Eukaryota > Metazoa > Chordata > Actinopteri > Gobiiformes > Gobiidae > Mugilogobius > Mugilogobius chulae. The sequence goes on along the minus strand of CM076395.1, from coordinate 22,947,761 downwards.
TTAATATAGCTTTGGGTCTGGAATTCCTACTGAAAGGAACAAAACAAACTTCCACATACTTGATAGTTCTCATCTGTCTCAGCACAGATCTCTTTTTGCGACATCTCTGAAATCTCAGAGGCGCAAAGTTATACATTTTGGATTGGTTTGCTCATTCTAAGTAGGGCAGGGCGATCTGGGAAAAAATATAACAAGATTTTTTTTTTCTGATATTGATTGATCTCACATTCAAAACCCACCACTAAATAGTTGTGATTTGTTTCGATTCAATCTCATTTTTCCATTAATGGCCCAGCCCTATTTCTAAGTCAAGTTGTCTTTTTATGAATCACAAACGTGGAAAATGATGTACTTGTACACACACTTTATAAATAAGACTCTGGTGTGTGAGAAGGTGAGTGATTGTCAAAGTGCAATATCTGTAAAAAGTTGCCTTGTCTGGTGTGTTTCCTGCAGTCGTGCTGTTTGCTCTTTGTTTTTCCCGCTGTCGTGCTGTTTTAATCTCCGCATATATCAATCAGCAGCTCATTGTTTATTGCAGCTTACTCAGCCAAAAGTCAGGCTCACATCTGCTTTACTGCTTTCACCTTCTGTGGTTCAGACGCGAGCTGCTTCTTTTGGGGGAAAAACATCACCAGGGTCTACATACTAATCATCGTCATGTTTTCTGCAGGATTCTGACCACCAAAGTATATAATAATAAGTCTGAAGCTTTGTCTGTGTCTCTCCAGAGTGAATTCTTTCTTATAAAACACTGTAATAATCTACTAAATATACGTAGAAATGCTCAAAGCTCTTTGGTTTGTTCCCACAGCAAAGAAGATGATGGGGCTGGTGAGTGGGCGGGACGTCTCTCCCTCTGGCTCCGCCCCCTCTTCACTCAGAGCCAAGAAGAACAAGAAGACACTGTACAGGCCGGAGATCTCCTCACCCATGGACGTACCTCCTCACCCGGTCAGTAGTTTAGTCCTCTCTGTTTTACTCTTTTGTCTCAAGGGTTCAATTATGTCGAGGAGCTGCTCAACATGTCACTACTTTTGCAAAATTCCACAGTATAAAATCTGTTTAAGTAATGTTAGTAACTACAGCTTTGGCTTTATTTGCTTTCTCTAAAAATGCCCTATTAAGCACTGTGCCAGAACTAAACAAGGACCAGACCAGAACTAGTCACGTCTGAGCCAAGAGTAACCAGCATTAGATTAAAACCAGGTCCTAAACTAGATTACACCAAAACTAAAATGGGATTAAATCAGGTTTAAGATGCACCCAGAATTAACCCTGCAAACAAGTTGGGTTTAGGGGCCGATCAGATCTTTAGAGGGAATACGCCCGCTTTAGTCCCTTATATTGGTATCACTGCATTACTAGTTGTTTAGTCAATTGATGTCTCTGCATTTTCTAGCAAAAAATTTGTATTTTCAATAGGGATTATGCACTAACGTCTTCCGGTCTCAGATTGACATGGATCGCAACATCCGGTGTCGTTGTTGCCATAGTGACACAGTTGTTTTTCCCAAATGCGATGGACATCAGATGAGAAATTTTGGACAAGTAATCCTCTTAAAAAAGTTCTGTTTTGTCATCTGTTGTAGACGCAGTGATGGCTGTACCAGCAGGAAAAGTGAGCTTCTGAACTGGGTTTTCAAAAGAAAAAGTTGTAAAAGTGAGCGATCTACACAAACAGAAGCTCCCGCACACCGAGACTCGCTGCTCATGAACTTGACAGAGGTGCTGTGGGCCAAGGGCTGTCGCTTTTGGCAACAGTGAGCAGTGCGTTTGCTCACTTCTTGCCGTCCAACAGCGCATCAACACTCACTGTGCTCGTCGATGCATGCTCAGAGCTTCTGTTCGCGTAGTTCGTACACTTACACAACTTTTTCTTATGAAAATCGGGTTCAAAAGCTGCACTTTTCCTGCTGTTACAGCCATCGCTGCGTCTACGACAAATGAAAAAGAGAACTTTTTTGATTGATTTTAGGACTAGCCCAAAATTCCTCAGTTGATTTTCATAGCATTTGATTTAACAAATGGCACTACGCCACCGGATGTAGGACCTTTGTCAACTGGAAGACGTTGGTGCATAACACTTTCCATTGACTTTGTGCTCAGAACGTCGTTTGACTTGTTTATATTTTCAGTGACCACCACTTGTGGACCTGGTTGAGGGAGTCCCACTTCACATAAGAGATCAACAATCACCACAATAAATAATCCTGAGGAAGTTACTGCCACAAAACAATTAACATTGGTTAAGGCTTTTTAACCAACTTTTGTTAAGCCTAAAGGTAGCATTTGCCATAATGTTTACATACAAGTTGATTCTGTTAAAACCTTTTCAACTGGGAAATCCTATGGTAACCTATAGCAACAATTGTCCAGTTTCTGCAGCCATCTTATGTAGGGAGAGTCGACTAAAGATCTCATACAAACTAATAGGAAGCTGAATTTTAATTGTGCTTCCCTAAATACTTTAGCTTTGAACCTTTTTGTATTTGTACATTTATTTAAGCTTCTGTTATAAAAAAAAAAAAAAAAAAACTTTGATTGTAATAGCAGTGAACTAAGCACACATAAGTCTAGTAAATTGTGCCTCACTACCAGCCCAGTGCAATGTGTTTAGGCTGAATAGTTATATTCACAGACAGAAAACAGTTCTACGTGTTATTTTAACCAAGAATGTATATTATGTGCCAATTAACTCCCTTTAATCTATAAATTACATCCTTGCTTTCACATTATTTTCAGTCAGAATTCTCGGTCTCTCCCCTCACAAAATGGCCACTGCAGCTGCCTCTCTAGTCATTATAACGACCCAAAGATCTTACCCGCATGTTCATTAACTGTACTTGTATTTATGTTGTGTTTTCAGATCATTAACCGAGATGCAGAGGAGAAAGAGAGCGACCATCAGATCATCAAACGCTGTCTGCGCTCTCGAGTCGTCAAATAGAAAGAACAACTAGTATTTACCAAGTATTTACCTCCTTTTCATGTTCTTTGTTACCTGTAAACTTAGCGCGGCAGATTTTGTTGTTTTAAAAAAGTCCTGATCTTGCTTGAGGGGCAGGGAAGCTCTTTTTTTCCTGTTTTGTCTGTAATTATGCTTAACTTATAAATTGTTTTCATTTTTATCCTTTGTTTTATTTAACGTGCTGTAGTTTGAGTTTACTGTATGTTCCCTTTGATTTAGAGGAGCTCATGTTTGCTTAGAGTGATGGACCACTAAAGGCTGCACTAGTTTAGTTAGAAAAATCAACATCAACTCATCACTCACTGTTAAATTACTTCTGCACTTTATAGTCTTTATAATCTGAACACTACAGTAATTTTGTGTCTATATGTATGAAGGACTGTGGATTTCAACACAGAACAGCACATTAAAGATGGTTCAAAAACGTCTTGGCTTCTTTCTTCACTTCTGGTTTAGCCAATGGTGACCAGACTTGGACTGGACTTGGACTTGTCTCTCTTTCGCTTGAGACTTACTTAACGCGGGCAGACAGGTGTTTTCAGTTGTGGATATGCTTCGCCTGCTCTGAATCTCTAGGGTCACAGGTTAGAAGCTCACGTATTTGTTCTTACACTACACGGCCGTATGGTCATATGAGATCTGAGTATCACTCTGTACGTCGACTACGGTGCATCAGACTCCTGTATCCGGAAGCACAACATAAAAGGTGGAGGTGAAGAAGAAGAATCCGGAAGTGGAGATGCCCCGTGTTTGGGCAGTTGGAGAGATCGTGGCACTGCTTCTACAGTGTGATGTTCCCACAAGGAGCGACCAGGAATTCAAAGTTTGATTTTCTTGCCATTCTACGATTTTTGTTCAAAAGCTGGTCATGAGGTGTTAATCGCTTCTTGTTACCCCGTGTACACTACACGAGTGAAAAATCCTCCCAAAATGGGTAAAAAATCACACAGTGTCTGCCTGCCTTTATCTCAGGAAGAAATGTATAAAAGGAAGAGGAGAAGAAGAAGAATGACTTGGTTGACTTGGTCCCATCTCTGCATGAAAGTGTGACTGTTCCTTTTAGTTCAGTCTTTCCCAGAAAAGGGTAGAGCTTTCTTTAATGCGTTTACTTGATCGTGTTGTATTTTCTCTCACAGTACTTTGACTTTATCACAGTGGCAGAGTGGCTAGCCCTCTCACTTCACTGCAAGACGCGTTTGGGTTTGACTTTGACTTCACATGTTTCTCTTGCGTCTAGATGGGTTTTCCCCATGAACAAAACTTGCACATCTGGGGTTATCCTATCCTGAGATGTGTCCTGAGTTCTGCACAGAGCTCACTGCTCCAGAGGAAGTGAAGGTTGGGTCTAATGCACTGGACACATTCCCTACTGCAGGGATATTTAATACATTTTTCTTGAGGGTCAGATTTTTCAGGACGCTGTGGCCACTGGGCCGGGAAGTTCTACAGCATGTGACCAATGTTGCCAAAAGTTAGGGTTGTACAAAATATCCTTCTGTTTTAGTTATGCTACTCACTGAGGCTATAACCTGTGTTTAGTTTGAGTTGCTCTGCAAACTGTCCAAACCAGCAATAAACCAGAATTAAACAAGCACTAGAATAGAACAGAGTCTGTACCAGGAGTAACTGCATTAGGCTGCTTGTAGGTCAGGTCTAAGCCCTGTCGTACACTGAGTGCAAGGTCGGGTCGGGACTCGTGCGAGTCTCACTAGACTTAAAAAGGGCTTAAAACCAATGTGCCCTTGTACAAGATCTCGGAGCAGGTCACAGTGGTCTGATGCTACATTCAGATCTTAATACGAACATTCTCGGGGGAATCTACTTGAATCCTCACTGCTATGGACTGGAGCTGGTGTACAAGGCACTTTACAAGAATCATGTCCCGAATCAAACTCTCCTCACTGTCAGTGTACGAGGGGCATAAGCCTTTTCCATCATTTTGGCATTTTCTATTTTACTAGAAAAAGAACTTTCACCATAATCTTCAATGAGCATATGATCAGGCATACTATTGTTTTACACATGAAGATCCATGATGTGCTACCACAGCTTTCTTTTATTTAAAACACACCAGATTTAAGTCTGCAAATAAGAATTATATGTGTTTTTGAAAGGCTTAAAGATGGGTTGGGCCATATCAGATCTATGAAGGGACTATTTTCCCTCTGGGTAGTTGGTGTACCTTAAAGTGACTATGACAGGTTGAAGTTAAGATGACTACATTTAAGACTTTACTAAACATTTTACAGATTTCATTCCAGTTTAGTTGTTTTATGATTAAAAATTCACTTCCAGTTGCAAAGACCAAAACGCCTTTAAATTAACAGATGTTTTTGTTTGTTTTTTTACCTGAGACAGCAAAAGAACACACTAATTTTGCCCCAGTCAATCCCCAAACTTTAAAACGTCCTTGATGATGACTGATGATCAGTTTAGAACTCTACTCTACTTCCTGTTTCAACACTTTTTCAAACTTTTCTTCACAAGTTTGTCCTCAATTCATGTAAAACAATTACATTACCTACGTTACCTACACTGGGACCAAGAGTGGTACATTGAGGGATACTTGTACCAGCAGTTTCTGGTACTACGGTGGTACTTAAGGTGGTACTTGTCAGCAGTTACTGGTACATAACATTTATAGTTACTTACAGTTACGATAGTTACGTTTAATACAATTACCAGTAACTATCAATGTTATGTAACAGTAACTGCTGGTACAAGTACCCCTCAAAGTACTACTGTAGGTACCAGTATAAGTACCACTGTAAGTACCATTGTAAGTACCAGTAACTATCAGTGTTTTGTACCAGTAAATGCTGACACATGTAGCCTTTCAAGTACCACCTTAGGTACCAGTGTAAGTACCAGGGTAAGTACTACTAAGTGTCACTGTTAGATACTAGTAAGTGACACGGGTATTAACTGGTAGGTAACGTGGTGGTCTTTTAAAGTGCTACCAATTTTTATATTTACAACATAAATCTACCAAATAAAAAATAATAAACATACAAACCTGTCATACACACTGCCCTGTTCTCACCACCAGAGTTATCATGTTTTTGATTAATTGAATAAAAGTTTTTGTTCCTCTTCTCATCGTAAGTCTACATTTAACAAAAGCTTGATGTAGAACAATAATACAAGTATTTATATATGTTTAACTGTTTTCAGAAGAATAATATGATGTATAACGTCTGTAAAACTTCATCATAAAAGTGCTGAAGCCTACATATGTCTATCATTATATGTCTATAGTGTTGTATTACTGTTTGAGCAGCAGAGCACACATCGTTAAATCTACTTGTAACACAGCCGGTCTTATTGAATCATAAAGAGACGTTGCTGCAGTTGCAGGTCTGTCTCGCTGAACTGATGAGTGTGAATATTCTGTCATTTCACCTGTCATTGCGCGAGTCTTCTGGAGGCATTTTTTCTCCCAAATCTCAATCGCTTGACTAGTATTTTTGATCATGCTCGTCAATTTAAGTCAATGTACTGTATTTTTGTAGAGCCTAAATCAGTAATACTTTGAATAAAGACATTGACTTTTTTGCATGCAAGCCTATTTTATTGTGGTTTAAATAGTGCTCATGGCCACTTCTTTAGGTCTTGGACTTGAGTATTTTTGAACATGGTCTTGTCTTGGACTTGGTCTTTGACTCACATACCACCAGGTTCTGTTAAACTTGCACCAGGAGAGTAGAGACTAGTTTGCAATAAGCACTGCACAATAAGATCATGTCGACACTGATAAATGTGTAAATTACAAAGGCAATGCAAGGCAAATTTATTTGTATAGCACAATTCATACAGAAAGCAATTCAAAGTGCTTTACAAGGCAGGAAAATGCATCAAAATTACAATAATTAAATAATCAGCATAAATTTACTTTAAAAGAAGCAAAGAAATAAAGAGTGCAGACAAAGTATTTCAGTATATGCACAGACAAAAAGAATGTTTTAGCCGAGATTTAAACATTGTCACAGTGGAGGCCTGTCTTACATCATCTGGAAGACTGTTCCAGATCTTAGCTGCATAAAACTGAAACGCTGATTCTCCATGTTTAGTTCTGACTCTGGGCACCAGCAGGAGGCCGGTCCCTGAGGTCCTCAGAGTGCGAGATGGTTCATAACGCACTAACATGTCAGAGATGTACTTTGGTGCTAGTCCATGGAGAGACTTAAACACAAGCAGAGCTGTTTTAAAGTCTATTCTCTGAGCCACTGGAAGCCAGTGTAAAGACCTAAGCACAGGGCTAATGTGATCGTACTTCCTGGTTCTGGTCAGGACTCGAGCAGCAGCGTTCTGGATGTACTGCAGCTGTTTTACAGCTCGTTTGGATAGGCCGGTGAGAGGCCGTTACAATAGTCTAACCTACTGAAGACAAATGCATGGATAGTCTCTCCAGGTCAGGCTTTGACACTATACTTTTGATTTTGGAAAAGATGGTCTTGATTTGATCTTGATGAGCTTTATTTGTTGGAGGGATTATCAGTCGGCGTTGCTTTCTGCTCAACTGTTCATGCTCCATGCAGAAAGAGACGCTGTCCATCTGCTTAGCTGGGGAAACTTCGTTGATTAAAACAAAACAGGACAAGATCAGCTTTTTTGGATCAGGTCTGAACCGGTCTGACAGATGTCTGGCTCCTGAAGTTTGAGACAGTGTTTTTTTCAGTTTTTTCACTCACCTGAATGTAATTTTATAGGTCGTAATTTCTCTCTTGTAGTTAGCTGACAACAGCGCTGACTCAACTTCTTTCCGCGGTTTATGTGAATGAGCGGTGACTCTGTGCTAGTGCATAGTGATAAACAAACAAACCCTCTATACACTGCAAAAATGAATTTCAAGACAAGTTAAAGTCGCTTGATTCTAGGATTTGAACCTAATTTCAAGCATTTTGACTGATTGATTTATTGCATAGACATTGCTTCTCATTTCAAGTCAAACTATTTGCCAATGGGTTAAGAAAACTGTTCTTACCCCATTGGCTTTTTATTTTATTTTTTTTCTTGTTTTAAGCCAAACTCCCTTAAGACCAGCTAAAACGTGTGAAATATTCTACCTGACATAAGCAATAAAATCCAGTTAAAACAGCTCAAATCTGGATTAAAATTCAGATTCCGATTACTTTAAGCAAGTCTGGATATATAGTTTTTTATGGTTTACAGCAGCAGCCTTTGTGTAGCTCAGCAGAAGGAATTGAAAAGTTTGAAAGAGGGACATTGTGTTCAGATTCAAAGTAAATCACGTTTTCTATTTTGAGTTTCGAGCTAGTCTCCGTCTCCTAACCTCCTACACTTCAGACCTTCACTCTGAGCGTCCTTTTGTGATGTACCCAATCAGGTTTTAATGTATTTTAGGCTACATATTTCATTGAGTGTGGGGAAGCAGCACTTTTTAAATGTAATTTTAATTTTCATGAATACTTCAAATGTAAAACTAGGTCCAACATAATTATGAACTGCCCCGGATCAGATTCTGCAGCAGAGAGTCTGAGATCAGCCGAATGAACCACAGCAGCAAAGGCCCGTCATGTTTCTCACTGGAAACACTTTACACACTTACAACTCGTCCTGTGTATTTACTGTAAACTTGGAATGATCCTCTCACTATCAATCTATGTAAACCGAAGTAAATTCAGAGGTACAGATTAGGTCCGGAGAAATAAAATGATCTATATCTGATCACATAGATGTTAAATATGTTTAATATTTTACGTTGGAACATGGTCAAAGTAGTTACAGAACCTTTTGTTGGAAAAGTTATAGTGAGCCTTAATATATTCTTTATCCCTCTGACACCTATGGGGACCGTTTGTGTACATTTTGCAGGTTTTTTTTTTTTTTCATTGTTAGAAAGAAATAGGTTGTCTTGGGTTTAGAGCCATGAAACTTTCCAGGTAATGTTATTTTGATCAAATTAAAAAATGCCACCTTCAGACCTCACCCAGCCCGCCCACTTCTTGGCTACATGTTTTGCCTACACGTAGCCCTAAAAGAACGTTTGTGCCCCATTGACTTCCATTATAAACTCACTTTTTCAGCCTGGTGTAATACAGACATTAAATAATGTGAGATCATGAAATACCATCTCAACCTAAGCTTCTGGGTTGAAAATTGAATAATTTGACATTTTTCGTGAGTTGAGACCCTGGACCCTCAGGGGCCCTAGGGTATTTTATAAGGACGTTTTTGTAAAGCACTCCTGTTCTATACATGGCCCTGTGAAATATTGAAATGTATGATCAGGGCTCAAATGGTCTGGATGTGTTGGTGACGATCAGGGGAGAGGCCTGAAGTGTTTGAGGACACACAGATGAGTAAAATGTGAAATTAACATGTTGAAAAAATAGTGAAAAATGTCTGATAAAAACAACATTCATCTTTTGACCTAAAAACTACATTTGGACTTAAATTAGACTTTTGGACCTAAATTGGCCTATAACTAAAAATTTCAATAAACTTTGAGAATTGTTTTATATGTTTGGACAGAGACAAGCTAACGAAAAAATTAGCCATTGAAAGTAGAAAAAATTAAAGTAAGTATTATTTTATAGCCATTTGTGTGTCAGGACCGTTTGTGACACAATGGGTACAGGTGTGACCTAAAATATTTGGGTGTCAGAGGGTTAAATTAGTAAATAGTTTGCTTTTATTCTTGGTGAAAATGCTGTAAAGCTGTAAGTTATGCAAATGTAGTGTGACTTTTTCACGTCACGTTTCACAGACTGCTACAGTATCATGAACGCTCTGGTTTTGTGAAGCCCGATCATTACGTAGTTTTCCCTGTACACCTGAATGCACCATTTCACCATGCTTGATTTTTTAAAGAAAGACTTCAAAGCGGTTTATCCCAGCACAGATATGCAGTAATGTTTAAGTATACATTCAGGTGGAAAAGACAAATTAAGTCCGTTCTTTAGCACAGTCTGATTTCTCTGTGCATGTGAATTTGGTGCAGCTAAATGGATCAGTTGGAACAGTCTCTCTCTCGCTCATCAACAGCAGGAGAAGTGCTTTTAACACGCAATTATTTCTGATATTTTCCAGCGTCACTCAAATGTTTGTAGTGGGTTTGTTCCCTTGTTAATTCCAAATGGCAGAGTATCTTCACATGTTGCAGCGGAGCCAATAAATGTGTTTGTGCACGAGTGGCCCTTCTGTTCTGAATCAGCGTGTCCACAGCGATCGCCTTAGCTGCATCTTTTACCGCTTCAAATGAGATCGAAAGGGCCTACTTGTGAATTTAACCTTAACCCTTTGCACCAGGGGCCTCGTTTCCTCAATTCAGGTGCTATTTTCTTGTAAAAAAAACTAAGAAATAAAATGCATGTGCTATTCAACAAATTCCAACAAATGTTTATGGGTGGTGTAATAAAATAATCCCATGTTTGTTCAGATCTAAGCTTCAGAGTGAGATATTTTTATGCAAAACCATGACTTTCTTCATATAATAAAACAGGGCTATTCAACTTTATTTTCCCAAGGGACAGAAAGTCATGGTTTCTGGGCAGTATAGTTCAAAATGTTCAAATGTACAAAATGTATTTCACTAATGTCAGCAACTGTAGCCTCTGTTAGGTTGTATTGATCTCCAAAATGTCCAAACCAGCACTGAAGCAGCACTAAACAAGGACTAAACCAGAACTAACCAAGTCTAAACCAAGAGTAACCAGCGTTAGGTCAAAACCAGGTCAGGTCTGAAGCAGAATTAAACCAAAACTAAATGGGACTAAATGAGTTCTGCAAACAAGAAAGCAATAGTATTTTCAACAGGGTCTGACACGTGTATCTATCCTGCGACATGTTAACAGTGTATCATGAGCACGTTTCTAACCCTATTCTGCGTGTCTATTATACAGCGTCAAAAAGACACTATTTTTCTCAGAATCTCAGTCCCGGGAGTTGAACCCAAGACCTTCTTGCTATGAGGCCAGAGTGCTAATCGCTGTGCCACCGTGTCAAGTGGTGCCTCATAAGGTGTTGATGCCCAATCAGACACTGCTCTATTGTGACGTAGTGACGCTGCTCTGCTCTCACGTCAAGAGGGAAGAAGGACTGTTTACCAAGTTTTTGTTTTTTTTTTATCAAAAGTTGCTTGTTTTTGACTTTTTTCACAGGCTCGGTCGCTTGTTGCTCTCTGAAAATCTGGCAACCTTGACAAAACAAACAAGACATGATATAGAGTGAAGCAGTGCTCATTGTAGTTTTTAAACCACTGCTGTGCGACGTAACAATGAAGAAGCACAGACACAACAAAATGACTCTCTTCTCCTCTGTGTGAGTAGTTATAATAATATCATAGTCAATATATGGCAAAAAAAAATTATCAAGATACACATTTTGCCACTTGAATGACTGATAAACCTGGTGATTAAATTTGCATGTTGATTACTCCAACTGAGCAAAAGTATTTTTTGCAATTTGATGATTTTCCACATTTTGGCTTCAACAGTCCTATTCTTGTAACTTGGTGGAAAAAATGTGGCAACTTTGCAATTACCTATTTGTGATTTCCGTTTGACTTCAGTGAATCTTTGCTTTATCACAGATCAACATGAAGTACCTGGAAACACGTCTTCTATCACACTGAGTTTTGGTTTGGTGCTCCGGCTGAGATCCTGAGTAAAACCTCTCCTAAAACCAACCCAACTCCTCGTCTTTCTACTTCCACTCATCCTGCTGCTGCTGCTGTGTGAGGAGGCTTTCTGTTCCCTCTTGAATTTCAATCGACTCCAGCGCTCAAACCGGGAGCTAATATTCTCCCAAACACAGCCACGCTCCTGGGGAAGGCACATATTCAACGGATTTCCACAAAGTAATAGGAAAAATCAGAGAATATTAGAAGTGGTGAAGTGAGAGGAGCCACACGGAGACATGACTTTCACACAACAGGCGTTAGAGTTTGTTGTTTTTGCAGCCGACAGAGTTGTTTTTCTGCAGTTGTCTGTAGAAGTCTGTAGCGGGGTTTTGTAATGCAATGAAAATCAAATACTGTTAATCATATAAACTTAAAGCTATGAATGGTTGAGTCAGTCATTTGGTTCCACGGCTGCCTCCAACTTTGAGTTATTTCTTAAATACTGTACAGACGAGTGTCATGTTATTTACATTTCCACCAAAAACTATTGTTATTTTCCTCAGATTTGACTCATTGACCATAAAAAAGCCACAAAACAACAAAACAAATAAAGCCTCTGGTAAGACTAGTATTAAATCTAAAATGTAATACTATACTAATCATGATATCAGATAAATATTGGGAACAAAACTCCTACAGCTCAACCTCTGACTCGCACTGTTTCACCCACTGACATCACAGTGTGAGTGAGACACATTCAGGCGCACCTGTCAGTCAAGAGGCCTAATCCGCTTTTTTTTTTTTTTTTTTTTTTTTTTTTTTTTTTTTTTTTTTTAAAATACATTTCTTTGTATAGCTCTGTCATAGTTCAAATTACTATTACAATTCAAATTTATTTAACCTTTTTACCTTTATTCTAAAACTAAATGAGAGTCTGCGCTTACGAGGCCAATCACAGACACAGAAGTTACGCTAAAGAGTTCATTTATCTGTCATGCATGGATACAAGAGACTGAAACACAAATGTGCAGACATGACCAAACACAAATGTCTTTATTGTCTTTATTTTATTATATTGGTTTATTTGAATAGGGACAGATACATACATAAACATTGACTAACTGCAATACAGCAGTCCGATGCCTGCATCATAGTGCTTATAGCCAAAGCTAATTCGCAGCACTTGTCCCAAGAAGGGCTTTTAACAGACATAAAAATACAGAAAAAAGAAATACATGAACACACAAAGAGAACACATTAATCATGAGTGCACTGCTGTTGCTGACACATCCAAAATCTAGTCCATTTTTTTAAAAAGACCGAGCGTTGTTACAGATTTTAAATGAACAGGGAGCATGTTCCATAGACCAGCACCTCTCACAGAAAAAGCTGTTTGAGCAAAGGATGTCCTACAAAAAGGCACTTTACAGTCTCCAGAAGAGACTGCTCGTGTCGACCTGCCACAGCTTTGTAATCTGGTTATAAAACTGCTCAAAGGCTTTGGTGCTAAACCATTTACACATTTAAAAAACAGTTTAAGAATGCTAAAATTAAGAACATTTGAAAATGATAAAAAGTTGTGCTTGGATAAAATTTTACAATGATGGAACCTGACAGGTTTTTGATCTAACACCTTTATGGCTCGATTGTAGAGACTTTCCACTGGCCTAAGCGTGGATTGACCCCATAGGACAAATGAGACAGAATCATAGTATTCATAGAATTAGACAAGTGTATTTGTCTGAGTCAAAGTGATGCATAAAGATCCACTGTCAAATGTGCAGTCGATCATTATTTCTTGTCACTGAAAGTGTTTATTAATCATCACACAGATTAAACAGGATTCAGTGTTAGTCTACATATAAGATCTCATGGCTCCTCTTTATAAATACGCTACGAGCGTCGAATTAATATAAAAGATAACACTGTGACTTTCCTCATTTCTCCGCTGCTCTCTCTTTCCTCTCTTTCTCTTTCTCTTCACAAACGCCTAAATTCTCGTCTCTGATTGTCCAGCACCTTGTCTTTTTAACTTATTCGGGAACTTATCCTGGTCCGGAGCAGGTTATGAGTTTGCCGCATGTTGCCATAGAGATCTGCAGTTTTGTAGGACCAGACCAGGTTTAACCCAGAACTTAGCTCACTAAACCCCAAATCTAGCTTCGTAGTACAAGACTGTGCTCTAATTGAAGCTGCAGCGTGTCATTTGATTTCGATTTTATATATTAACTCCTGTACATTTTGTTTCATGGTTGACACGTGGTTTGTCAGTGAACTGAGAAAATCCAGGGTTAACTGATTGAATGTGAACCTGTTCCAGCTTATCCAGAAGGGCTCATGTCTGGTTTAATCTACCCGGGGAAAAGAAACTTATCCAATCCTGTATTTACCTTGTCAACATGTTTCAACCGCAAGAGAAATAACCACATTATGGTTTGGGATGGGGCCCGAGTCATCGGATCGGAAAACAACAAATATAAACGCTGGATCAAGGAGGCCATAGAGATCAGAAAGCGGGGCACCAACAGCATCAACCCGACGACAGGGCGATCCTCTGTCCCACACCTGGCACACCCTCCTCCAGAGACCACCGGGCAACAGGAGACGTGGTCAGTCTGATCGAAGGGCTGACCACGTCTCCAAGAAGTAACCGATATATGACACGTCACCACCTACACCGGTGACTGTCCTGAAGATGGCTTGCTGATAGCAGCTGAAACATGTCGACAAGGTAAATACATCAAACACATTGTCTTTTAAAAGAAAACAAAGTCGTGTTTTCCAGGATCAGTTCAGCGATGTTTGTACAGGGCCCTTGTACATCTCATGAAAACACAAACACCACAAATAGGCACCCATCAGGTCCAACTACAGCTCCACCGGTCTGCAGTCTGAACGAGAGCCTGACGTTTGTGGATCCTCCGTGTCCCGGCCTCAGGGACCTCACACGCCAGGGCCATTTCCTCCTCTCTGACCTGCCCACGGCCCCACACGCTCAAACCAGGCAGAACATACAAGCTCTGGAGGGAATCTCAAACAGTGCAAACATTAGATCGCACTTCACACGATGGAAGTGTCAAAACAGGTACAGTGGATGTGTTTGCTTTGAGTCTTCACAGAGAAACACTGCTTATGTAATTCTAGACTTACGTTCAAAGGAAAAATGGGTCGGTTGTGACTTAAGGCGACGCTACCGGCTAAACTTTTGTCTTTGTCAGTTTGCTCTCTCAACGCATACTTTCATGTGGAAACAAACTTGTCAAATCTGCTCCTAAATATGTTTTTATGTCATAGTATCCACTCCACCCACACTGTCATTTCAAACGACGTTTTCTTCACTTGTATTTTCCTTCCACAGAACGCCCAGAGGAGGCGTCGCAGCTTCTCCATTCATTTCAAATAGAACCTGTGCGACAGTATGAAAATGACCTTTCTCTTTGTGTAGCAGGCTGGGGTTTGCGTTGTGACCTGTAGGTGGCATAGAGCTATGAAGGCCGCTTCATCTTAGCATTCGACCTCTGACCCACAAACTGTTTCTGTTGGCTTCTCTGCACCACTCTCATCTAAAATGCCATTTACGGTGCATATTGTAATGTTTTTATTAAAGTTTATGTCATTAGACTAGTAACAGAAACTCTCCGTGGTGTGGTATAGGACACCTGAGCCCTGCGTCGAACGTCTCCGCATGTAGAGCAGCTGGGAAGCAGAAGCAGCCTCACTCCTGTGTGTGTCTGGATCGGGTCCAGACACACAGAGCGACCAAACATGCTCTATATCGGCCTACTGACCGGGTTGCCTGACCAACCCCTCCTACTTTCTGTTCGAATGTAGAAGGGTCTGAATGCAAAGACAGAGCCAATAACTTCATCGTTCAAAATTAGGACGATTCCCTCTCGCTTGCCAAATTCTAAAAATTTTTCTAACCGTTTCAAAACATTAAGATGGTGGAACTGAATTTTTTGGCTCTTGCTTCAGTTTTGAACAATTAGTTCTTAAAACCTGAGCAGCAAACCATGTTGCGAGGCTTCATACTGAAAACAATCCTTGCGCTACATACTGTATATTCAGCAACATCCAGTCTAGTGTGTCGGGGTTTTCTGTGATTAGCTGACTCAGCGCTCAGAAAGTCCTCCAGGTCTTCCAGATCCTCTCGTCTTTGTAAAGTTGTCTGTCAAAGTGTGAAGGGACTGGCTGCTATGACCGGGCGCTGCTCTACCGTCCGAGAAGGTACGTTTAGCTGTTAGCGGTCGCCCTAGCTATTTTTAATGTCTTATTAACCTGACCTAAACTTACTTTGCAGGTGACCAAAGCAAGAATCTCAAGGAAACCTATGCCCCCTTGCCTTTTCCTTCCTTTCAACGTGGACCTGGAGAGAGACTGCCTCTTTTTAAAACAGAACTGTGAGCCTTCTTTTATTTTATTTTCCTTTGCTGGTCCAGGGTGGCGTTGTTGGTTTTCAGTTTATTTAATTGGAGATTAATTTACCTTTCATGTCAAATTTGAGCAATTCCTCTCTCATAGTTGAAATACCAAATATGCTGATGTTATCTCAGCCTAAAACCAACGTGTTCTCATGGATTGCGTAAAATAGCACGCTATGACAAATTGCGTGTCACGACGACGCCCTCTGCCTGTTTTGGCGTGCAATTACACGCTGTTTTTAGTGGCGTGTCTGGACACGCCTGTGGTTGACGACAAACACAAGGTTTTTCAAGGGATCAACGGCAAAATTTAAGTCTGAAGTTACAAAATGTGTAAGTTTAGCTATTTGGCTTGGAGTTGGTTAAGGTTATACAAAATAGATGTTGCGTTCATATGACACGCTGTTTACAATATATTGACACGCTTATCCATGAGAACAGGCTGCTAAAACTAATGTTTAATGACTTATTAATAGTTTGGCAATTCATAAAAAATGGGTCAAATGCATAATTTTGAATGATTCCCTTCACAGTCGTGTATTAGATGTTTTTTTTTATATTATATAAGTTTCAAAATGTGGCCCACTGTGAAAACGTTTGACACCCCTGGGTTAAGAAAACTGTTTTTACCCCATTGGCAAATTTGTGTATTTATTTTAAGGCAAATTTCTTGCAATCAGCTAAAAATTAACCAGTGAAATATTACATAAGCAATAACATTTTATCCAGTTAAAGAATAAAATCTAATCTGGATTAAAATTTTGATTCCAAGTCGTATTTGCAGTCCGGTGTTCTAGATCTGTCTAATTCACGGCAAAACATGAATTTTAAGACAAGTTAAAGTGGCTTGATTCTCGGATTTGAACGCTAAGTTCAAGCATTTTGACTAGTTTAACCTTTATTTACTGCAGAGACCTAAATTTGTTTTCTTGTTTCAAAGTGTTTTGAGACGAATTCAAGACATTGTTTCTAATTTCGAGCCAAACTTTTTGCTCATTTTTGGTCTTATTTTAAAGGGGCACTGTGTAAGAAAAACAACACTACAGGGAGCCTTTCACATGCATTTTGCCTATTTACCACGCTGACATCTAGCGTCAATTTATCACATTCCGGCCCGTAATAAAACATTTCAAATACGTATAAATGTATCACAATTGATGTGGATTGGTTAACAGTGCTCTCTTAAGTATTCATGTTGTAAAGAATAAATATGATTTAAATGTTTGTGGACTATATGTGATCATTAAAATTCCTCTCAATCTTACACAGTGCCCCTTTAAAAGTGAACCCTGGCTATAATCACATGTTTACCTTAAAACTCTTATAATATCATCACTTGTATAAATACAGGACAAATACCTTGGAAGTATTTGTAGTTTTATTAAAATAGTGTTTTAAAGAAATACCTGGAGGCTGCCATTTTGTCCTGGCTGTGACGTCAAATGGTTGTCTGTGTCTTCTGGTGGTTGTCAAGGTAACAGCCTAGGGAGCAACTATGGCAGGAGCAACCATGGCGACAACAAAAAGCAACCATTTGTCATCATCAACCCAGAATGCATTGCGTCTGGACAATATGGCTGCTCCCGGTGGCTCCAAACAATGACGATTTTATAAAAAATAGTAGGGATTATATATTTGTTTGCAATTTATTTTAGTAAACATGAACAGTACTAGCATTTAAGCCACATTTATCTTCATAGTCAGGGATCCTTTTAAGGCAAATTCTCTTAGAATGACTTGAAACCAGTGAAATATTTTTTCACTAGCAAGGACCACACTCTCAGAACTTGTAAGCAACAACTTTATTGAATAGATGTAAGCCAAACGAAAGAGACGTTATTGCCGGTTTGGGGCCTCCTTCAAGGGCTGGCTGCAGGCTCTCGGGCCTCGAAACCCCCTCAGGAGATAAAGAATAGTGAGAGAATAATAGAATAATGAAAAGAGGGAGGGTGGGAGGGGCATTGAGACAAGAATGGTAGGGTGTGAGTGTGTAGCTAGGGTGGCTAAATAGCCTAGCCACCGGAAGAGACGTAGGAGAGGTGTGGTCCTGCCCCCGAACTTAAGATAATAGCTTATCTTCATATATTTACATAAGCAATAAATCAGTTAAAAAAAGCTCAAATCTGGATTAAAATTCTGATTCCAAGTAATTTTAAACAAGTCAGTGTGCACAGCTCATCGTTATTTAATTTTTTTCTTTACTTTATTTGAGCCTTAAAATATGATTTGCCAATGGAACAATCATAAAAATGTGCTGATTTGCTAAAAAAAAAAAAAAAAAAAAAAGGGAGACGTGTTTTTTCATTTGAAATGAGCAAAAATGCTAGAATATTTTAATTGGTCAGCAAGAGTCTAAAATAGTGATTTTATAATAATTTTCCAGTTCATTCATGCTTGGGATTGGTGTTCATCTGGTCACTCTAGCCACAGGTCGGAAAAGACTGGGAAACTAGACTTGTATCAATAATATTCTGAAGTCTTTGTGTTGAGCCTGGCCTGCTGTGTGAATCCAAAGGGTGTTAAAAGCAGGTCAGTGGTACATTCCAGCTCTTCTCACCTCCAAACCTCGCACTGTAAAGGTGTCAGCTCCACATACAGACACATCTATAGAATCCCATCTGCTCCGGCATCCACAGAGACGCAGGAATCCAAACCAGGTTAAACATCACAGCCGAGACGCGATCGCTCTCCGAAATAGACATTAGAGGAAGCGGGAAGCAGATGGAGCAAGCCACAGGTTCAGAGGGAATTATTCAGCTTCCTGCGATTTTCCCAGATCATCCTATAACCCACTTGTTCCACTTTAAAGCCCCGCAGTCAGTTTGTTTGGAAGAAAATTACTTTTGATCAGTTTGGCTTCGGCGTAGATTTACAATTCCAAGTCAAAGAGAGACAAGTCTGAGTCAAAGAGACAAGTCTGAGTCAAAGAGAGACAAGTCTAAGTCAAAGAGAGACAAGTCTGAGTCAAAGAGAGACAAGTCTGAGTCCAAAGAGAGACAAGTCCGAGTCAAAGAGAGACAAGTCTGAGTCAAAGAGACAAGTCTGAGTCAAAGAGAGACAAGACTGAGTCAAAGAGAGACAAGTCTGAGTCAAAGAGAGACAAGTCCGAGTCAAAGAGAGACAAGTCTGAGTCAAAGAGACAAGTCCGAGTCAAAGAGAGACAAGTCTGAGTCAAAGAGAGACAAGTCTGAGTCAAAGAGACAAGTCCGAGTCAAAGAGAGACAAGTCTGAGTCAAAGAGAGACAAGTCTGAGTCAAAGAGAGACAAGTCTGAGTCAAAGAGAGACACGTCTGAGTCAAAGAGAGACAAGTCTGAGTCAAAGAGAGACAAGTCTGAGTCAAAGAGAGACACGTCTGAGTCAAAGAGAGACAAGTGTGAGTCAAAGAGAGACAAGTCTGAGTCAAAGAGAGACAAGACTGAGTCAAAGAGAGACACGTCTGAGTCAAAGAGAGACAAGTCTGAGTCAAGAGAGACAAGTCTGAGTCTATCATTTTTGCAGCAGATGTGCTAAACCTCCCTTGGAACACATTAGCAAACAATCTATGAACATGAATCTCAAAGTCTTCAAAATGTGAATACATAATCAGGTGCAGTGTTTATGTTTATTACAGTCAGAGCGCTTAAAACCACAACCGCTTAAAAACACAGTTTCCTCACCCCAGCATTCGCACGAGTTCAGCAGGTTGATATGTCTGTGCAAAGTCTGTGGCATCAAATCAGAAAAGCAAAAGGTTTGAAAAAATGTAAAAATTCTGCCACTCTGACAAAGAAAAAAAAGTGTCGTAATAGTGGAATGTTTGGAAAATCCCGACAGATGTCAACAGAGGGATGAAGTTCAAGTCAAGACACGAAATTTGGTTTGCTCGAAACCCAGGCTCGAATCGGGCTTATAATTCAAACATGTTTAAAAACCTGCGACTGGAGTCTAGTCTGTGCCTGCCACAAACTACACGATTGGAACGTGAGTGCGACTATAGCTTCAACTAATCTCTACTAGGCCTAAGTTTAATAGCTCGCTTTACAATTAACGTCACTAATCAGTGCTACTGGGAGCAAAATTCATACAAACAAACCGGCAAGCATTCGCATAATTTTTAATATTACAGTTAAAATTTTTGCTCCAAGTACATACTTGCAGTAACAGTTCGATTGTTTGTGTAGCTTTGTCTACAGCATTGATTCCCAAAGTGAGGTCCGGGGCCCCCTGGGGGCCACAGGATCTCTGCAGGGGGCCTCCAAAGGTTGTCCACATAACAAGCATGACAGAAAACTGAGTTTGAAACAAAATGTATTATTTTAAATTTTATTATTTTTCTCTTTTAAATCCACACTAAGTCCACAGGCATTATTATTTTGCTGTTTTGGAATCTTATATGAGAGTATTTACATTCTACTTAATTTTGAATAGAGTGTGAAATATTACTAAGGGGCCTCAGGCAATCTACCAGCCAATAGGGGGATCGCGGCTCCAAAAAGTTTGGGAACGGCTGGTCTACAATCTTGGTTGACTCCAAGTCACATTTAGGTGCCTTGTCCTCAGACACTCGCGTTACCCCACTAGTCTCATGTTCCAATGGTAACGATGTGCTTTTGTTTATACTTCCCTCTGTTAAAAGCTGTTTCCTTCCAGGCTTGGGTGGGCAGGTTGTTTGGTTGGGACGTTCTGTTGGGCCCTTCACTTGCACCGCTGCTTCTTCAAGAACTCACAGTCTGTTAGAGTTGCTAGTTCTGGTTCGTCAGCCTCTGATCCAGGGCCTTTCCCACCGTCAAATGTACGTGTTGCTAGTTATCCTGTCCACACTTTGTAAATCTGCCCAACCACATAAATACTGCCATCATCTTGCTTTCTCCATCTTTTCCTTGACTTGCTCTCTTTCCCACTGTGTCATGTTGTCGCGGATCTTTGGGTTTTGGAAATGGGATGAAAGCTCTGGCAGCCGTTCGGGATATCTCCAGTCCGAGCTGCATAGTCCCCAAATGCAGTGTTTTGTGCCTCCTCTTTTCATTATGATTTCATTGTTAATTGTGAAAATAACTTTGTTTTTGAACCACCTTTGCACACACGCAACCACGCCGCGCTCACGTTTCTTTGTTCCCAGTTTGCAATCACAATGCTTTGCGGCGTGACGTCACAATTTATTTTTAGAAACTGGGAAAAACGCTATTAAAAATTACATCTAAAAACAGGCAAAAAGTCGTGTAGTGTGTAGCCAGCTTTAGAGAAAAATGTATTCGCCAATTGAACTTGCGATCTTTAATGGTTAATGGAAACTCAATAAATGTAAAACTGCTGAATCACTGATAAATGTACACTATGTAGCCCACTTTCTCATTAATCAGATATCATTGGGTCTTGTTTTGATATATTTATTGGCACGCTTGTCTATGCATGTTGGATTGCTGTACTGCATGTTTCAAAATAATGTTAAATGTTTGATTGAAACAAAGATAAAGGCTAAATGAGTGCATGGTAATTGCTTATGCATTGATCGTAGCACCTCCTAAGAAACACTAACATTGATTATCCACAATCACACCCTCTTTTGTAACCTACACAAAGAAAATCTGCATTATGAGAATGACCTAACTTTCTCTGACATAACCGTTTATCCTTGTTTTCCCTTTTGCACTCTCTCTCCAGACTAACCTCCGCCGCTGCTGCGTCTGACACTGTTTATCTTATTAGCGCCTCTTGTACCATAATCGCACCATTTCTTTAGAGGAGCTAATCTATTCTTCTGATATTTCATCTTTTAATATACAGCGCTGGAGGGTTTTCGAGCCGCTCGTGCGAAGATCTCTATCAGCAGAAATGATGTGAGCTCATACACTTGTCCTTGAAGAAAAGGCCGCTCTGCAAATTGGAAATCCATATTTTCCCTTAAATGCCCGGTGGAGGAGGGTTTAAGATTTGGGTTTTAGCAGATCGCAGTGAATTAAGACAAACAATGATTCATGACAAAGACGGAGAGGAATTAGAAGCAGCTCAGGGTGAACTCTGTGACACTGACTGTGACTCTTCTCAAAACTTCTACATCCAAATCTTAAGGAAAGATACAAATATATAAATAGCTTTCAATGTAAAACTTGTGCTGTAGTTTACTTACATGCACAGTGGTGGGTATTGTTGCTTTCGAAAGTAAAACTAATTTCATTACTGCATTACTTTTATGAAAAACGAATGCGTTAACATTCATGATCAATGATATGGCCCTCATCGACACTGAACGCTTATTTTAGGAGGAAGCCATTTTTGTTAAAGCGTCTGACTAAAATCAGCTAAAATTCAAGTTCAAACTGCCAGTCAGGAGTGGTCTTCCAATAGACCCGTTCGGATGCTATGTCATTTTGGGGCGGAGCTGCACTGGTGCCCTCTGCAGAGTTTCCCAAGTAGCCTATGTCTATCTGCAGCCCGCGGCAGAACTAACGACACGCCCCCTCACGACAGTAGTGACGCTGCTAGAAAAACGTTGTAGTCGGGACCAGAGGGACGACGATTAAGTTTAGGAGAACGGGTAAGTTTAGGAGAAGGGTTAGGGTGATGGCTAAGGTTAGGAAAAAGGTTTGGGTAAAGGTTAAGATAAAAAATAAAACAGTTTAGGCCCGTTTAGCAACAGTTATAAACTCATCACCATGGCAACCACCTCGCCTCTGTCCCTCCGGACCTGAGAAATAACCACTGGAAAACACGTAAAATCAGACAAAATAAAAAGTATGTAATTCATTCATTTTCTATCGCTTAATCCTGTTAGGGGTCGCGGGTGACTGGAGCCTATCCCAGTGACTTTGGGCCTTAGGTGGGGAACACCCTGGACAGTGGCCAACTTGCAGCAGGGTTAGAAAGACAACCATTCACTCTCTCATTCACTCACTAAGGGAAATTTACAGTGATGCCCAATTAACCTAAAGATGCATGTTTTTGGAGGTGGGAGGAAACCGGAGTACCCGGAGAAAACCCACAGTGACACGGGGAGAACATGCAACTCCACCAGAGAGATCATGAGATGTTGATATGGTCCGACCCGGGAGTCGAACCCACGACCTCCTTATTAGGAAGCCAGAGCACCCGATAATTAATAAAACAACTCAAAACAAAGACATGTATTTATTAAGTCAAATTTTAATAATTCTGCCATTATTTTTAAATAATACTAACGTAATTTGGGTGAAAACGCCCCAAAGTACAAATAATAATTAAATTATTCAACTTTCCTTCTATAGAGTTTGTATATTCACCGAGGTTTCAAATTTTGCATCGTCTCTGGCGTCTTTATCGTAAAATTAAAGTGGAGCTAGCCAGACTCTTCTCAATCTCACTCTCATTTACTAGACAGGAAATAACTTTAGCTCCTCGTTGATGTGAATATTGCCACCTAGTAAGCTGTACTAACAATACTAAATGGTTAGAAAACTCAACAATGACTTCTAACGACGCTCTGACCTCTCTAATGTGTTCCATGGGTTTGCACCAACTCGTGATTTTTTCGGGCTAATTAGAACAATGAGGGATCACTATCAAAACAAATACATCGCTCAGAGTCATGTAAGTATAAGCCTGGAGTCTTTTATACAGTAAGCTTCTGTAGAAATAAGCACCAAATAATTCCACAAGTGCAGTTCACTGTGAGTCTGGTTCTCCATTGGTAATTGATAATTAGTCAACACAACTTACACAAAAATCTTAAGCAATGTCACGGTAACTCACCTCCTGTGCTTTTCTGCAAATTACATAATAAAACTAATCAAGGTTTTTGTAGCTCGAAGCTTTCCTCTTGGGTACGTGAGTTTTTTCATCAAATATCGGTAAATATCAGGCCGCTGAATATCGGGACACTCACTAACGTCACGTAACATTCAGTAGCTAACTGTACATGGATCTGGAGTCACTTGCCGTTCATTAAATTGAGTTTTTAAGAGAGTTTTGCCATCTTTTAATGCCAAAGCTTGAAAAGCCTGGGACTGCCGCCCACTCAGGGCACCAGTAAACAAAGATGGCTGCGTGAGCTAACAGTAAATGGGTTTATTCAAACAGAGTCACCTCTGAGTTGGACAACAGGATGAAATATGGTCACTCCAAGAACCGGATGTGGACCAGGACTGACTGACTGATAATGATCCAGAATAAATGTAACTAAAACAGATTCAATTGTGGTTTGTGTCTAAACCAGTTCCTCTCCGTTCCCCTCGGTTGGGAGACAGCTTCCACCTGGGCCATTATCTAATCTCTCAAGGCAAGAAATTAACTTTTCAAACTTGTGAATCTGTGGCTCTGAGATAGCTGCAGAATAGAATGAAAAAAAAAAAAACAAGCGATCGCTGGTCGTTGTTTTCTCCTGGTGTTTGTGGCGCGTGCAGTGGTAAGCATAAAATGAGAGCAGCAAACGAGGGCGCCACGTGTTTTGGGCTTTTCACACATTTTATGATTGACATTTGTTGTATTCGTTTTGTAGAAGTGTAAGTCCCCAACACTGTCTGTGACTGGGCAAATAAGAAATTAAAAGTGAGAAGATAAGTAAGTAAGTACACTAGTCGTAAAAGTGAGCATTAAGATATCGCGGCAGCGCTCGGGACCATCTCAGAATCTGCTAGGCTGTAGACTACGTAGTGGAGAATACTAACATGATGATGGTTGGGGGAACGAGTGCCAGAGAAAAAAAAAGAAAAAAAACACAAAACGGCAGTGCGGATCAACCAACCCTGTGAGGCCAGAGCGCTATCCGCTCAGCCACCGTGCCGCAGATAACAGTTGATGAAGATTTGCTTTCTTGTCTTAACACAATGACCCTGATGATTAATATTGTAAAAAATATGCGGTAACATGTGGACTGTGTTACTGTGAGGACAAGCCCTGGGACTAAAATTACAGACAGAATGCATATGCCTGTTAAATTTAAGAAGCAAATCGACGACAATAGCTGAGGATGCACCAGAGCAGAAGCCATGAAGAGGACGAGGGAAAGTTCTTTTCTTCAGTGAGTTTCAACATTTTAATACGTACACCTTTTAGTTTATTGTTTGTCTAACAGGGTAAAAGCTATCAAATTTATGCTGCAACTTTAAATGTAGGTGTGGTTTTCATTTTGCTTGACCTGTTCTGGTATTTTCCTGTGTTTTGTTTTGGGCCAATGGCCATGCTCCTAATTCATTTGCAGCTGGGTAGGGGTGGTGCTTATACTTTTAAAACCCTGTGTGATCCTCCTCCCTCTCTCTCAATCTGTTTGTCTCTGTGCAGGTCAGTAACATGTAGCATAATGTTTGAAACTTATTAAAGCTAATGCTAAGTGAGATATAGATGATTGGTCAACAAAATGGTTAGTTTGACTCAATTGTTTGTGATCTGTTGTCTGTGTGCAGCCGGGGTCCAGGCCAGTCCGAAGACTCATGGGCTGCTCTGCTGAGGAGGCATGAGGTGTACTGGGGTCGAAGTACCAGACCAGCGAGGGCACTATGAGAGCCAAGCAGCAGAGCCAGCCTTGCCTAAAGCCTGGACCCTTTGCAAAAAGGTTTCCAGTTACAATAACAAAAAAAACTCAAAGGCTCTCTTGGTGATCCATAAGTACCTGCAGAAAGGAAGCATTACATTTGTTTTGTTATTAGATCCCCTTTAGCATCGGCAGCGTACTCCGTCAGCTACTCTTCTTGGGATCATTTTAAATTGCAAATATTAAAACTGACTGTAAACCAAGCCATTGTTGTCCTCCAGTAACTCGTAACTCCAGTGTCCATCGCATTGTATTGTGATTTTAACAAACCCAGAGGCTTTACTTGTGAAAATGTTTTGGAAATGCAGTTGCTGATTGTAAAGTTTGAACAAGCCTGATGCGACTATTACTACCACAGATTACTGACGTCAATTTGTGTTTAACTTCCCCAAGCTGTGGAAAACATTCACCCAAACCCTCACGGCTCTTTTGGCCAAGTTCTAAAAGAAGAAAATTTGATTGGGACCTCAGATATAACGATTTGTTAGTTTGTTCCACTCCGATAGGCACAGCTTCATTGACTGTGTGATGTTTTCTGTCGTATGTGACGTCATCGGGACCCCTCGTATACTTTGTTACATTTTAATTTTGGCACACACCCTTTTTTTTACTTCAATGGGAACAAAAAGCCACTGAGGGCATCACACTCGCAACATTAAAAGTTTCTGCAATACGTCCTTCAAACAAAAATGAAGAAAAATAATCATATTAATTTATTTCCTGTAAACCGTCTTCTCTGCCGACCTGTTCACAGACAGTAGTTTCTCTTACTATATTCCTGCCTCTTTGACTTAATCTTAAAATGGCTTTTTACAATGTCACCGTTAAGCAGAGTAAAAGAAGATACAAAAACACAGAGTTCTTAAATCTGCCTCTGCGTGTGCCCTTGAAGGCGTCACGCAGCCCTTAGTCTGGTGATGAATGGAGATTACACTTGTATATCAGAGTAGGAGCGTTCAGGGCCTGGGCTGCTGCTGCTGCTGGATTTACAGCTCAGTTCAAACCCTGTGCAGACGCTCTTCTTTTTCTGGTCTTTACAGGATTCATATGATTTAAGTATTAAGCTAAGGGCAAATGTAACACAGAGGTTGCAGTTCTCATGACTTTCTCTCCAGCCCTATCAGAGAGTTACAAAGACCACAGGCTTCGTCTAAATCAGGGCTCTGCAAACTACAGTCCGAGGGCCACGTGTGGGTCTAAACAGCCTCCAGTGCGGCTCATTCTCTGCCTGAAATCTCTTTTCAGTCACATCAATCTTACTCAAAAATAAAAATTTCCTTCGCTAAGCTAAATGAAGAGAGACATAAGAGGCAGCTCTTCACTGTGAAATAGTTAGACAATATCTACAGTAGTGTGTAGGGATGGAAATCCATCGAAAACTTCAAAAATCCATCAAAGTCACTTAATGCAGCTGTGTCTCATTCTATCAGTTTGGGCTGAAAAAAGCCACTTATCCTGGATTGGAAGGAAATAGAGCTAAGAAGCGACTATTCACCCTGGCAGACTTTGGGTGTTTCCCAAAGCCTAGGCATCTTGCCTTGGTCTGATCTGGGCGTGGCAAGGCACTGACATCATCCAAGTCATGTTCCAATGTTCATGTCTTACACAGGCAGTGTCCTTGGTTTGGTTAGCATGTGGCTAATTTATCAAGGATACACAAGTGTATCCTTTGATGCCTTGCTCTGGGAAATTACCCATAATGCACTGGGTTTTCCTCTAACATAAAATCATATTTTATGTTAGAGGAAACATAAATACGATTTAAATACTTAATATGCAAACCAGACAAATTATACTTTAAGAAAATACTTCTCTAGTAAAACAAGCTGTTTTTAAATTTATATTATTTTATTTAAGTCTCCCTCAGAATCTCTGAAGTCTGCTCCATTAGCCGTCACTTTGGGTCGAGTAAAGCCACTTGCCTTGGATTGGAAGGAACTGGCTTTGGAGGCAAGGCAAGGTACCTAGGCTTTGGGAAACAACCTATGTCGGCTTTGCTACGCTCATCAATCAGCTCTCCGACATCGTCCTGTATCCAATGACAGCTCACCTGCAGTTCTCATCTCCTCCTCGCTCTCTTCAGCCTATCAGAGCATGAGGGCTAAATTCAAAAAAAGCAGCATTCTCACAACCCTTCACCTCCCCATCACCACCTCAGAAGACATCTCCGTTCTCACCACCACCAGTGTCCAGGCTCCGGGGGAAATTCTCCTCTATCAGCCAATCATTTATCTCATGCTTCGCTTTCCTGCCTTTGGAAAGCCTCTGTCCTGGCCTTTGCACAGTACTATCAACTAATAAGACCCCAACTAAGTACAATGCTGTAATGGTAGCTTTAACCATCACTGTCCAAAGCAAATAATCAAAGATGGAGATGGATGAAATCAGACTATGAATGAAAAACTGAGACTTTGCCAACTCTTGGGGAAAAAAAGTTTGCTTGTCATACTGCAACAATGATATTATTATAATCTTGAAGAAAAATGCATTTTGAAGAAACGGCCATTTCAAATGTTCCATAAAACTCTGAATGAAGTGGATTCAATAAAAGAACCTTTATGCATGTAATATTTCACCTTATAGTCCTCTGCCTCCTGCAGATCCATCATCCAACTGTAACTATAAGCTTCCAGGAATGACTCCCGTTGCTGTTTTAATGGATATATGCAGAATTATGGCAACCCTGACTATTTCTGAAAACCTTTTCCGAGCTTGTGCTGATTCTCTGAAAGCACACCGCTGCGTCAGGCTTTTGTCGGGTAAAGAGTATGTTCTTTTTCCTCTTTCTGTCTGTGTGGAGAACAGTGGTGTGTTGAGCTGCTGTAAACCGCTGGAAAGTGCTTAAAGTCAAAAACGTCCCTTCAGTATTCACAAAGACCGCAGTTAATTATGGTTTTTATACGCAGCAAACTTTTCTTCTTCGAGAATAAAAGCTGGCATGTGGAGCTGTTTCGTGTGACTTTCTCCAACCCTCTGTGCATCAGTTTATTTCAATTCAATGTATTTTTGTAGAACCCAGAATCACAACAATCTGAGAATTTCACAGGACTGTTTATTTAGCAAACGGAAATGTTAGAAAGTCAAACAATGAAACAGCCATTGGACATAATGCTGAAGCAGATTGACAAACAGTAAACAGACTAATGCACAATTGTACCAGAGCATCCCTTGTTCTCAGACCCTCCTTCTCGGCAAGGAAAAACTCAAAAACCCCAAAAAGAAATGTAAAGGAGAAATCAACTCTCATGGACGGACAGGCTGTAGATGTGACTTTAGGGTCTTTCACACCAAAACAAACCTCGCTGTCCATCGAGCGACGCAGCGTTTGTTAAGTCTCGTTGGGGCACAGCGATGTGAAAGAACATTCAAACAAACACGATACAAACGGCCACCAGTCACAGAACAAATGCAAAGTGGGCATGTGTTCGAAGAAAATGATAAACGTAAGTTGTGTGCGAGTAGTTGTCAAACTCTGACGGAGAACAGATGTTTGGATTAAGCTCTATTTCCCGTCACAGTCCAGCCTTCGTACTGCAGCTGTAACTCTTCCTGTTTTCTACAGTCCAAATAGTAGCCATTCTCCTTGTACTCACCTCCCGTTTGAACCGTGTAAATAACAACAATCCATGCTGGGCTAAATATTGTTTTCTATAAGCGTCATTTTCGGTTTTTCGCACAATTTTCCCGTACACTGGTTCGTGGCTACAACGAACCAGCGTGTCAAACAGCTGTGCGGCACCAAGAAAGTCTTCATAAACCTCGCCTCCACGACCTGCTCCTCTGACTCATGACAACCCCATTCACACGACACGGTGGCGCAGCGGTTAGCGCTCTGGCCTCATAGCTATAAGGTTCTGGGTTTGACGCCCGGGGCCTTTCTATGTGGAGTTTCCATGTTCTCCCCGTGTCTGGTACTCCAGTTTCCTCCTACAACTAAAAACATGTCCAATGTGCCTCCCCTCCCCAGGACTACAGATGTAAATTAGCTGTAAGCTACAATCTGGTACAAGCACTCTGCCATTGTGCTTCATGTAATTGTACATTGTCCTTAATAAACATTACCTTTACCTTTTACAGTCGTGAGCTGCCTGACACAAAAGTTACCAAACTGGTTCAGACGGTCGACTCTTGGCTTGGTGTGAAAGAGCCTTAAGACTGACATGTGCCCATTTGCAGGTACAGAGTTTAAATCTGTAGAGCCAGAGTCTAATAGCAGAGGGAAATGAGTCATCCAGCTGGGCGAGCACAGGCTAATGCATGAGAGGGAGGTGGGAGTGGTCCAGGTCCAGAGATGGTTAGTAACTAAGTATTTTTACTTAAGTACTGTACTTTAGTTTTTTTGTATTTTTACTTTACCTGAGTATTACAAAATCTTTATTTTACTTTTTCTTCTGCATTTTCCCCAAAATACTGTATCTGTACTTTCTACTCCCTGTATGTTAAATACAAGCTTCTTTTTGAATCCACAAACATTGTTTTTCTTCTCAAAGCCAAAGCACAGCTGCTTAGCTGTCATATCAATGCTTTTTACATTCAAAATTATAATAATAACAATATACTATTTATCACACATCCAAACACAATGTTATAGTTAATGCACCGTTTGAACCTGTTTCACACCACAATGCACCGAAGGGAACATCAAGCAATTCAGAAAATAACCATTTGATCTATGACTATTAAAGTGATTGGTTAAAACAAAAAGACCACGCCTCTGTGGACTGAATGAAGTGAAAATAGCAAGATCATTTATGAGCTAAAAAAGCAATTTTTTTAGTTTGTAAGCACATGATTATACTTAAGATTTCACTTAACACTTCGCTTGTTTTCACCCAATCTGGACATTTGGATGACATGATTTATATACTTTGTGCCATTGTCTTCATAAATTGCAACTTAACTGCTTTAAGACTGTGATTAATATCTATGACTCTCACACCAAGCTAAGGCAAAATGAGAGAAATGTGTCTTCTGGACTTTGAGAATTCCAAACACGTTTTTCTCCAGAGGGCCGCAGGTGTGCACTTTCACATCCAGACTGTGAGTGTTGGATGAAAGGCATTTCCAAAAGCTCTCCTCCTCTCCTCCTGCAGATACACACCTGCACACACACACGCTCACACCGCTGTGACATTTGATTTGTGTGAGAGGCTTGGAGAGATGAGCTTCAAATTGGCTTGGACAGGTGCGTGACATTTGGACTGTAGTGGAACCTCTCACTGCCCAGCCAAACCAGACCCAGACCCTGAGCCAAGACAAGTCCTCTGCTAAAACCTGTGCTGTGCCAAGTCCAGGATCAAACCGTCCCTATGGCCCCAGAATATGAGAGGAGACAAACTGAGCCTCACTTTGTAACCTAAACTCATGTAGTTCTACTGAAAGAGTAAAACTCTTCCACCTTCAATGTTCTTCAGTATGGCGTTACATTTACAGACTGCCTCTCATTTTTTCATTGGCGTTGTGTGCCAACAGCAAAGGGTAAACTAATAATATTTAAACTTTATTTCCATTGTCATCATTTCTGTCTTTGACAATACATGTGAAATCCATCCATCCAATAGGCTCTGTGCACAAAACTTCAGTTGGTTTGTGAACATTCAAAATGGCTAACTTCTGTAACACAACCATTTCCTGTTAGCGTTAGCATTTAGACACAATCATGTGTCTTCTTAAACACTCAAGTGTCCAATGATAAAATATTCATCTGGTTTATAAAGACTTTTAACGTTTTTCCTGTAACATTCACCACAACTTTCTGATCTTCAGAGTATTTATTTGTTTTAAAATGATGTAGATAAAACCTCATATGAATGAATTGAAAAGACAATGGTTGTATGTACAGGATGTACTATTTTGAACGAAAACAAGCAAACTGCACAGAGCCTATTTCTTCTAATTTATCCAAAGTTGGGTCACAGAGGCCGCAGTATGAGCAGAGGCTTGAACTTATTTATTTGAATAACAATGTGTGCTGGTTTATAAAAAAGAAGCTGCACTAGATTTAGCATCATGCTCATTTCCATCTGTAGTCCTTGACAGAAAAACATAACTTTGTGTGGAATCCTGAGGCAGGCCAGTTGATCCCTCCAAATGTGTCCTGGCTTGAGTTTGGTGTTATTCGAAGAAACTGACAACAGTCTGATGCATGAGCCAGATTCATTTCACTCAAGACATCACATCATTGGGGTTCATTCTCTCCACAGTATAAGTGTATGTTTTCTTTAACCAATCACTGGCACAAACATTGCAGTCCATGAAGTATAACTTGTGTTAACGATCGTTGCCGTTTCTGAGGTAAATCTATGAATGAAAGCTACAAAATTTCATCTGACACAAGGTCAAAGTAGACCATACACTGTACAGACCTTTATCTCAACTCGGGTTGGTCCTGTGAAGAGTGGGTTTGATCACCTCCCCCTGCTATAGGGAGCTACGTCATCTCCTAAAAAATTGGATTTCGACCTTGTTCAGTCAAAACGATGATTTTAAAAACAAACTGCACAAACATGGAGCTGTCTTAAGATTTGTGAATGTCCACATGAATCAGTAAACCTGCCTGAAGCCGGTGTAATGCCTATAACTGACCAGAGTGTGGCGCTGTGACACTGACACAGAAAGAAACACACTGAGCATGTGCTGTAAAGCTGCTGAATGTAAACAGAAACTTGGCAGAGAATTCTTTTAAACTGATCAAACATTCTGAATAAACAACATACGACCTACAGAAAAGACACAGAATATTTGGACAAAGCTTTAAAACGGATTTAATGGAGACTGCAGAGGATTTATTTAATTTGTCTCTGTCTCCAGGGATTTATGGTGCAAAGAGACGTAGATTTTGGCAGTGAACATCATATAAAATAAAAGTTGTGGATACAGCGTAACTGCAGAGTTTTAAATCTCACTCTGGGACCTGGTTTCAGAAATATTTGTTTTTCCGTGTCCTAAAACTCCTGATTCGTGTGGACGATGCCTGACGCCTGAGCTTGGACAAGTGTGGACAGAGTTTTAGTGGTTGACAATTCCACCTTGTTATTTTGGGAACAAAGACCCAGATTTAAACCAAGCACTAAGCAGGACACAGGAACGTGGAACTTAACATACAAAACATTCAGCAAACGTTTACAGTAGAAGAAGAGAAGAAAATAAAAAGATGGACTTGGTTCTTTTTAACATAAGTGGCATTGCAGAGACAGAAAATGAACAAGTGATCCCTGAGCTGACGCTGCGTAACCATGGAAACAGATTTAGACTGGTATTGGGCGGGCTCAAACACCTATGGACTCCAGCAGATAAAGTGCACCTTAAACACCGGCTTCGTCTAGTGCTGGGATCTTCAACCGTTTTGTCCCGGAGAGCTGCTTTTACCCAACAAAAATGTCACTGAGCTACTTCTTTTAGCAGTTAATAATACCTAAGACCTACACATAAAATACAAAACATACATTTTGTGTGGCTGAATTCTAACCAGCGGAAACATGTTTTGGGAAGTGTCTGTTACTGTTTTACAAAGGAAAATGCAGTATTTTGTTAAAACTGAGTTGAGAGTCTAGACCAAAAACAGTTTCATATCACCTATGATTTACTGTGAAAGTTTCATGGTTCAGCTCTGTCCCATTTTTGAGAAATCTTAATGTTAAAATTGCAGGAACTGCATATTCCTCAGTAAATACAAATGATGCATGCCAGTTTACATTGGAATTCTCACTGACCATGGTATAAAGTGAGCTCCCAAGCTACGTACAGGTTGGAGACCACAGTTGTGCATGGACACGGAATAAGGGACATGAAGCTGGATGTCAAAGAAATATTTTCTGTGTGTTCCAATGGTCAAGTAGGATTACTTTTACTGTAATGAGCTAATCGTGCTATAAATCAGCTTTACAGTTTTGCTATATATTAGTAAACTTTGATTTTCTTATCATTAGTATATTGTAAGTCATTTATTGTCATTTATTACAATGCACTGTACACTTACCCCTCGGACACACTGCAAGCGTGTTTCGCGCTACGCAAGCCCTATTCGCGTTAAAAATAGCCACGTGAAGCGTATCGTTTAGAAAACATGCAAAGTCAATGAAATTGTGCGCGCAAAAATCGGAAGCGAAAGAATTCAACCTATTTTTTTTGTCGCTTCACACAGGCGTATAGGTGCATAGAAGTGTAGAATACAGAAAATGCTGAGAAATCAGGCTTCTACTGTTGTATTTGTGTACTTGAAATTAGCACCACACGTCCTGGGACAGACCTGGACTGTGTGATGGAGTACTGCCTCAGAAAGACGGTCTGCTTGAGTTTTCATATTTACTTTTGAAAACCATGCGTTTGCTGTGCTCAGCCTGTCCAGAGGGGAAATATAACCCTATTCATGTGGTTATTTTCACTATCGACCTGATACAGGAGCATAAACACAGACAGACAAACTTGAACAGCTTTCCCATAGAGAAACACAGGGTCAGTGGCTCGCGCTGATGCACTACAGACGCACATGGGGCACGCACACATATTCTGCTGCAATTGGCGGTGTGGCCACTCACGCGTCGACGCAACGGCTGTGGTTTCACTTGTTCACGCACGTCATTTTTCTCCCATGTCCCACTTGCTCTCGCTGATATGAGTGCCCTGTCTCTGCCTGCAGTTCTGATCGTGCTCCAGGTGGTGCCTTTCGTAGCGTTTGCCGGGGACATATCACCGCTTTCCGGGGGATGTGGAGCAAGCCTACAGTCCCTGAGCGCTATGTAGAAGCGCCACTGCAGACGTCTGTCTTTGCCTAGGACAGATCATCGGTCCTGGGGCTGATGCAGAACCAGACGGCACCTGAGAGCTCCAAACACCCGTCCAAGCTTCTCGTTTTCCCGTGGACAGATGCGTGACCTGGGCCTGGGGTACGTGCTGCGGCAGGTGGGTTCTGGGCCTCTGAACTCGCACTGAACCTGAATCGGGAGCCTTTATGTCACTGTTGTTACGCGCATGTCGCTGTGAATTTACAGAAATACATTTAGGAAATAATATTGACCCTTCCCACTACAATACAATCATACATCTTGAATAGTTGGCAGCTACAACATCGGTCGTATATTCTTTCTGCTCTGTATCAGCATTCTTTCTTAATTCTCGTTTGTCATTCTTGGCGTTGTAGATGTGTAATTTCTCGGAGCAGCTGCCAGTCCACTGTTTCTATGTGAAAGTTTCCTGTTTCCAGCTGATTGTATGTGCACAGCTGCAGGCGGCACATCCTCTGACAGGCTGAAGATGGAGGACTGCCCGCTCTTAGTCTGTGCAGTGGCTCGGAGCAGACGTCACCACCACCATCTCTGTGAGTTTTTACTTGTTTCTTTTTTCAATTCATTGCAATTTATACTTTAGTCCAAAAGTCCAATTACAATTTTTCCATTGATGTTCAGTTAGTAATTTGTCCTGGTTAAAAGGCACTAAACCTGATTTTTACAATAACATAACTTCAAATCAGTTTCCCCAGCACAGACAGTTTGTTCATGTATCTATGACCTGCAGCAGCACAGAGGGTCCTGCGTGTGCACTCATCATTATGTGTTTCCTGAGATTTGGATCCTTCTCTTGGGGCTTAGACCTAGTCAGTGGCTTGTTATCTTGTTGATTATTCATCCCTCCATTCACAATAGACTCTGAATGAAATGTGGGACAGCAGCAGACCAAAGAGGAACAAATAAACAGGCAGCTGGCAGGACGTTATCAGTTGGCAACCGAAATTTGCGCTGATCAGGAAGGCTGAGAAAATGAACAGCATGTTCGACCCATAGACCTACGGCTGCTAAACCCTACACAAGTACACACAGGCACAGAAGTTGTCAAAAAATTGTTTATTGTTTGTTTTGTTTATTAAAATGATTCCCATTAGCTGGGCTAACAGCCAGCTGGAATACTTATTTAACATACATGCAACTACATGTGACATTTCACACATCAACACTCAACATCACTCACAAAAACACTAATGTGTCTACAATTACATGGTACAACCAGAATTTTTCAATTTTTGCATTAACAATAGAACCCTTCAAACTCATTTTGAAGCTCCATTTCAAATATCCCAAACACAGACAGTGGAGACAATATGTCAGCTATGAATTCTCAGAGAAAGTTTGCCCACTTTGAGAGCCGACCTGCCGTACAGCTCTAAACGTTCCCAACAAAAGTTCTGCTCAGCTGAGGTGTACAAACAAAACGATGTCTTTGTTTGTACAACAAAGTTCTTGAATCAGCCTTACGTCACTGGGACATGTTTACAAAAGTATTCTGTGTTTTCTCCCTCCATATCTACACACTTGACTTGGTGCGTACATTCAGGATAAAACAGATGGACATTATTCTCTGTGATCTCAAGACTTGTGTTTGTGAGTTTTTTTCCTCCCAAGTGTCCGGACAGAGACTGGAAAATGATAAATTCAATATTCTGCTCTTCAACATGGAATATGATATGTAATTGTGTATGATATGTGAGATGTTTTGTCATGTGTTGGAATGTCTGTATGGAACTGGAACTGTACGTTGCTGTCTTGGCCAGGATTTGAAAAGCAGATTAGTCATCTTTCCATCTTTCCCATCTTTGGCTGTGAGTGAAACCATCTGCTGCAGTGGGTCTGGAAACACATTATCATGCATCAGAAGAATACTGTATTCTTCTGATGCATGATAATGCTGGGCCTCATGTGGCTGGAGTGTGTCAGCAGCTCCTGCCTGATAAAGTCACTGATGTTATGGACAAGCCTGTGCATCCCCTGAGACCAGGCCTTTGAGCACACCTGGGACATCACCGGGGCAGCACCACAGTGTGTCCAGGAGCCGATGCTCTGGAGAACATGGCTGTGGTCTCATCAGGGCCACGTCAAGAGCCATATACTACAAAACTAAATTTAGGGTTTAGCAAGATAAGTTCTGGGTTAAATCTGGTCCCACAAAACCAGATCACTTCCTACTGGGGCAGATCTCTGTGGCAACTCATAATCTGCTCTGGACCAGGATATGTTCCTTTGTGAAGAGAGCAAGAAGAAAGAGAGAGAGGGCAGCGAAGAGAAATCAGGAAATACGAAAGCATAGACAAATTCTTTTAAAGGCTATCACGATGTGCACGGATTATAAACAAGATTATAAAGACAGTGACTAGACTGAGAGTCCACTTGAAGCTGCAGTGCATTTCTCTTGGTTTAGATTTCATATATTGGACTCCCGTATATCTTGCATTAATGATTGACGTTTCCTCTTGTTTGATGTTCGCAGCTCTTTTGTTCTGATTGGTCAGTTAGAGCTACCCTGCCTCTGCTCTGTGAACGAGCACGGCTTCATTGAGAAAATTAACAGATCGAGCTGTGAACTCGTTTTGTTGGACAACTTATTGGAAGAAGCTCATATCTGGTTTAATCTACCCAGGTAAGAGATTCTTAGTTCAGCGACGTTTGTAGTGCATGGCTCAGGCGTTGTAGCAAGTATAAACAAGACACATGAACACATTTTATACTTGGAATCTGACCATGAGTTTGATTTTGACTGGCTGTAAACTATTTTAGTTGGCTGACGACAGTGATGCTGCTACAGTTTGTGACAAGTTGAAGAGCACATGGTGAAAATGTAGAAGGTGGTATGCACAGAGCAGCTGACGAGACTCTTGGAATTGTGACTGAAAAACTAACCTGGCTCACATCGATATTCCTGCCTGGTTTGTTCATCATTCGCAGCTCACACTCGTAACCATCAGGTCTGACTGTAAACGCCTCGTCTGGTGTCGGAGCACTTTAGAGTGAGGAGCAGGTTGGTAAGCCATTAGGCTCGACACTCCAGCTCTAAACACTGAGTCAGCCTCCACCTGCACCACCTCCTAATCGACTTTTAATCATTTTGCACTTTGGCCAGACTTTCGGAGGGTTTGAGTGACACTTTATATGCTCTGTGTTTGATTTGTACTCTCCTGAAACTTACGCAAACTCAGTCACATGTTTGCGCCACAATGCATGTAGAAGCATTTTCAATACTTTTAGCGTAGACATGTTTAATTCCTGAATTAATAAAAGAGACATGCTGTGTTTTTGGGACTAGAATATTAACCATCTCATGTATGCTGATGATCTTGTCATCTTTAGCTCTTATAGAAGTCTTAAAAGTCTGCTCAGACTATGGCAGAGAATTGGACATTGTGTTAATCCCACAGAAAACCATATATGGTGGTGAGTAAAATGACAAAATGTTGATTTCCCTGTCTTCAAGCTTTGTGAACATCCTCTGGTTTAAACTAAAGAGGTCAAATACTTTGGGCTCTTTGTGACCAGTGTTGGGAGTAACTCATTACAAAAGCAACTAGTTACTGCAATATTCCATTTTTCAGTAACAAAGTAGTGGAATCATTACTGTTGACAATATATTACCATCCAAGTAACTCCAGTTACTTTCATATAAAATAATTGCTTTTATATTCTATTGAAAGCGACATTTCAGAACCAAATCACCACTAAAATACTGTCTGTTGACTTAAAGGTGAATCAAATATTATGAGTTGTGACGTCACATTTCCATAAATGAATCAGTGTCAAGTGTAAATGAAACAGGATTAGTGTTGTACAATGTCTTAAGAATGTTCGGCCTTCCGCCACTCGATTGGTTTGGGAGTCCGAAACGGCTACAACGATGGCGGCTAATTTCTTTTTCAAAGCAGTATGTGTGACAGGTACTTGTTCTATCTCACGTGGACATTGGATCACCATTACGAGTTGTTGCTGTGATTGGCTAAGCTCAAATAAGGTAGGCCCCACCAATCAGCTCGAAGTATTTCACTAAACATCCCACCTTTTCTCGAACGCCTTCAGTGAGTAAAGTCCCAGATGAATATAGTGAGAACTCAGATAGGAGTTCAACACAGATCCATCTGGTGTGAGTCAGGTTAGTAATATACAATGTATTACAATTTTACAGTAACTTACCCAACACTGTTTGTGACCGAGGACTGGTGTGATGACAGAGATATTAGAAACAATATTGTAAATTGTATGCTCAGGCAAATATGAAGGGAAAAGTTCTTTGTTCAAACTGTTCTCTCTGTACACGGCTCCTCTGTGGCGGAAGGTAATAGTTGCCTACATAGACTTGTGCTGCAGCTGCCCAGGTGGCACAGTGCTAGTCAGCTGTTTGTGAACGCTCACATTCCCACCTGTGAAGCACTTCTAAGACAGCTGACATATAAACTCATGCAGCGCCTGGACGCATCTGAAAATACAAATATAAAAACTCTCAACTGAACTCATGCCGTTACACCTCTGAGAAAGCACTGGGCAGAGAGACTCTCTAATTGTACAGTAATGTAATTGTACTTCTTTAATTTTGTTTTGTTTATTTCAGTATGGACCACCTTGTGTCTGAAATAAAGATGATATATTAGGCTTTTACAAGCGGACAATCTTTCTAGACACAAACAGAAGACAGCTCAATATAATTAATGTAATCAAATGTTTTACCACAAGCACAGTTTGTGTTCGCTGCTTAAGCTGGAGGAGCCTGATTCTGATTCTGTATAATTGTACGATTATATAAAACCAGTTAACCCGGCTAGTTCTGAAGCTGCAGAGTTTTTGTGTAAACTTGAGAAAATCCATCTCATCTCTGTTAAATGAAGTAAAACGACCAGCGATGCCGACGATGTGCAGTTAAATGAGCTACAGTCACCTGCTGAGTCAAAGCACATCGCTAAAGGCTCATTTCACAGTCAAATCTGAGTTTGTTTAGTTATCACAAAACTTCAGAAGAATGTTTGGAAGAGGAGAGAAGAGAGATCCAGTGAGTGACGCCAGAAGAACTGATATTGATTTAAAAACAAGAGAAAAAAAAATTACATTTAGCCATTTAAGTTTTGCATGGACATTTAGGATGCACATCAGTTTCAGTCCGATACATCGTCTTTAGAGCTTTGCGATACCCAATCAAGATACGGAAATGAAATTTTTTTTTTCAACATAACTTTTATCATATTAAAAAGCAAGAAAAAAAAAAAAAAAGAAAGAGAAAAAAAAAGAAAAAAAAAAAAAAAAAAAAAAAAAGAAGAAAAGCACAAGAGAGGAGAAGAAAAAGAGAAGAAGAGGAGAAGAAAAGAGAGAAAGAAAAGAGTGAATGAGAAAGAAGAGAAAGAAAAGAGAAGAAAGAAAGAAAGAGAAAGAAAAAAAAATGTAAACATATGAGACATTCTGGATCAACATCAGCTATAAATCAGACTATTATTCCAATTAACACAACTAATTCGGCTAACCGATATTATAGCGATGCCTGACAGAAATTTTGATCAACCGATATTCGATCCTAGTATCGGATCGGTGCATTCTATAAATTTTTAAGTTATGAAAAGACTATATCAGCCTCAAAGTGTCACAGTTTTCCTTATCGTCATGTCATATTTAAAATGAGGCTAAACCTACACCACTTTGTCTGGTGTATGTGTGCCTCACTGTTCTGAATCATATTTTGGTTCAATGAGGCCTTGTCCACACAAACACAAAACAATGATATTGTTGAACATACGTAACTGACCAGAGTGTGGTGCTGTGACACTAACTCAGAATGTCACAAAACTAGAGGAAGACTTGACAGTGAGCATGAGCAGAAAGTTGTTGAATGAAAACAGAAACTTATCCATAATTCTTTTTAAATTAGTAAACATTCTGAATTAACAATCACTCCGTTTACATGAGAGCTTTCATTCTGAGTAAAGATAATTCTGAATAAAAATGAATTAATTTAAAAAGACCACGCAAACACTTAATTAATGCTTTAATAATCATAAACCGAATTAAGTAAGTGGTTTATTCCGCTTTTAAATTAAATAACTTTATTCCTTTCTCATGTAACCAATTTATTCCGCTTAAAATAATTCCTTTCTCACTGCACATGCTGGTTACATCGTCTTTCTGACCCGGTGACACATTGCAAGATGTAAGTCTGCTACAGGAGCTGCAAATAATGAAAAGATTGGATGGCAGAAAACACGAAACACTTATCTTTCATAGAGGCATTGCAAAGTTTTGAACAAGGAGTGTACGCGGAGAGGCTGCGCAAATCTGAAACAAGTAGAACGAACAATCCTCTAGTACACATTACCTGACTCACACTAACTCCGGACCGGACTCCGGAGGCTTTCCAATTCTGAGAAGTAATGAGAGTGGCTCACACCGCGATGCGTCCGGTCCGGAGATCCGCGCGGATGTGCTCCGTACGTCCGGATCGTTTCCGTTGGAAGGAACTTTTTCCGGACTGCCGAAGCCATCCGCAGCCCTTTTTGGTGAAGTTGTGAAAACAAGACACGACAAACAGGAAACCAAGCGGTCGCAGGTGAAGAGAATCCGGGGTTTTTCAAAGTATAAACATTACGTTTCAACTACTACAACAAATACGTCAAAATGCCCGACATTACATATTGTAAAGGAAAGTAAACGTCTCGTACTTACTCACTGTGCGGCGAAAAATCCAACAGAAAATGAAGTTACGGGATAGGTGCATGTGTTCTTTGTTTACATTACATGTGCCAGAGATCGAAACTCCCAAGTTGAATCCCTGTGAGCTCGTGGTCTTGCGAGGTCAGCAGGGTGGCACATACGCATGCATATTCTGGAGGCAGTGTGAGTGACAACTGGACCCAGACGGATCTGGATCTGGAGGCAGTGTGAGTCCGGGGTTACATGGAGGCACTGCTGCTGCTTAAAGACGTTAGTATCGTATTTGCGTCCAGGTGATAAAAAGCCTGTATCCAGTTGATTTTTTTTTTCTGGTCTAATTACGTAATGTGTGCGCTCCCTGTCCAATCAAAACTCTTCCTAATTCTGTTAGGGTGTTTTACATGTAAACCCTTATTTTATTTGTTATTTAATATTTGTTCTGAAATGACTGAGCTTGGTTTCAAATTAGGAAGTTTCAGGTCAAACTAGTCACAAACTGACTTTCTCACTGTAAAGACCCATGTCTAGACTCTGTGACATCAGTTAGGCTGGTCCACTCAAAACTGAGCACTAATTACACCTGCTGTCAAAGTCATCACAGTGCTACACTTGAATGGTGTTTGTGGGTTGAGTTTAGGGGGTGAGCCTCACTTTAAGGTCTACACAGACGGATACAGGACGGTTTTCACATTAGTGAGCCGACTCAAAATTGTCTTTCCTCTGCAGGACCAGTCTAAACAGTGAAAAGTAATGGGACACACACACAGAATATGAGAAACAGTCCTTCTATATGTTTCTCTCACATTACTCTCACTCATAAAAACAAGAAAGGACAAGACAAGTGAAAGTTCTGTTTCTTATGTTTGCATCAGCAGGTGGTCCTTTGTATCCTACAGCCAGTTTCTAAAAATACACCTGTAATCGTCAGTGCACTGTGGCAGCTGCTGTCGTTAAAATAATGAATGACATTGTGAGGACTTTTAACACAGTGCATCATTTGTTTTACAGCACTTTCAGCAGATTGTGCAAAAAAAGCACAAGCATTTGCCTGCAATGAGTTAGCATGAGGTGGATCGATTACTTTAACAGGCCAAAATAAAGTTGACCACTGTTGTGATTTTGATTATGTTGCGTTCAGACCGGACAGTGTTGAAGGAATGGAGCTCAACAGTGACCGCCACTTCCTGGTTCTAAATCTCGAACCCCATGTTAAATTGCCATAGGGAATTCGATAAAAAATTATATTAAAAGTTTGAAACGTCCTCGGGGCTAAGCAGCTATGTGGTGAGTCACGAGTATAAGACCTACATTTTTGTTTAAAAAACGTTTTTTCAGCTTTGTAAACTACGAAGTTATTAACGACATTTTGCCGAATTTTAAGTTCTAGATGTGCTTTTTAGACTGAAAACAACCCGCGCTGTGGATCTGAGTTAGCACATAGCTGGCTAGCCCGCGGTATGTCTTTAAACTCTTAATATTTGAATTTTTCGAAAAGCCTATGGCACTATAACATGGGGCTAAACTCTTCCGGAACCAGGGCGGTCTTTCACTGTGCAGCTCATTTGATGCTTAATATTTTCGAAGATGAAACCCC
This sequence comes from Mugilogobius chulae, assembly GCA_038363315.1. NCBI lineage: Eukaryota > Metazoa > Chordata > Actinopteri > Gobiiformes > Gobiidae > Mugilogobius > Mugilogobius chulae. The sequence goes on along the minus strand of CM076395.1, from coordinate 22,905,266 downwards.
AACATGACACTTTTCATGACCCGACGTGCTTCTGTGTTCCTGTTCTTTTGTAAAAAAAAAAAAAAAAAAAAGGTCCCATATTGTTTTGTCATGTTAGGGTTGCAGAAAGCAGACAGGCGACCAAGCCTTAGGGAAAAAAAAAAACTCCCCAAAAAACACAACTTTTTATTGAAAGGCTGCTTATGAAAACACATAAGTAAACAGTCTTTTCCTCTTGAGGTGAGAGCAGAGCAGCATGAAGTGTCTGAAAGGTCAGGTGGGCGTTCAAGTGTTTAAAGTTCAGCAGTGCCCAACTCCAGTGTCGACGCCTGACGCAGGTTGGAACTTCACAATACGCTGTGTTAGCAGACGCTCGAAGAAAAAAATTTTGACGCTCAGGATACAAAATCGTTGGACGCCTCAAAACGCGGGTTGACATTGACTTAATATGTAAACTGGATGCACTGGACATTCGAACACTGTCCAGTCTGAACAATGTCATTACAGCTGTCAAACTGCAGTGCTGGTGGAGGAGAAAGGGGCGGAGTCTCAGTGTGATCAGTGATGACACATATTGTAGGTGCAGCCGATGTTTTTAGTCAGACACACTTAACTGTAATTAGGGCAGATGCCACATTTTGTTAAAACTAAAAAAACACTCCATACATTTGACCCATTCTTAAGTGCAACAGCGACGTCTGTCAGAAGAAGCTCCTGTCAGGATCATCCTTCAGCATTTCATATTGGTGAGGTAGTGCTTCTCCCGCTTCTCTGTGCGTTGTGACAGTGGCTCGTTAAGTCCAAAAAATGCATGTTTTTTTGGTTTGTTTTTCGGATCGAGGCCGTTTGTATTCAGACCATAATGCATCCGCACCAGAATCCATTTGCTATCAGCCCGAGACCGACCTGAAGAGGTGGTGTCGGTCCGAATGTTTGAGTCAATGAGAGTCCACTCGTCTTTATTCACACCTGACAAAAAGTTCAGACTTTCTGGGGAAACTAACGCTGGATGTACACAGACTGCGAGGCGGGTGTGGGTCGGGACACGTGCGGGTTTCTTGCTAAGTGCCTGTTACACCAGATGCTGTCTCTGCGGTCCGGTTTCGTCCAAAGCCACGTGGAGTCACGTAGATTCCCGCGAGAACGCTCGTATAATGAATTGAAAGCCTCCGGGAAAAATAGACTTCATGCGGATTCTTTCCGCAGAGTCGCGCGACTCTCGCACTCGCAGTCGGAGCACGGTGTAAATCAACGCATTGGTTTTAAGCACTGTCTAAGTTCTGCGTGACTCGCATCCAAGTTGCACTTTGTCCTGGACCGTTTTAGCTGGACCAGATTTTGCAGGTCTGAATATGCCCTAATTGCTTATAGAGACTTAAATAATACAGCAAGAAAATATGAAGGATAAGTAAAATCAAAAACATGTAGACCTTCAAATCTTAAGCTAGTCCTTTAAAAGTTATTAGAGGATTTTGACTGTGATTCATCAATATTGATCACAGTCAATATATTGACTGTGATATTGACAGTCAATATATTGAAGCCAATCCAGTCTGTGGTCTGGATTATTTGTCGGACTTGTTTGACGAGATGAGGGTTCACTTTAAGTAATCCCTACACCCCAGTAACCTCGTGCAACTTCTGCTCCAGCACATACTACAGTTAAAACCATGACGAGTTCACCTCTTTCTCACACTTCTACAGTTCATAATCCATTCTTTTCTTCAACATCTCTGTACCTGCCTGCATATTTCTGTCTAAAACATTGCATTCATCTTATTTAAATCACTCAGAGCAATTGTTTGCACTTGACATTTGGAACAAAACTTTCTTTGTTTAAGTTGTTCAGAAGTGTGAGGAATAAATCAAAGTGTTTTTATGTTTAATCTGCAGAAAGAACCCTGGTTTAGTCGTGTTTGAGGAGCTTTCACCGGTGAAATGAGTCATTGTGCAGCTGCAGCTTTGATTCTCTGCTGGAATCTGAAAATCACAATTATGATCACTGTCAAAGCAGAATCATGTCACGATTCATTTACTGGAGCAAATATTCTGAAGAGAAACTTGTAAACTTGAAAAGATTGTCTCTCTTTGACTCAGAACTTGTCTCTCTTTGACATCGGACTTGAGCCAGTGCATCGCAATTTTTCATTTGATCCACGCCGTCCTCTTGTGTCATCGTTAAGTTAAGTTTTAAATTAGTAAACCTTGTGTTTTCCACCAAAAAATATCTGATCAATGCAGTGCTTTGTGAAAAAATTAGACCTCTGAGTGCTGTCTGAACTGAATAATGATGATTTAGTTTTCACCAGGAGTCGAAAGCTGCGCTCTGATTGGCTGTGCTTGGGTGGTCCTCTTCAGTTTCAATTAAGTCATAATTGCACCTAAAATGAATGCGTGTTGATATTAACCATCTGTCAAAGGATTTAGGAGAAGAAGCTGTCAGATATAAAACCTAAACTGTATTTGTTGTCTGAAAATGAGCTACCCCAGCTTTAAATGATGCAGCGTCATAAACCAATAAAACACTGCTTAACTGAGAAAATCACCCATGTGCATTACAAATAGATACATTTATTATGCATACAAGCCTACTCATAAAATGTTACACATTTTCAATATTCACTTTTACATGAAAAACTTCGTCGCCACATATGCCACGGCTCATACGCACGCAATCTGTATACCCAATCATGTTTTAATGCATCTGTCAGTTTAAGGTACCACTTTCATACAAAGCTTTGATTTCCATGAAAATTTGAATATAGAACAAGTTCCAAAATAATTGTGAACTGCCCCAGACCAGAGTCTGCAGCAGAACAAAGCACAGTGTCTGCATCTTTCAGCCACTTGGCTAAAGGGAAACACTTTCTGAATCTCCTCAGCCAAACTGAAACACTCATGATGTCTCTCACTGGAAACACGCACTTTACAAGCTTTGCAAAACCTCGACAGAAAACTTTGAACTGTGAATATAAGTTTGGCTCATTTCCCATTAAGCTTTTAAAAGGCTTAACTGATTTAAACTTTGACATGATAATAATATTGTGGTGTGTAGCACGTCCTGTACTTAAAAGTGGTAAAATTAAGCACAGGACAAGACAAATGTGACCCTTAAAAGGCCTTAATGAAAAGACCAGTGTGTTTGACTTTGGGGCAGCAGTCCAGCACGTTTTAGAAAGACTAAAGAGAAGACAAATTGCCCTGCTCTTGAAGATGACTGCTCCACACAGAGTTTGGTGATGTTCTGTCCGGCTCCCTCCAGAGGCCACAGTCTGCTGAAGTGGGACGCTCTATTTTTGTCACAACTTAAGCCCAAAATGTCAATGTCATTCTCTGACTTTCTTTGTTCAGAGCCTCAGACCTAAAGGCCATTTATCCTCTGTGTTTGAGACGAACATGGACAGGTATAGACTAAAGGTTTTGTCCGTCCTCTGCGTTGTTCTGTCCGTCAACTTGGGATACAAGTTTTGCTGAGGTCCACAAGACTCCACAATGTTATGTCTAGATGCCGCTGTGGACAGAGTGAACTCAGAGGAACAACCAAAGATGGCAAAAGTATTGAACCAATCTAAAGATGCATTTTTTGCAGTGCACAAGTTGGTTTGTTAAGCGTTGGACTGAGAGATGGACTTTACAGTGATTTTTTATATTTATTCTGACCTTTATCATGGGTCTGTAGAGCCAGAGTCTCAAAGTTCCTACATCTGCAATGACCAATGACAATTCTAGTTTATGCGTTCATGTGAAAAAATAGCACATACCATTAAAATCTGTACATTCTTATTTAAAAAAAGACATTTAATCTAATCCTAACATTTTTTGAAGATCCAATATAGCCAAACAATTGAAACTGAAGATTTTTTTCCCAAACTTCTCATTCTTTCTTCTGGGGGAATCCCAAGGCGTTCCGCAGGCCAGTCGAGAAACATAGTCTTGCCAACGAGTCCTGTTCTGCCTTGAGGTCTCTTCATAGTGTTACATGTCCAGAACATCTCACCAGGTAACACACTCTCACACTGCCTCCAGATCCAGATCAGTCTGGGTCCAGTGGTCACTCACACTGCAACCAGATTATGCTTGTGTATGTACGGACTCTGCTGGCATCGCAGACCTCAACTTGGGACTTCAATGACACTGAGCACATGTGTAAAAAGAACACTATGTGTCGAGTTTTGGGCTTGCCTTTTCGGTTTGATTATTCGCCCATAACAATAGTTATGAATTGATGATAGATAGTGTATGATAGATAGATTGTATAGTATAGTGATGTTTTCTTTTGAAATTTTTTACCTTTTTTTTTTTTTTTTTTTTTGAAACCAACGGATGCACTTCACCCACGCTCGCTTGGTCCTGTTGGTCTTGTTTTCCCAACGTCACCAAAAGGGCTCCTGAGCGCTCAAGCAGTCTGGACGATTCCTCTCATTACTTTTCAAGAAACAAAAAGCTCTGGACGCTGGAGCGGCGTAGGACTGGATGCAGTGTGAGCCCGACAAGCGCGTTCAAGAGCATCCGAATAGATGCCCAGCTGGCTTCTCTCGACCATTTTAGGAGCTTACCTCCAAGTTCTGGGGTGTGACTGAGCTCCTCAGCCTTTCTCTAAGGGAGCCGCCCAATCATCCTGTGGAGGAAACTCATTTCCGACCTCTCGAATCTGCAATCTTGTTCTTTTCGTTATAACCCAAAGCTCGTGACCATAGGTGAGAGTTGAAAAGTAGATGGACCATTAGATCGAGAACTTGCCCTTGACTCAGCTCCTTCTTTGCCACAACAGTCTGTTACAGGCAATTTCCTCGCTGCCAATGCTACACTGATCTGCCCGTCAAGCTCACATTTTCATCCTTCCGTCTCTCATAAACATAAAAACCCTAATATACAAATGGATTCTCCACCTGAAATTTTCTTTATCTGTAATTCCACTAAATACATAATGTAAGCTAGGACACCCTCCATTTATTCACACATAGGGTGTATTCAGCTGGTGCCATCACGATGAGTAGATTGTTAGTTAGCGCAAACATTTTTATTTGTAGCTCTCTGCTTGATTCTGTTACCTTACAATCTTTCTTTCTGGGTCAGTATTTGTAATCAGACTTGGCATGAGTTCAAAGCAAGTCCACCTCCAGCAAAGCGCTCCGTCTGTGCTGTTGTTTGGATCCAAGTCTCTGATTGGCTGAACTCTGACGAGAAGGTGGTTAAAACTCCGCCCCCTCAGCTGGACTTACTATTTATCTCAGCGGGACATCTTGTTTTTGGATGTTTGTTTTGTGTGCTTCATCCACTCAGAGATGTCCTAAACATAAAATAAATGAGTTTCTTCTGCTTTCTGTGTAGATGTCTTTAGATTTCTAATTTTTATGTCACGCCACCATAATTACAGCATTCACTTTTTATACAGCTTCTTTCATATTTGAATAACTGTCTCTGACCTACGGTAAATGACTCATAGAATATATTATTTTTTTAATCACGCCACAGCAACATTTTGTGCTATTTTTATAACACAAAGAAATGAAGCACAACTTAAAAACAATTGATGATTTTTAGAAGAAAAAGATGACAAAGAGAAGCAGTATTTAGATTATAATTTAAACTGAATATGCAAAAAAAAAGTCACGCCAACTACATATATATACTGTATATTATATAAAATGCATTCTTTAGATTGGCCAATGGCAAAAACTAGTGAGGTTCAATAGTGACTACCCACTGATTGTTCCAGAAGTAAAACACACTACAACCACTCTTCAACAAACCCACAATCAGCCATAACTACTCCAACAATCAGTCAACCACAATATCCCCAAAAACCAACCACAACCATCTACCCTAACCACCCGCTTGACCAAATACAAACACCCCACAACCACCCAACCTCTCAATCACCCAAATCAACCCCAACATCCTGTAAAACCAACCTTTAAACTTTGCAAGTGCAAAACTTGGACTTTCCGAGCCTAAAAATGGCCCTTTATGTGATTTTTTTTTTTTTTTTTTCACAAAGAGCTGGCGTTGTTTGCTACAATATCTATGTGATGTGTGCTATTTGCAAAGGTGGACAAATTAATGAACTGGTTGTGGAAGTTGTTGTGGGGGTGGTGGTGGCTAGTTGTGCAGGTGATTGCAGTTGGTTGTGGGGCTGGTTGTATAGGTGGTAAAGGGCTTAGGTATTGTTTAGGCTTTGTGGTGGTGGTGATTGTAGAGGTGGTAAAGGGGAAGGTGGGGAATGGTTGTGGTTGGTTGGGGAAGTGGTTGTGTAGTTATTGTGGTTGTGGTGGTGATTGTAGTTGGTTGTGTAGATGGTTGTGGAGCTGGTTGTAGACTTAGTAAGGGAAAGGTGGTTGTGGGGATGGTTGCAGTTGGTCGAGGAAGTGGTTGTAGACATGGGAATGGGAAGTTGGTTGTGGGGGTGATTGTACTTGGTTGTGGGATGGTTGTGATTGGTTTTGGAGTAGTTGTGGTTGGGAAAGTGGTTGTGCTTGGTTGTGGGATGGTTGTGATTGGTTTTGGAGTAGTTGTGGTTGGGAAAGTGGTTGTGCTTGGTTGTGGGATGGTTGTGATTGGTTTTGGAGTAGTTGTGGTTGGGAAAGTGGTTGTGCTTGGTTGTGGGATGGTTGTGATTGGTTTTGAAGTAGTTGGGGTTGGGAAAGTGGTTGTGCTTGTTTGTGGGATGGTTGTGATTGGTTTTGGGGTGGTTGTGGTTGGGGAACTGTTTGTCGGTGGTGGTTGCAGTTGGTTGTGTAGAGGTGGTAATGGGGTAGTTTTTGTTGGTTGTGGGATGGTTGTGGTTGGTTTTGGGGGTGGTTGTGGGATGGTTGTGGTTGGTTGTGGGGGTGGTTGTGGGATGGTTGCAGGTCACTGTTACCATCACACACTTGCTCGCATAAACAATAAATCTATCCTTCATGCTTTACCTAAAAAATTGCCGAATAGAGAATAAAATCTAATATCCCACATTGAATAGAAAACCTATAAACAGTAATATACAACATGGTAAAACTTTTATAAAGTAGTACTTTTATGTTGTGTTATTTAAGTCATTTGTCTGCTCTGCTCACCAGTAACATGTAAAAGACAATGCTTAGTGTTATTAGAAACACTCAGAGTAAATGATCATATCTGACATCGTTGTGCTTGAGCAGCTGTAAAACTCAGCACACATCAGTGCATCACTCGGCTGACTTATCTCACATGATTTACGGCAGCACAAGTGACAAAATAAGACTAGTGCAGGCTCAAGTCAACCATGTGACTGAAGACATGGCCGTGTCTCAATTCCCAGTCTGCAGACTCTGTCCTCGTGTTCTCTTGGGAACAGACTCAGAGACTGGACTGGATGAGTTCATAAGCTCTTACTCACTTTTTCAGTTTCGGAACAAGTGGACAGGAAATACAGATCACATGTGTGCTTGGCATTAAAAAAAAAAAAATCAATCAATCAATCAAACTCCAAATGATGAAGTTTTTGTTACGTTTTTGTCTTTACTAATCCTCTTCTCCTCATCTTCTAAAGTGTAAATCCACGTTGTCCACTCTCTGACGATGTTTGCCTCTGTGATTCTGCCTCTACAGGCATAAGTGTCTCTACTGCGCTGGTTCTATTGGCTGAGTGCAGTTGTCTTGTTTTGGTTTAAAATACTACATCCTGTACATACAACAACTTCCTGTTCAATACTCTTCAATGAGGTTTTCACTACATAAGTTTAAAACTAATAAATCCTCTTTAGATCAGACAATTGTGGTGAATGTTACAGAAAACATGTTAAAGACTTTACATATTAGAGGAATATTTCATCAGAGACACTTCTGTGTTTAAAAGAGACATAATTGTGTCTAAATGCTAACGCTAACAGGAAATGGTTGTATGTACAGAAGTTAGCATTTTTGAACAATCGCAAGCCAACTGAAATTCTGTGCACACAGCCCATTGCTAAAAGTGTTTTGTGAATAAGAACTGGGACAGTTTAGAAAAAGAAACAATGTTGCAACTTTGATTCCCAATCCCAATTACGCGCGACCAGAGTGGCACGGAGCATCTACCATGACTGGCGCGATCATAAGGGCGGACAGGCGTCCATGTGTGACCAGCATGTGAAGAGCAAGTGACTGTGGTTCAAAACAACTAGTACTACAGCTTTAACAAAATCAGACTTCTGAGGTATTAACTTATTCTAACCAAAAGATGCACAAACATAAAAAACAAAAACATGTGTGACTGGGACTTACCCTGTGGCGCCACAAAGGAAAAATCAAACAAACTTGTATTCACAAAGTTTAGTCCAGGGATTCCTCTCGTTTGCACATCCTGTGTTGTAAATGTCTATAATTCATAAAACTCCTCAATTCTGGCAATAACAAGAGGCTATTGAGGTCATAAATACAACACATGAATGCAATGTCCGCAATAAAGATAACCTGTTGATTCGATTGAACCAGAATTATATACTGTCACGTCACCTTTTTGACTCAGCGTGCTTTGGTGGTGTACTTGTAATGAGGTGGGCTAAGACATGAGAATCCCGGGTATGAATCCCAAATGAGTTAAATGTATTGTTCATTCTTTTCTGCACTGATGCATACGTTAGATAAAGACATAATGTTTGTTTTGCGTTTTAAAACGATAAACTAATGTGCTTGTAAAGAAAGTAGGAATATTAAAGAATTAAATTTGAATATCTGCTATAAAAGTAAATGAGCGTCACAGATACCATAGCTGCATGAACATGCCGCGGTTACTGTTTTAAATTGGTCGCGTGAAAGGTGACCATTTAAACTTCTGAGCGTCTGGCGCAAACTGACGCCTCCAAGAGTACAGGTTTCTGTAGATGCAAGTAACACAGCCCTCTGAAAACACACTGTAAAACACATGTTAATTCTCAATGTTGAATTTTCCACCAACAGAGACCGACGCACTTTGAATTGAGGCAAAGGAGCTTTCCAATTCCCCTGTACAGTCTTTTCGAGTGACCACCAGTCGACCTCTATGAGACGCTTCTGACAGACGGAAGTGAACGTTCAAACTAGTCAGGTAATAAAAGAGCACCTCTCTTTATAATTCATAAGGGACTTTATAAATAGAAGTCCCTATGAGGAAGTGGACTTGGCAACTCTGAGGCTAAGATCGAAAAAGTGTTTGAAGAGACTGATCCATAAAATGGGAAATCATGATACAACAGTTTCATCAAAAAAGCAGATTGTCACATTGATGAGCTCACAATTCGATTTTGTCATGACTTTGTACAGCCCTGTTTAACCATCCACCAAAGTCAGCGCATAACTTATCAGCTTTAGAAACAAACTCTGGAGAGTGTGCAGCCCCGAGGTCAAAGGCCAGAGGTCAGGCAGACGTCCTTCTGTCCAAAGCCATCATTAGTGACACAGATCTGCCCATGATCACTGGTTCCTCCTGCAGATAACCTTCACTGTCCTGCACTAATTATAATCACGGCGCTTAAGAGCTGGCATTTTTGACGTGGCACTTTTCACGGTTGCTAGGCGATGGGCACAAAGAGAGCAGAGAAGCAGGTGACATGTTTTTCTCTTTCTCCTGTAGAAATTGAAAAGGTTTGGTGCAGAAGTGAAAAAAAAACGAGCTGGTGATAAAAGTGGAACACATGCGCTGTCCGTGGTGCTGAAAGGCTTCTTATGCAGGGTGAACCACTTCTGAACCATTGAACTGTGGTGGAATAGAACAAACCTACACATGTAGCTCTAGATTTATGATTAAAACATTTTGAAATGAAACTATGCAGGTTTATTTGATTGTTTCATTTTTGATTTTATGACACCATCCTCAGAGGCGATTATTGTGGAGATGTTGGGCTACACAAAAATAATTAGATTTGATCAAAGGTTAAAATGTCATTAGCAAGACTTATTTTTTTTTCTTTGAGGTGAGACACAGCTGATAAATAATTAACAAAAATAGCTATCAATGTAAAAAAATCAGCTCACATTATTGTAAGAAAAACAACACTAATGCTACGTTCAGCCCGGACAGTGTGTAAGCGTTCAATTTCATGTGCTGAGGCGAATTTTGACGCAGAATATTTTCGAAGCTGACGCCCCAACAGTCGCCCTAAATGCCCCAACATTCATCAGGGGACCAAGACACTTTTTACACCCAGACGCGATTCTTTGCGTTCCCGCTTTTTTGCAAAAGGTTTTGTTTTGCTCGTAGACAGATCCTCACGTTGAGAGAGAAGGAGGGAGAGGGAGAGACAGAGGCTTGCTACCTATTAAAACGTAGCTTCCCTCCAGGCAGTTCATGTCTCTGTCCTACAATGTCACATCGCACAGCAGTGGCTTAAACACGACAACATGAATTTAATAGAGCCATTTGAGCGTAACACCAGTCTAGATCATGTCCTGTAATGTGTGTTTTGCCGTGTTGCCAGATTTTCAGAGCAACGAGCGACTAAGCCTTTGAAAAAAGCCAAAAAACAACTTGATGTGAGAGAACAGCATGTCACTATGTCACAGGAGAGCAGTGTCTGATTGGTGGACACAGCCTTTTAACGCTTGGAAGTTCAGCAGAGCCCAACTCGGGTTGTGACGTCAGCCGCAGGTTTGACGCAGCGCCATCATCAGACGCCCGAACAAGCAAATTTCAACTTGCTAGACGCTAAATTGCAATGCAAATTCCCTGGACGCCTAGGTTTACTATATCATGCCATGTTTTTTTTTTTTAATAGAATGAACAGTTTCAATGTGAAAAACTGGCCAAAATTACGGTGGTCCTGATGTTCAAAACGTTAATGCAATTCCAAAAACACCCATCCAAATTAAATTTAACTTTCAGCGGTTTATGTTCTAACTACAATTTTACTGAAACAAACTGAATAAAACGAAAACAAAATCCTCCTCGCCTGTGGTGGCGCTGTGGCTCAAACTGTCAGGAAAAAGTGCAGAAAATGACAAGCCACAATGCAGGTTATTTCAGATATCCATTGCATTTTTATTTTTTTTTCCAGACACAGCCAGTTTGTGAATATTTTGATCTGAAACATGCCCTACAATTGACATACTAAATTGACCCTATATATACACAGTTTAACAGTAGAAAAAAAGTTGTTCTAGGGTTTAGCTTCACTTTAAGTGGGGCAGTGACACTAACAAGCAACTCCATAACTTTATGTAGTGGGGCGGGTGATGCGCGCCCCCGCTCCACTATATAAAGTGCCCTCTTGCTTTTGTCCGGTCCACCTGACCTCTCCCCCTCTGACGTCAGACGCCGACAGGAGCCGAGGCATGGCGTCGAGCTTTTGGACCGGTGTAGCCAGCGTATATTTGCCTCTTTAATGTTGACAAAATGACAAAAAGTCAAGTCGTCGTGTCAGAAGCGTCAAGCCCCGACGACAGAAATGTTAAGCATTGAGGGTGAGTGGCGAAAACCGTCTGATTAGTGTTACTTGTGCATAAAGCTAAGCTAATGCTAGTGTTGTTTTTACCTGTGTGCGTGTCGGCGTTGGGTGCAAGCCGTCCGGTGCGTTGGGCCTCGGGAGGGCAGGCCCCCAAATCATAGTGCCTCGGTACGTCTCTCTCTCCCTTTCCCAAATCCTCTTTTGTGTCAAACTGTATGTTTATGTAATGTTTATTGTTTATAGGCTCTTGTCTGTGCCGGTGTCTCCCCTTTTCTTTTATTTAACTTTTGACATAAAACTGTAAGGACAACACAGAGGAGACCGTGAATTGCCTGGTATTCGTTAAAGGGACAGATGTGGTTCTGCTGTGAGGGGAGATGGTGCGTCAAGCAGCTCCTCGGTGTAATGCAGTAAAATGCTGTACCCGCAATTGATGGATCCATGGCCAAGGTAATCACGAACTCATACCCTGCGAAGGACCTTTCTTTAAAGACCCTTTCTCATGGACTTCTCAAGACTGGGACATCTGCAAAGGGAACTAACTGGTGACTGCTTTGTTACCTCTGGGTTGAATTATAAAAATTTACAAATTTTTGTTTGTGTATGTAAATAAATGTACTTCCTTATTTATATTGTCTCTGTCCTGTCAGTTGGGATTTGCAAGGGGGAAACTATTTCTCTGGGCTTAGACCTGGGGTGGCGTTGCTCAACCTATAAAAACTGGTAAAATTCGTTCAGTCTCAAATTCATAGTGTAATAAAACCCAGTCATACCACTTGTACTGTCACATTCATCTTGATTTTCTTTGCAGATTCATGAAACAGACAAGAAAACTCTGATTGTTGTAACTCATAAACTCACCGAGGAGCTGTGCGTTTTCTTGTTGGTAAATGGCTGATAAAAAAATACTGAATGACGTTTATAGTTGTCAAATAATTTACTCTGCATTAAGGCTTTAAATGTGTTTTACTTTTGAAGCAGAACCATCAGTGTGTGACATAAAACTCAGATGGTCTTGTCGTGTCCACAAAACTCGAGAATTCGGCCTTCAACATTTCTGCACAAACTTCTGAGTTGAAAATCTAACTCCATCAGCGTTCAAACACATTTTTCTCAGATTGGAGACAAGGTGCATAGTAAAGTCAGCAATGATAAAACTGAAGGTACACTCAAGGAAAAAAGAAATGCAACACTCAGTTTTTCTGAGTTTTTGGGGGACAAAATAATTTTCTTTTTGAGATCTGCCTGTTTCATATGAATCCTACATCCATTTCTAATCCTCAGGCCAACTCTTGTGGCGTTTACACATTTTCGAGTCCAATAACACAAACAAACAATAGAGCAACCCTAAAACAGAAAGTGACAGGAATTTCATCAGACTGTCAATAGTTTACCTGACCCCTGTTGGCTCCTGGACAGCGGTTATTCAGCCTCATGGATCGTTCAGCAGTAGTGTCTGAGTTGATCCATTTTTCCACCAGTGCCGCCCTCAGCTGCTGCTGAGTTTCTCCTATAGTGTCCTGTACACCCGATCTCGGCCCGAGATTTATAATCTAGTGTCACTCCCAGAAACTTTATTTCTGTTACTTTTTCCAAAATCACATCTTCAATCTTTAAATTTATACAATCATTAATTTGTTGATTACTGAATAAAATATATTTAGTTTTAGTTATATTCAGAGATAGCTTATTGGCATCAAACCACTGTTTAATTTGTAATAGTTCACTTGCTGCAGTTGTGAGAAGCTGATGTATGTTTGCGCCAGAGCAATAAAAAGTTGTGTCGTCGGCATACAAAACACATTTTAGATAATTTGAAACTTTACAGAGGTCGTTTATATATAAAATAAACAATTTAGGACCCAGCAGAGACCCCTGTGGCACCCCACATGTTACCCTACGCATTTCAGAATTTTCATTATTAAAATCAACATATTGATACCGATTATCCAGATAACTCTCTAACCAAGAATAAGCAAGTCGGTAACACTTTAAAGTACCGCCGCTAGTTAATAGGTAACTACGGGGGTACTTACTGGTACTTACTGGTACTTCTGGTGTTAGTACCAGTGGTAGTTACTGGTAACTACAGTGGTACTTGTAGTGGTACTTAGAGTCACAAGTACTGGTAACTAAAGTGACAGTTACCAGTATATTTAGTATTAACTACAGTGGTAGTTCACTGTCAGTTACTATAGTAATTGATAGCTAACTAACACTGACAGCGGGTCGTATTTTAAAGTGGACAAGGTGGTACTTCACTGTCAGTTACTATAGTAATTGATAGCTAACTAACACTGACAGCGGGTCGTATTTTAAAGTGGACAAGGTGGTACTTCACTGTCAGTTACTATAGTAAACTCACTCCCTCAGGTATAGGAACCCACAAACAAACTGGGCCAAGGGGAGCGTTCCCTTTAGCTCAATGCGTTTGTCAGGTTGACCGGCGCGTGGGAGACCCGGGTTCGACTCCCGCTCAGGACATGTGTAAGACCATACCCGTTACACTATCAATTACTGTAGTAACTGACAGTGAAGTACCACCTTGTCCACTTTAAAGTATGACCCGCTGTCAGTGTTAGTTAGCTATCAATTACTGTAGTAACTGACAGTGAAGTACCACCTTGTCCACTTTAAAATACGACCCGCTGTCAGTGTTATTAGCTATCATACTATAGTAACTGACAGTGAAGTACACCTTGTCCACTTAAAATCGACCCGCTGTCAGTGATAGTTAGCTATCAATTACTATAGTAACTGACAGTGAAGTACCACCTTGTCCACTTTAAAATACGACCCGCTGTCAGTGTTAGTTAGCTATCAATTACTATAGTAACTGACAGTGAAGTACCACCTTGTCCACTTTAAAATACGACCCGCTGTCAGTGATAGTTAGCTATCAATTACTATAGTAACTGACAGTGAAGTACTACCTTGTCCACTTTAAAGTACGACTCGCTGTCAGTGTTAATTACAGTTAATTAATGCAGTAACTACCAGTGAAGTACCACTGTATTAACTGTACAAGAAAACAGCTGTCAGTGTTTTTTTTTTTTTTTTGGAACTACTACCCAACTTTTACTGTAATTTAGCTAGTGCTCAATACATTATTTACTAGTAACTATTGTTTAAAGCTCAACCAGCTGTAGTATGCAAATATTTTTTGGGGTTTATTGATAAACATTTTGTAAATTGTTAATGTTTCATATCTGTTGTGGCTGTGAGCATAATAAAGAGGTGTCTCTTTGTATTAGATTGCCAGTGTTTGATTTTTATCATAATCTGTATTATACACAATATTTGCAGTAATAAACTTGTTTCATAACAGTCTTTACCTTGTTTGTGTAGCATCACAAATAGAACAACCAAGTACACAATTAAGTATCACTAGAGGTACCCGTATAAGTACCGCTAATTAGTACAAATGATGCCACCATAATCCCTAATTATCATTCCACAAAAGTACCAGTAACTATCACTATAATTTAATACTTAACTAGCCGGTAACTGTCACTTTAGTGACCAGTACTTGTGACTGTAAGTACCACTACAAGTACACTGTAGTTAGTAGTAAGTTACCACTGGTACTAACACCAGAAGTACCAGTAAGTACCCGTAGTTACCTATTAACTAGTGGGCGCTATTTTAGTAACTGTCAATTAAGTACTAGTAACTACACTGTAGTTAATACTAAATATACTGGGTAACTGTCACTTTAGTTACCAGTACTTGTGACTCTAAGTACCACTACAAGTACCACTGTAGTTACCAGTACTACACTGGTACTAACACCAGAAGTACCAGGTAAGTACCAGTAAGTACCCCGTAGTTACCTATTAACTACGGGCAGGTAACTTTAATAAGTGGTTACCAGCAAGTCCTCTAAAAGCCATACTTCTCTGATTTTTTTCAGTCAGTAATTCTATGGTTTAATAGTGTCGAAGGCTTTTTTTAAATCTACAAAAACACCCAATGCATATTTTTTTAATATCCATTGAAAGACGCGATATAATCTACTAATTGGTTTACTGCCATAGAAGACCTTCCTGCCCTAAATCCCATATTGTTTCGTCATATAATAGGTTGTACTTTTCTAAAAAAATCATCCATTCTTTTAAAAAAGTTTTTCTAAAATTTTTGAGAATTGGGAAAGCAGTGAAATGGGCCTATAATTACAAATTAAATGACAGTCTCCACTTTGAAAATTGGAATAATTTTTGCCGTTGTCATATTATTTGGAAATACACCCAATTTAAAAAAAATTTATAGAGAAGACTTGAGCACAGTTAACCAGCGTAAAGTCAACTCTGAGTTTCAACATGAATTTTGTGAATAAACGACCCTGTAATGCACTCTTTATGTTCTCACAATCAGTCAAGCCAAACCAGAAATGTGTTCACTTGTCTTCAGCTTACTGTGGACTGAAACCATGGTGCTAGCCTGTTTTTCCAAATATACTCGTTTTCTAAGGAATTTTTGAAAATTAAAATGTTGCTTTTTTCCTTGAGTGTAGATCAGTGTTTGTACAGCACAGTCTGTTTCTGAGGATCACAGGGAGAAACAGTTTTAAAACAAGTGTGAATGAAGTTAAATCCAACTCCAGCTGTGTTTTTGATGAGGACAATGTTCGAACAGAGCTGAGAATGAAAATGTTGCGTACGTGTGCTGTACAGCGACAATGACAATTTATTATCTTTTGAATAATGAATGACTGTCAAAGTAAATCATGTCTGTGCTGGTCCTGTTTTTACACGGCTTCTCCTCAAACCTCACACATCTTAAGAGAAATGGAGAACAGACTTCACATGTTTCCCACAACGACGCTTTTTTAGTCTTTTAAATGACATGTTTCTTTCTTTTTCTGGAGCAGAATTGGGAGCTTAAGTTGTCAGTCTCTCCGTTACTATCAGATCTTTTGTGTGTTTAGGTTAAATAGACTGGTGCAATCAGACGTTGATTCAATCTACTCATTTCAGCGCAGAAGAAAGAGAACCGAAAAGCCAGAGTTTGGGATTTATGACCTGTCAATCAAAGCGTGTTCCTAAGAAGAGATGTAGACTTGTACATCGGAGGGTTTCTAGCACTTTTCAATCAATCTGATGAAAGTGACTTGAGACGAGTTGTATTTATACTTAACTACACATATATTTATACTCACTGGTCTCAGGTCACTTCCTTCAGATTGAAAATGACTGTCGGATGATAATCAAAACACCTCTATCTTTGAAAAGCTGTCCAATCCAGATGAGGTCTTTCTACGATGAATCACTCCTGGACAAAAGAGGGATTACACTAACTTGTAACATAAAACGTTACCGAAACCAGTTGTGGCAGTCGAGTGGTGGGTAGTTAAGAAAATGAAAGCTTAAAGATTAGAGTGTTGCAACAACGCCACCCACGGGAGAATATTAAACCTTATTTAGCTTAACTGTTTCTCTACTTGAGTATTGAAAAATCTGGTGACTTTTAACTTTTACTCCTTACATTTTTCCAAGCGATAGCTGTTCTTTCTACTCTCTAATTTTACCAACTTTTTTAGGTCCACAAACATATTTTTCCTCTTAAAGTCAGTGCACAGTTTCTTTGCTGTCATATATCAATGCTTTTTCCCAGTTAAACAACTTCAATTCCAATATTCTAACAAGATACTATTTACTACACAACTAATGTTATTACAGTCATTGCACTGCTTCAGCCCATTTCACACCACAATGCATGCAACACTGATGTACTTTTGTACTTTTACTGAAGTAAACGAGTTTCAGCTCTACTTTCACTTTTACCAGAGTCATTTTTTAGACAAGTAACTGCACTTTTACCTGAGTACTGAATTTGAGTACTTTAGGCATCTCTGCCAAAGGCGCACAGGTAAGTTTACCAAAGCCAGAGCCAGGTTCAAAGTCACAAAGTCCTTATTTTACAGTTCCATTAATAATTTCATTTCATTTTAATCACAGGAGGCTATAAGAATAAAACTGGATCCATTCACACACACCTTAAAATCGTTGACCACAGCATAGACTCACCCGGCGAGGAGGGAGAGCTTAAATAGTCCACGCTCGCTCACCATGCGGGGCGCCAGGTAAACACACCTTCAGCATTCCGGCATCAACAGCTGTCTTACCACAGCATGGACAAAAGTAAAAAAATATATACTGTAGTTGGTTAGAACATTTTCAATCTATGTGTACTTTATTGAATGTTTTATACTCACTTTGGGCGACATGCTGGGACAGTGTTAAGTACACTAAATAAAATGTTGAATAATAAGTAGAGATGTAGCAGTAGGGATATTTTAATAAAGAAACTAAGGTGGTTTGACCTGATGTTTTCTTGGGAGGAAGTTGTGAGTGTACAAGTTGTCTCTTAAATTTCTTCCTCTTTCATACACCACCAAAAGTCGCTCTTTGAAAGTGTAATTTAAGGAAGGGTCAGACTGCAGTATATACACCAATATTATAGTATTAGTAAATTGTTCTGTAATTGTTCCTGTGACTTGTATTTGTGTAACATCACACAAAAACAAGGCTTAAACATATATCATAATTAATGCTAAGTTAATTCACTTGGAGTAGAATTAATGCCTTCTATTCTTAGTCATGTATCTGTTCATAGCTCGACGTGCACTTAGCTTTTTTCAATGAACATTACTGCTACACGGTCGAGTCTTTTCTGTCCATTGTTTGTCGTAGTCAGATGTGGAGCCTACGCAGGACACTGAACCACCTTCCACATGAGCAGCGCTAACTGCCTCTGTCAAAGCCACTTAAGAATGACACCAATCATGTCTTGCAGCGCGCACTCTGCTTCTGATTTTCTGCCAAGAAAACCTTCTGCCACCACCACCTCCACCTCATTGTTATAACGTTGCTTGACAATTCTTCAGTGCTGAGACAGAACTCAAAGTCAGGTCTGGACACCTGAATGTCCTCGAGAAGACTTTCATTGTCTGTTGATAATCTGACCCAAGTTCTCTCACCATTGTGTTTATGAAGAGAATAAGTCCTGTCTACAGATTGTCCAACTGTTGGATCATTGACTCTGTTTTGTGGTAGAGTCACTGGTCGACACCACCATTCCTTCATGATTCACTTCTTTTCTTGCTCTGTTGGTTCCGGGATAGAGAGAGCGTGACATTGGCCCTTTTTTTCTCAAACAACTCACCAGTGCTTGATTTTTTTTGTGTGTCACAAACAGCTTCTTTGCAGAATCTTTGCTTAGTGTATATTTCCTTTTGCGAAAACTTGTGGACACCTTTAGCTTAAGACTTCAGCTAAAACATCAGGAGAACATAAGTGTGTCAAGCGTCCTGAGTTTTGTCTTGAGGCCAACATCTGTGGGGGAATCAAAAGAAGAGAGACCATGTAATATCAGTATGGTGCTCCTGTGTTCCTCCTGTCTCTTCGCCCTCTCCACTCCAATTATTCACAATTACTCACGTTCTGATCCATCTGCACTCCTCCCGCACGCTGAATACAAACTTTGCTTGGTCTTGAGTCCTTTTTGGCCCTGAAACCGCATTAATGGATCTAACAAATCTCTCTCACAAATATAAGCTTTAGTGCAGTCACAAATGTTGGTATGGCTGTCTTAGTAAATGTGTGCACTTGTTTGTTGTTGTTTTGTAATTGGACCTTGAGTCTGGAAAAAAAGATGAATTGAATTGAATTAAACTGACAAACTGGACATGTTCTGAGCCGTTTGATCCATGTCTAGGTTGTGCTTCTGTGAATTTGCGGTTGACCAGGTATGTGCATGTATGGCACAGCACAAGGTTCATCTATGTGCAGAACAATGAAGTAAATAGCTTCTGGATGCCACTTTCTAAACTGAGTTTGCACATGTCCTGTCATACCGCTCATAACTGCTGCACCGTCACACGTCTGAGCAAAACATTTTAACTCTTCAAAGTTTCAACTGTTTTTTGCAGCTCATTAGCAACTAACAGTGTATCAAAGATTTGTATTTCTGACAGTGTTAAGAATGTTCCTTCAAACACACACTGTGTCTTGCACATGCATGTCACCAGTTGCTCAGTTTCTACCTGCCCATGTCTAATCTAATCTAGAATCAAGCTTTGTGCTTTTCCCTGCAACAATAGTTTTGGTATTTTAAGTGATAACAACTTTCAATATTTATTTGTGATGTGTATGTTACATTTGATGAGGTGTGATGTTTTAGAAACATTGGATCAAATGCATAAAAGGTTAAAGTGTTTACACTATTTGTTGCATTGAGCTGCAGTCTCCCCAAACTCCACTGACTGGCCCAGGTGCAACCAGCTTCCAACAAACTGTTTGCACCCCGACTAGTTTAGATGAGGGACACATTCGCCTGCATAGGCATGCACCACAGACAGCAGCTAGGAGCTAAAACTGCTCTATGTCTGTAACAAAGTACTTCTACACTGATCATGTTGGGTCCTCACTAAAAACAGACTGAAGCGACCGCTGTAAGGATTCTGATTGTACTTGCTTTTGTTGTAAAACAATGAATTATTGAAGCTATCTAAACACACCTTGAAGCTAAGGAAATATGCAACAAAGAAGTGATATAGTAGCTTTGAGTCTGTGCAAGTGTTGCCTCAGTATATTTGATTCATTATTAAATTCATAATCCTGGTTTAATTCATAACCTTGTCTTAAAAGTTGATTAAAAACCTTGTAGTAGTTAAATTTACGAATTAAACCAATTGAAAACATTTAAAAGTCCATCCTAAAAACAAGTCAAGTATATTTTAAATATAGGCTACTAAAACTGCATACAAAACATCTACTTAAAAGTTAAAATGCTAAATGTTCTGCTGAATTTGAACTTGTGATGCTATGCAATTTACTGTTAAAAATACATACCAGTCTTTACATGATTTTTCGATGTTCTGAGAACGAGTGTGCACATGATGTGTAAATATAAACTGTTTTTTGTGTTTTGTTAAAGGTTTTACACCTCATTGCTTATCTTCCTGCAAAACTCCAACCACAATAAATGGGGAAATAAGGATTACAATGCTTCTTTATTGAGTGAAATCCAGTTTGTAGTCTTCAGTAGTGAGCTCATCTTTCTCGTGGGGAAACGGTTCAGTTAAACACAGTGACGGCCCTGATTAGGCAGTCACTGTGTTTATTATTTTTAGACTAATAACATCTATATTTGCATAGATGTGGTGGTGTTTTCTTGGCCACGAATGAGAGGATTTTCTTTATTTTGATGCGAGGAGCTGGCTCAAAAACATGCTTATGATTATGTGTGCAACAAGAAGTGAATAATGCAAGAATAGACGTTTATGCACATTCATTTTGGCAACTTTTAGATGTCTAACAACTAACTTAGAGTGAGTCATTTTCACTTTTCACTGCTGAGCCTTGGACTCATCAAGCACAAGGTTTTCTTTAATAGAGAGAATGATCTGTCCTCTTTGTTTTAATACGTCAGCGCTGTGTCTGAACGTCCACACTCGCTCTCGAGCCACTCAGTCACTGTACAGTCCTGAAGTGTACATTCTGCTGTTCACAATCATTCATCTGGTCTTTGAAACACGAAGCGAAGTCAGCGAAGGTAAATACTGATCAAATCCATCTGACACGCACATATTAATAGTGTTGAACCAATCCGATACCAGTCTCGACAAGAAGTAAAGAAAAAGGAGAGAGAAGAGAACATGAGAAGAGAAAGAGAAAATGAAGAGAGAGACAGAAGGAGGAAAAGAAGAAAGGAGAAAAAAGGAGAGAGACAGAGGAGGCAGGAGAGAGAAGGAAAGAGAGAGAGAGAATGTGACAAGAGAAAAAGAGGAGAAAAGGGAGGTGAGGTAAAAGAAAGGCAAGAAAAGAAGAGCAAAAGATGCAAGGAAAATAGAAAAAGAACAAGAGAAGTAAAAGTAGAAGAGAGAAAGAAAAAGGAGGGGCAAGAGAACATGAGAAGAGAAAGAGAAAAAGAGGAGAGAGAAAGGAGAGAAGGAGAATGAGAAAAAAAGAGGGAAGAGAAAGAGGAGGCAAGGGAGAGAAGGAAAGAGAGAGAAAAGAGAGAAAGAGAATGTGACAAGAAAAAAAGAGGAGAAAAGGGGGTGAGGAAAAAAACAAAATTTAGGCAAGAAAAGAAGAGCAAAAGATGCAAGGAAAAAAGAGCAAGAGAAGTAAAAGTAGAGAGAGAAAGAAAGAAAAAGGAGAGAGAAGAGAACATGAGAAAAGAAGAAAAACGAAGAGAGAGACAGAAGGGAGAGGAAGAGAAGAAAGGAGAGGAAGATAATGAGAAAAAGAGGGAAGAGAAGAGGAGGCAGGAGAGAGAAGGAAGAGAGAAAAGAGAATGTGACAGGAGAAAAGGAGCAAAGGGAGGTGAGGAAAAGAAAGCAAGAAAAGGAAGAGCAAAAGATGCAAGGAAAAAAGAAAAAGAGCAAGAAAAGTAAAAGTAGAAGAGAGAAAGAAAAAGGAGAGAGAAGAGAACATGAGAGAGAAAGAGGAGAGAGAAAGGAGAGAAAGAGAATGAGAAAAAAGAGGGAAGAGAAAGAGGAGGCAGGAGAGAGAAGGAAGAGAGAAAAAAGAGAGAAAGAGAATGTGACGAGAAAAAGAGTAGAGAAAGGGAGTGAGGAAAAAGAAAGAAAAAGAAGAGCAAAAGATGCAAGGAAAAAAGAGAAAGAGAGCAAGAAAAGTAAAGGTAGAAGAGAGAAAGAAAAGGAGGGGAAGAGAACAAAAGAAAGAGAAAACGAAGAGAGAGACAGAGGGGAGAGGAGAAGAAGAAAGGAGAGGAAGAGAATGAGAAAAATTCGGAATAATTAAGAAACATGATGTAAATGGGTCGCACCTCCTTTCTGGGGGAGAGAGAAGGAAATAAAGAGAGAGAGAAAGAGGAAGAGAAAGAAGAGAATTTGCAGAGAAGAAAGAAAAGCGAGAGAGAAGAGAAAGAAAAAGAAGACAGAAAGGAGGAGAAAAAAGAAAAGACAACGGAGAGAAAGAGAGTGAGAGAAGGGGAAGAGACAGAGGAGGCAGGAGAGAGAAAGAAAGAATTGGTAAAAGAAGTAGAAGAAAGAAAAAGAAGAGTGGGGAACGTGACAAAGAAAAAGAGGAGAAAAGGGGGGTGAGGAAAAAGAAAGGCAAGAAAAGGAAGAGCAAAAGATGCAAGGAAAAAAAGAGCAAGAGAAGTAAAAGTAGAAGAGAGAAGAAAAAGGAGAGAGAAGAGGACATGAGAAGAGAAAGAGAAAACGAAGAGAGAGACAGAAGGGGAGGAAGAGAAGAAAGGAAAAAAGAGAGAAAAGAATGACAAAAAGGGAAGAGACAGAGGAGACAGAGAGAGAAGGAAAGAGAGAGAAAAGAGAGAAAGAGAATGTGACAGGAGAAAAAGAGGAAAAAGGAGTGAGGAAAAAGAAAGGCAAGAAAAGGAAGAGCAAAAGATGCAAGGAAAAAAGAAAAAGAACAAAAGAAGTAAAAGTAAAAGAGAGAAAGAAAAGGAGAGAGAAGAGACATGAGAAGAGAGAGAAAACGAAGAGAGAGACAGAAGGGGAGGAAGAGGAGAAAGGAGAGAAGAGAAAAAGAGGGAAGAGAAAGATGAGCAGGAGAGAGAAGGAAGAGAAAAGGAAGGTGAGGATTAAAATTTAGGCAAGAAAAAAAGCAAGAGAAGTAAAAGTAGAAGAGAGAAAGAAAAAGAGAGAAGAGAACATGAGAAAAGAAAGAAAAAACGAAGAGAGAGACAGAAGGGGAGGAAGAGAAGAAAGGAAAAAGGAGAGAAAGAATGACAAAAAAGGAGAAGGGACAGAGGAGGCAGGAGAGAGAAAGAAAAGAGAGAGAAAAGAGAGAAAGAATGTGACAAGAGAAAAAGAGGAGAAAAGGGAGGTGAGAAAAAGAAAGGCAAGAAAAGGAAGAGCAAAAGATGCAAGGAAAAAAGAAAAGAACAAGAGAAGTAAAAGTAGAAGAGAGAAAGAAAAAGAAGAGAGAAGAAACAGAAGAACAAAAAGAAGTAGAAGAAAGA
This sequence comes from Mugilogobius chulae, assembly GCA_038363315.1. NCBI lineage: Eukaryota > Metazoa > Chordata > Actinopteri > Gobiiformes > Gobiidae > Mugilogobius > Mugilogobius chulae. Next base: position 22,881,972 of record CM076395.1, on the reverse strand, counting down.
AAAAGAAGAGTGGGAACGTGACAAAAGAAAAGAGGAGAAAAGGGTGAGGAAAAAGAAAGGCAAGAAAAGGAAGAGCAAAAGATGCAAGAAATAAAAGAGCAAGAGAAGTAAAAGTAGAGAAGAGAAAGGAAAAAGGGAGAGAAAGAGAACATGAGAAGAAAAAAAAACGAAGACGAGAGCCAGAAGGGGAGGAAGAGAAGAAAGGAGAGAAAGAGAATGAGAAAAAAGAGGAAGAGAAAGAGGAGGGCAGGAGAGAAGGAAAGAGAGAAAAGAGAAAGAAAATTGGCAAAAGAAGTAGAAGAAAGAGAAAAAGAGGAGAAAAGAATTGGGGAGTGAGAAAAAAAGTTTAGGCAAAGAAAAGGAAGAGAAAAAAAAGAGCAAAAGACTGAGAAAAAGAGGAACAAGAGAGAGAAAAGAACATGAGGAGGAGAAAGAGAAAAGGAGGGTAGAAAGTAAAGAGAGAGAGAGAAAAAGGAAAGAGATGAAGCAAGGAGAGGAGAAAAGAGAAAGAAACGAGAGACAGAAGGAAGAGAGTCATATTTTTCAAGACTGTGTTGCAAAAATCACAGCTTTCCATAAAAATCTAGCTTAAATTTCTCCAAGTGTTTTAAATCCTAGAATCCAGAGATTTTACTTTTCTTGAACATTAACTTTTTGCTGTGCTCTGGTCATTTTGGACACACACGATGCTTTTAAAAAGTCTACAGGTTGTTTGAACCAATTCTTACTTTGAACAGCTTTATCCACAAATGTGCAGAAAGCCGTTCACACTCTCTCAGAATCACTTTAGTCCGACATTAAGCTGGAGTCTGAAAGTGCTCCAGCCGCTCAGTACTTGTTGTAATAGTATAATCGACGCCGAGAGAGCTAAGGCCTGGCTCTTTGTTGTAGGTTCACTCCAAGACAAGTGTGGGTCGCCGGGATTAACCGCAGAAAAGCCACAAACCCGACATCACCCAGGCTCCAGGAGAGAGTTTGTGTTCAATTACCTGTCACTGTAAAAGTTCTGTGAGCTTCTGCGTCTCCGTGGCAACTGTCATCTCCGGGAATATAATGCAATGACCTCTGCTGTTTCGTCCGTTACTCAACACTGTATTTTGACTGAAAGACAAGAAAAACAGATGAAAAGAAGAAAATGGAGAAAGAAAGAAATAGAGAAACCAAAAAGAAAGAATGATAGGAGAAAAGAGAAATAGAAATAGAGGGAAGAAAGAAAGAAAAAGAGAAAGAAAGAGAGAAAGGAAGAGAAAAAAAAGAAGAAAGCAAAAAGAAAGAAAGAAAGAGGGAAGTAAAAGAAAGGGGACAAGGAAGAAAAGAAGGAAGGGAAGAAAGAGAGCAGAAGAAGAGAAAGAAAAAAAAAGACTAGAGCGAATGAGAGAGAGAAAGAGCAATAAGAGCAAAAGTCAACAGAAAAGAAAAGATCAACATTGAAAAGAGAAGAAGAAGAAGGGAAGGACAAGTCAAGAGAGAGAGAGAAAATGAGAGAAGAGTGAAAGTATAGAAAAAAAGAACGAACTAGGAAAGAGAAACAGAATGAGAGAAAAGAAGGAGAGATGGAGAGAGAAAGCTTATATAAAAAAGAAGACAAAGGAAGAAGAGAAAGGAGGGAAGAGTGAAAGAGAATTAAGAACAGGATAAAGGAGCAAGAGGAGAGAAAAAGAGAAAAGTGAAGGAATAGAACGGAGGAACACAGCAGAGGAAGAAGAGTTTGGAAGCAGTTGTGACTCATCAGAGGAAAAGAGAGAAAGAAAGAGAAAGAAAGAGAGAAAGAAAGATAAAGAGAGAGAGAAAGAAAGGAAGGAAGAAAGAAAGAGAGAAAGAAGAAGAAGGAAAGAAATAAAGAATGAGAGAAAGAAAGAAAAAAGAGAAAGAAAGAAAGAGAGAGAGAAAGAAAGATAGAAAGAAAGAGAGAATGAAAGAAAGAGAGAAAACATAGGAGAGAGAGATGGAGAGAGAGGTTATGGAAAGAAGAAGACAAAAACAGAAAAAGAGAAGAGAGAAAGAAGGAATAAGAGAAAGATAGAAGTAAGAACAGGATAAAGGAGCAAGAAAGAAAGAAATGGAGAAAGAAAGAAATAGAGAAAGAAAAAGAAGAGAAATGGGAGAAAGAAAGAGAGAGAAGGAAAGAGAAAAAGAAAGAGGAGAGTAAAAGAAAGGCAAGAAAAAGATGGAAGGAGAGAGAAAGAGAGACAGAAGGAAGAAAGAAGAGAAACAGAGAAAGAAAAAGAAGAGGGAGACAGAAAAAAGAGAAAGAAGAGAAACAGAGAAAGAAAAAGAGGAGAGAGACAGAAGAAAGAAGAAAAGAGAAAGGGGAGAATGAGAAAAAAAAGAGGGGAGAGAAAGAGGAGACAGGAGAGAGAGAAATAGAATGGCAAGAGAAGTAGAAGAAAGAAAAAAGGAAGAGAGTAGATTGTGAGAAGAGAAAAAGAGGAGAGAAGAAAGGAAAGAAGAGTGAGTAAAAAAGTTTAGTATGTAATGAGAGAACATAAGGAGAGAGAAAGACAAGAAGGGGAAAGAAAAGAAAGAGGGAGAGGGAGAAAGAAAGAAAACGAGAGACAAGTGAAGAGTTAGAAAGAAATGAGAGGAAGAAAAAGGAGAAAAAGGAGGAAGAAAGTGAAGGCGAAAGACAAAAAAAGACTAGAGCGAAAGAAGGCGAGAGCAAGAAATGAGAGAGAAGAGGAGGCAAGAGGGAGAAAAGAAAAGATCAACATTGAAGAAGAGAAGAAGGGAAGGACAAGTCAAGGAGAGAGAAAGGAAAATGAGAGAAGAGTGAAAGTATAGAAAAAAGAACAAACTAGGAAAGAGAAACAGAATGAGAGAAAAAGGAGAGAGAGATGGAGAGAGAAAGCTTATATAAAGAAGAAGACAAAGGAAGAAGAGAAAGGAGGGAAGAGAGAAAGAGAATTAAGAACAGGATAAAGGAGCAAGAGGAGAGAAAAGAGAAAAGTGAAGGAATAGAACGGAGGAACACAGCAGAGGAAGAAGAGTTGGAAGCAGTTGTGACTCACCAGAGGAAAAGAGAGAAAGAAAGAAAGCAAGAAAGAAAGAGAAAGAAGGAAAGAATAAAGAAAGAATGAGAGAAAGAAAAAAAGAGAAGAAAGAAAGAGTGGAAAGAAAAAGATGGAGCGAGAGAGAAGGAGGAAAAAGGAACGAGAGAGAAGGAGGGAAAAGAAAAGGGGAGAAAGAGAGAAAAGAAAGCAGAGGAGAAAGTGGGAGAAAAAAGGAGCAGGGAGAGAGAAGGAGAGAACATGAGAAAAAGGCAAAAGGAAGAATAAAAAAGAAAGAGGAGAGTGCAAAAGTGGAAAAAGAGTGAAAGAGGAGAGAAAAAAGGGGAGAGACAGAGAGAGGAGGGGAGAGAAGAAAAAAGAATGAATGGGGGAGAAAGAATGAGAAAAAAGAGGGGAGAGAAAGAAGAGGCAGGAGAGAAGGAAATAAAGAAAATAGAGAAAGAAAAAGGAAAGAACATGAGTAAGAAAAAAAAAAGGAGAGAAAATGAGAAAAAAGAGAGAAAGTAGGGGAAGGGCAAGAGAAAGAAGGAAAGAAAAAGGAGAGATGGATAGAAAGAAAGGAAAGAGAAAAAGCAAGAGAGGAGAAAAGAGAAGAAACAAGCGCGAACGTAAGGATAGAGAAATAGAAGAAGAAAAAGAGAGGAAAGGAAAGAAAAATAC
>CM076395.1:22658616-22877304 GCA_038363315.1 Mugilogobius chulae | reverse complement strand
TTTGGTTATCCAACCAGGAACAACCTTATCTTCAGTTAACGGATGTAAAGTCAGATGAAAAGTGTAAAGTATATGTCCTTGAATGGCGTGAGAGAAGGGAGAGAATGTAAGAGGAGTGAAGAGGCAGCAGACACAGGACACAGTTCCAGGATGAAGCCCCTGAAACAGAAGCACATGTGCCGCTCCTCCACTGGGCACTTCCATGTCAGGGGGCTCTGAAGTTTCCTCTCCCAAACACGGACTTTCCATACAGGGACATCCTCCTCCTCCTCCTGCTACGACAGAAAGGGAGATATTACAAAGTGGACCGGGCTGCTGCTGACGTTATCAAAGCACAACATGGGATAGGAGACTGCACTGTACATAGGTTTTTAGTGGTGTCTCAACTTATGGCTGGGCAATATAGTGAAAAAAATGTTTTAGATATCACTGAACATTGATATGACATAAGCTACAGCTATAACTAAAGCATAGGCGTAGCCAGGGGTGTGCCAGGGTGTGCCAGTGCCGACCAAATCTAGGGCTGGCACAGCCAAAAATATCAGTGTTTTTTTTTTTTTTTCTTTCCATTTTTTATTTTAATAAAAACGTATTCACACACGCATAGTCACCACTGGGGTAGCCTACTTTCTGTCCGTGTTGCCTCCAGTCCTCGTCTCTCTTTTCTGATGTCCGCTAGTTAAACTCCAATTACGCACACAGACGGCAGCCGCATGTGAGACGAGGGAAAGGAGAGGCAGCAGGGAGCTCAGACCCGGCTGTACTACAGGCATGCGGCTGTAGACGTGTGAAGAGGCAGCAGGGAGACCCGGCTGTACTACTGGCTGTACTACTGGCCCGTGCGCTCGACCTAGACGTGTGAAGAGCGCACGGTGATGAGAGGAGCTCCTGCCCCAGCCGCTGAGTGACAGACGTCTGCACATTGGTCTGATCATTAACAGCAAATAGCCGGGAATCAAACACTCTGTTTACATTGGTAACCCCCAAAAGACGTTCTACGTCTCATAAGCAGTTAGCCAGTCTTTATTTCGCGTCAATATGACAAATATTCACAAAGTTACGAGCATAAACAGCAGATGAACTCATACGTCTCTTATTCAAGTAATTTACCGCGGCGAAATACGGCGCATTTCTCTAGACTTTGAAGTTGGATTTTGCCCATTTAAAACACACAAAGCATGAGGTTATCTGTTCTGACTAAAATTTCAGACTTTAAAGCTTAGTATTTCTGTGACTGTGGACAGGTTGAGTGTGAGGATGCATGCAGCTCCTCGTGTCTGTTTGGTGCGCACTGGAAAGAGAGAGAGAGAGAGCACGGGTGGAGCTCAGGAGAAAGAGCCGGGGGACACAGAGGGCTGGAGCCCCACTGAGAAATACACACAAAAAAAAAAAATAGAAATGCACAAAAACTCAATGAATCTTGGTGAGAAGTGTAAACATACAGTACAGACCAAAAGTTCAGTGTGAATCTACAATGTTCATAGTCATGAAAAAAAAAAAAAAAGTTTTTGAATGAGAAAGTGTCCAAACTTTTGGTCTGTACTGGATGATGGGACAAATAACACACAAATTAACTAAAATATCCCATTTGTTGGTCTAAAATTCCCCCAGATTAAAGCAAACTACATCTAGTTTTCAGATTTTTAGACCCTCCTGCCTTCAGAGCTACTCTTTATTTTAAACTCTGTAAAGGAACTCTTATTTATTGTCTGACAAACCAACCACCAGAGTGCACCAAATGCAATCTTGCTGACCTGCTGATAGTTTAATAGTAAGACTGTTGATTTCAGGTTATCTGAATAAATAAAAACAACTCTAAAACTTACCAAAATACAGGAAATTATACCTGTTTTTTCAAAATTTGCTCAAACTTTGTATCAATGCTTTGCAATACTACTCACAGTTTTCTATCTATATTAGAAAAGAATTCAACAAATTGAGCCAGAAAAGCTATATTCTGGATTTATGTGGAGAAAAAAAACAATATAAAACATTACAATTTCGGTCAGTTTTTTCTGCACACCTACATTTTTGGAGGCACACCCAAAATCTAATTTCTGGCTACGCCACTGAACTAAAGGGGGTTGCCAAACTTGTGAAATACATTTTTTGCACCCCTACTTCCACTGCGCAAATTTTTGGTCGATTAATTAATTATATAATGGTAATATAATGTATTTTTGGGGGTACATTTATTAACTTATTTACGTGCTTAATCTATGAAAGAGTTCATATTGTTATTGCTTCATTTTTTACAGATCCACTGGTAAAGGGGTTTGTGGGAGAAAAGGCATCCATTAAAAAGACCTATTGTGATTTGTTTCTATATTTAGGAAGAAACTATGGCATAGATTTAAAAAATGGCTTATAAATAGAAACAGGTCAACTTACTTCTGCAGACTGCAAACTCTTTATTGTAAAAATTAACTTTACAGCCACAGTAAGAAAAATTACAGTTTTTTGTTGTTGGAAAGTGTCTACATGACAATTTTGAACCTTACATGTTTTACTAAGTTTTGAGTAATCGCAACTAAATACAGACAAATGGGAGGGGATAGGTGGTAGGTGAGGACAAGGATTTTTTACCCTTGGGCAAATTAATGATTACAGAACACTACTGTAACATGACTAAAACCTCAGAAAAGTAGTAATAGGTCCCCTTTAATGTTGACTTTATTTACTTTAGTTTAGTAAGCATCGATATTAGGGTTGGCAATATATCAATATTGGTATTGACCAATATTTACAATATTTTGACAATATCAGTATTAATCGATAACAAAAAATACCAGAGCCAATAATTTTAGAGGTGGTTTTCTAGTCTCGGTGTGACATGTGTCTGTTTGTTAAATTTGTTACTAAAGAGAAAAAAAAAGAGAGGGAAAAAATGGAAATAAACAAACTAAAATGTGAGTGTCACAGTATATTCTATACAGTGCTCCCTCGTTTATCGCGGGGGTTAGGTTCCAAAAATAACCTGTGAAAGGCAAAACCCGCGAAGTAGTGACCTTCATTTTTTTCCCAGTAATTTCAGTTGATAACCTGCCTGGTTCTGATGTTTAGTGTCTTTTGTACAGATAATAATGCACTGAACACATGATTCACCTCCAGATACAACAGCACGAGTCGTTTATGTGACTCATCGTGCTGTGTATGTGCTGTGTGTGTTCGCCTGCTCTGCTTTTGACACGTTGCCCGTCCCGCTGCGCTCCACAGCCGACCGCAGAGCCACGGATCACACGGACTCCAGAGCCGACACGAAACACATCCGGACTCTAGTGAAGTCACAACACGCTCCTCAAACACATCTATGAACTACACACATGACGTTCCAGCGTGAACAAACTTATCATCGTAACTACGAGCTCAAAGAGTCAAAACCTCTCCTGGAGAAAGTCCGAGCGTCAGGTCAGTTTCCCCTGCATGATCCAAACTGTCTAAAGTTTTCTAAAAGAGCTTCGGTGCTGTTGCCTGTGAATGCTACAATGTTACACGGTCCCCAGTGAAAAGCACGCTTACAGCGTATGTCTATAGGACCGTGCACTGTAAAAAAAAAGGAAGCAAAATTGCACACAAAAAATCCACGAAACAGCGAAGCCGCGAAAAGTGACCCGCGATAGAACGAGGGACCACTGTATTCCAGATGAATACACTTACAAAAGTAAGTAAAGATAAAAATCCTGGGAGTTGTGCTTTAAATTTTAAAATGCAAATATCAGAATGAGCAAATATTGGTTATCGGCCATTGTATTAGGCTAAATATCGGATATGAAAACTGGCTCAAATAATCCCTTGGAAATAAGTGAACAAGCACATTAAAAGTGCCCTAATACATTTGATGGGAGAATAGTCTTTGTCAGCTGCTTGTCTCTGTAGAAATATCCAGCCACGTCCCATTGTAATAGAAACTTAAGTTGTTGTTATTGCTGAGATTGACCTTTGGGCCAGTCAGAAGCTTGTAGTCAGAATGTTTTCTTTTTTTTCTTCTATAAAAGTAGTAGACAAACCTTTTTAAACAACAACAGTCCATTAGCGATCCTCTGAATGTTTGAAGTGTTTTTGAAACGGATAGTGGCTGTCAGAGGGAGACATCAGCCGCAGTCATCATAAACAGTCCCATTAGAAGAGGAGCAGCAGAAACAGCTTTTATCTGAGTGCAGAGAGCCACATTATCAGAGTCATGTCCATATAATGAACCGAGGACCCACCCACTGTTTAGATTAGCAGTTACATTATAAGCCACATACAAGGCCTTGACTGCTGAGAAGGACTACAGAGTAAGCTCAGAAGAATGCAGGTTTAAAGTATTTGTGAAAGTCGAATTCTCTTGTGTCATGTTTTTGACCAAAATTATACAATTACACAATTATACAGTATGCCTCACATAACATAACATGCACAGAAATATATTGAATATTGCTAATGACATCTACATTTCTATTCGAAGTAAGGCTGGGCAATATACATGATAAAAGACCAATTGTGAGCTCATCTCCTTGACAATCTGCTTTTTTGTGATTTACATTTCCCTTTAATGCAGCTGTTTATTCAAATGCACACTACTTTTCCCCACCCGTTTCTCTGATTGGCCATTCTTTGCAATGATTTAGAACTGGATTTAACCAATCACAGTGAATATGAACTTTCTGAATATGCTTTTTACTTCACAGGCAACAACAAAACAGACAGTCTACATGAATCGCAATAAAATCAAAATTATTGTGATAATATATTTTTGCCATATTGCCAAGCTCTACCTGGAAAGTTCCATAATGTGATTAAAAACGTCTTCCAATTAAGAGTTAAAATGCATCAACAGTCAGACACCAATATTAAAACTAGTACTGACACTGTACTCATTGGAATAAGTATTGATATTAAAGATAATCACATTAACATGAAACAAAGTGACTTTTCTAGAACAGCTATAGAAAATTTTGAGTCTCATAAAGTCTACTATAAGACAATTACAAAATATGTCAGTCTGCTGTTATTCTAAAAAACCCATTTTGCAATTACTGTGCTATGAAAATCAGTTTAGAGAAAAGGTCTGGGCAACATATTCCAGACGCAAGAACTATTTTGAGAGCTCTGCAATAGGGCTGGGCGATATTGACAAAAAGGGATATCTCAATATTTTTTTTGGCGTAACTCGATTACGATATTCAGACGATATATGTCAATCCAAAAGGAACATGTTTAAATGTCTCTTTAAACAAATTAGTTGAAGCTTTTAATGACCAGACAAAAAGACATTCTTAACTGACATAAGACAAATCCTACTGATAAATGAGTTTGTCTTTTGTCTCAGTGATTTGACCCAAACTACACTCTCACGACCACAAGCTCAGAGATGTGCATGTTACAAAACTATTCTCAAAGAAAAAATCTAAGCAAACAAGATTTTAATTTGCAAAAAAAGACAGAACAAATTGCATTGTGCTTTTCAGTAATACATTTTCGGTAGATAAGACACCAATGAGTGAATGTGAAACTGAATAAAAATATCACCGCTTAAGTTTACACTACAAATTATTTTGATGTGTATTTGCAATTGGATTCAGTTTTTACAATAAACTATATACTCAATATCCAATTTTTTGCATATCTTTAACCCAACATTAAACATAATGGAAAACATTTAGAGTAAATATGTTACATAAACAAAAAACAGCATATGAGTTTTCAGCATGTTAGAAGTGAGAGGTGTAAGGGTTGCTGGCTAGGATGTGGTGCCATGACGATCACAGTAATATTACTGTTATCACTGATATGAGGTTAGCTGCAGACGTGATTTTGTGCCACGCCAGTAATACAGTATGATTATGGTTATTACCAAGAGTCTGCTTTGCCAAAACGCCATTTAAACCTCTGCTGATGAAACAGTTTAAAGCATCGAAAGTTACAGCTCATGACCAGCAGCATACACTGTGCTGTGCCCAACATATGTGACAGAAGCCATCTTTGAATTAGCACGTAAAGGATAGTGACTTTAAAAGGCATGTAAACATGACACAGGATACTGTGTGTTGGCTTACAACTGCATGGACTACATTCTAGTGAGCAAGCTACAGGGGACACAAGAGCTCACCAACAAACATAGGCCTATTTAGAAAAATACTCTTCTTCAAAACAGCTTAATTCAACAACAATAATTCAGCCAACCACATGACAAAGAAAACATTGCAACATTGACATGTAGGATCAAAAGCCTTTTTTCAACAGCAAAAACAAGTATATTAAAGTGAAATTTCACTACAATAAGGCTATCGATTCTGTAGTTTTGAACTGCGGTCAAAGAACAGGTAGGTAGGTACCATCTATTATTAAGCAATGTTGTATCAATATACAATGAAAGAGACAATAAAATAATAATCTACATTGTTATTATTGTGTCTCCTCCTACAATTACTTTTTAAAAAATCTATTTCCCTTGTACACACACCTATTGTAGACGTATCTTTAGGAGTGAGCCCACAAAAAATGTATATAGCAATTTCAGTTTCAGTCTCTTTTGAGCTAAATATAATAATCTGCTTTTACGACTGGCTGACTGGCTGGCAATAAAAATTGAATTGCTATCCTATTTCTTGGTGAAATCGTCATATTGTGATTCACAGATTTTCTGCTCCTTACTCAAAAACAGACAGAACTTTAGTCAGCCACTTAAGTTCTGAGTGAGTGAGTTCATTTTCAATCACAGAAAATGTAAACTTTCTATATGAATATGTCTTTCAGGAATGGTGATAAAATCAATATGTTTTTTTTTTGCTACATTGAACACTACCGTCTCCTCAAAAAGTACACAATTTATTATAATTGGTGGTTACGGCCAACATTCACTCAAAATAAAATACAACTGGAAGAAAAATGTAACAATTTTCTGTTTTTATTTGAACAAACAGAAGGATTAAACTGAGAAAACAAAAATCACAATGTGATGATTTCAAAAAAGGCAAACTGTCACAGGCATGTTGCATGGAAAATCCAGACAATGTACGGTATATAAAATGTCTCGTCTGGCCTCCATGTCTCTCTTTTGGATTTCTGTAGCCGTGATTGACAGATTAATTAGCCAATCAGAGAAATGCAAAGAAAAAGAGGTGAGTGAAGTTAGATTTTGGTCTAAATAACAGACGACCAATCAGCTTCTTTGTTTCATCTGCGTCACACAAATAAACTAATCTGATTGCGCGGTACGATGTAGATTTGATCTGAGACTCAGGCGGGGGGCGTGGTGACCAGACCCACTCTTCGCAGTTTGCTGAAGCGTGGGTTCTGGATCCCAGGCAAACTATTACATTTTTATCACAACATTGCCCAGCCTGTCTTTAAACGAAAATGAGGTTGCCGTATGCCGTATACAGTCTATGACTAACAATACATTGCTTGTCCACTCCAGTACGTAAGCTTGATCATAGCATTTAGCATTTAGCCAATCACAAGTAGCCTATCAATACGGCTTGACTAAAAGCTGTGAAAAGGTCTTCATTGTGGTAAATAATTCAGAGTTGAAGAATGCATTAGGTAAGTGAGCAAAAAAAATACTCTTAAAGCAGATAAGTTCAAAAATTGTTGAAGTACTTTTGATTAGTATTTTCTTTTATAATTGAGTATAATCGGGTTTATAATTGGGTTTAGGGCCTTTAAGTAGAGTTCTCAGAGAATGTTTCTTTTTTATCAACAATTTTTACCTCAAACTTTGACACTTTCCTGAACGTTTGCCCTCGCTCTATACACACTATTTACCTATAATCACATTTCCAACATTGATTACATAAGAGACGTCATACCAGCAGACGTTCATAAAAATTCCTCCTGCTAGATAAATCCAGAGCCAGGGATTGTCCAGGTGTGTGCAGGAATGCTTTCTTTATTGTACATGACGCTGACTTTGTGCCCTTTTAACCCTGAGTCAGGTGCATTCTTCTCACCAAATAATAAAGTGGCGTGTGACAGTACTACCGCTGCCCTTGAACTGAAGAACTATAAGGAACAATTATGCATCAGTTCACAGTGTGGGACAGGTAGAGCAGCATGATTTACTATTGAGTAACATTTGTTTAATTGTGGGTTCTGATTTCATTTTTGTGCACTTGTTTAGTCTTGATTGAACCGCCCAAGATGAAAAAATGGTGTATTAAGTGGTTAAAAGATTTAGGTTGCAAAACATTAGAAGGATAGAGGCATGAAAGCTCACAGACTTGCCCTTCTTTTGTAATAAAGTTAACATGAAAATGGTTTAGTTAATTGTGCTAATCTTATCTCTATTAGAATTGGAATGTAGGCAAAATAGCAAAGCATGTCGACCAAAAATATGCTCCATCAATCTATTTGAGGACTAAAAATGGGGCGTGGCTACAGCTGTCTAAACTAGTCAATTTCATAATGATTTGACCAAATATCTGAACCAAACCACTCACAAGATTAGGTCACAACCAAAGAAACTATTACGATGGATAATTCAAGAAAGTTAGACTTTCATATAAAAAACAACAACATAGTGTTAAGCTGCCTGGAAAATCCAGACGATATATATAAAAAATATATTGTGTCTCTTTTTCAAATTTCTGTAGCCGCCTGTGATTGACAGATTAATTAGCCGATTAGCCATGAAGTCAATCATTGAAAATAAACGTTCAATATTCAAATGTTCTCTAAAACTGTTTGAGATGATATCCATGTTTTCTGATGTATTTTTTTCCAGTGCATCTCACAGCTCAATCTCTATCGTTCTTGCAGAGCTTTGTAAAGCTGTATACCTCAGTCCAGCCTAAGACTGCAGAAGTGGCAGGCTAAAACTGTTGCAGGGGTCAAAACTTCAACTCAGCTAACTGCGGCTTAACAAGCTCTCTAGTATGCTCTAAGAGCAGCAGCCTGAACTTGTAAATGTGCATTAGAGCCATAGTAAGAGAAAAAGGTGCTCCTGTGTTTGGATTAGCCTGGCTGTGCCTCCACAAACCCAGCCCACCAGGCTAGAGTTCAAACAGATAACAATCTAATCATTTGAACCCAGTGGAGGAGTGTGGCAGTGTGCAAACACTGCAGCATATGGGAAATAACCCAATAACCTTCATTGTAATAGTCCATTGGAAAAATAAATAATGGTGTGGCGTCGTAATACAATGGGTGTGTTACTTTTTGGCTATTTACAGGGTAACCTTGCAGTTTCTATTCAAATTCAAGCTCTCAAACAAATGCATTAGAAAGTTCAGATCAGTGGTAGTCAGGTCGATGATTATTATTGACAAAGGGTTGCAAGTGAATTGGGAAAATGTTGCTCATGATATAGCCATGTTTGAAAGTGTTATAACTATGCATTAAAATGAAAAATTGTAGTGAAGCCAGTCAATGTTTTTTTTTTGCAAATGGTAATAAATAGGACTAATATTTTCAAGTCATGCCATTTGAACTTGAATTTCTCAAGCTAAAGAAAAATCTAGTGTTTCAAGCAATTCATTGAGTATTTGGTGGGACATACAGAAGTATTCAAGTGAAAAGGACTAAGAGGAGAGGAGATGGAGAGGAGAGGAGAGGGAGATGGAGATCCTGGAATGACTTTGGCTGTGAAAGGGTTTATGTAAATGGAATGACAAATATATAAAATAATGCACAAAATCTGGAAAGTGCAAAGTCCATAGACAAGCAAAAAAACTATATGTAATGGAAACACAAAACAGACTCGTTTACTCTATGTAAACAAAACTACACGATTATTATGCTTCTTTCACTTGCAGTGCTTGGTGTCCAAAAAGTTCCCAAACAAAGTATATGTTTAAATAAAAAAGTGAGTGTATTTATTGCTACACATAATTTCCATTTTGTTCATTGTAAAATGCAATATGCTACAATGGCTTACTTTAAAAGGTGCAAGTGTATTGATATTTGTTCAAAACTGCAAATGACATTAGCACTGTCTAATCAGAATGGCAACTCTCACAATCTGACTTTTGTTTTACACATATTTCTTTTTAAAAAGTAATATTTTAAAACCCTATGTAGCCGTCAGCATCTTCATTTTTGAATGAAAGTACAGGCTGTGCACTTGAGCCTCAGTCACAGGACAAAACAGGACAACTCAAACATGCAAGAATCAATAAAACTACAACTTGTGATAAGGAAGCACCATTACTGCGAGGTTAAAAGCTCATTAAAAGAATTTGCATAATATATCTTGTTTAAAAAGTTACATGTGAGTGAGTAAATGCTTTACAACTTTTCTCTTGTACCATTTTGGTCCCCAATATGGTCTATAGTTTGGTTTAGTTTAAAAACAAGCTGAACTATAAATGAAAATGCAAATTATATTGAAATGTGGTATTGTCATATACTTATAGAAACATTCTGTATATTTTTTTTTGTTTGTTTTAAGTAGAAGCAATAAAGTTGTGCATACTCCAAAATATGACCTATATATTTTAAATTTCATCAATTATAGATGCCACTGGGTACTAAATATTTTCTGTGTGCAAAAGCAGGTCACGTCCCTTTTAACCTACACCTGTGCAAAAGTATATACTAGAGGACAGAGTGAAATACTCTGCTGCAAAGAGGGGAGTGGTTGCCAGGTCATAAGCATGATTTACACATTGTGACAGAAAACTATTCAGCTCAATAACCAATCTCAATCCCAGACTCACGTTTAGTCGCATTGATGAGGTTCTTTCCATCCTTGTACAGCTCTTTGATAAACCTGTTCGTTTTGTCCAACTCCGCTTCGTGCGCCTTGATTTTCTCCCTAAAGCAAGGGCTGTCCAGATAGCACTCACTGAACTCCAGCGGGTGTAGTCCCATGTCTCCAGATGAACCGTGTCCCCGCTGCGATTGAAAAGAAAAAAGCCTGTTAAAAGCAGATCAGCGCGGGAATAAAGTAAAACATAGCGCGCTTCGGGAGCAGTGGTTGTGGCTAGCGCGTTAGCATTGCCCCTTCAGTAACAGGAGAGCGGGGTGGTGTAGTTCCACAGTTGTCAAATAAGGAAAAAAAAAACTTGTCAGCGAGTTAAAGGTGAAAGAAAAAGGTCTCCGGTGCGAGATTTAGTCCAAAGTCAGATCTCTGGAGTGGGGTAAAGAAGCCGTGTTGTTGTGTCCAGTCCTGGCTTCGTCCATGAACGTGTCCACCTTGCCGCTGCTGCTAAAGTGACAGATTGGGAAACTCTGCTGACATCTGCGTGCGTGGAGCTGGAGCGAAAAGTTGAGCCAAAGAGCAAGCGGCAGGAGCAGGAGCAAGATACGTGTGACTGCGACTTCCGCTTTCGTCTGGAGCGTGCACGCGGGACTGTTTTAAAGCCTGGTAATTAATCCTTGGAGGATAAACAAATGGCTGGAGTTATTGTGAAGCTGAAACGCAGTAGTTTTTGTATGATACCTGATTTTCTCAAGCTCTGTACAGAAGAATATAAGCTACATCTTAAGCCCATCAAGATAGTAACTAATGGCAAATTGATTATTAAACCACAAATACGATGCATTAGTTGCCTTATTCTGGGATTTTTGAGTCGTTTATTAGTATAAAATGTATTAACAATGTTTCATTTGTTTTCCACATCAGGGATTGTGTTATAGTGCCACCTACTGGCTGCTCAAGACTTTATTAAGAGCAAATTATCAAAGTGTTCTACCAATATGCTAATGCTGCAGAAATGGACTTGGTAGAAGAGATCTTCTGCTATAACATCACAATTGACATTCTCACAACAGACAGAACTCCTGCCGTGTTTGTGATGAAAAAGCAATCCTAATAATATGTTCTTAATCCTAATAATATGTTCTTAATCCTAATATGTTCTTTAGGCCTGTTTCACTACAAATTTGATTTAGGACAAGAGTGAATCCATAACAGCTAATTAAATGCTAATCACATTTTTTTTATGTTAGGTTACACTGACTGATACATCACAGAATTTTGACCAAACAGGTGCTCCTCCATTAAAAGAAATAAAGAAAAGAAAGGAATAAAGGAAAGAACACTTTTTGAATTACATTGCTGAGTGATTTTTGCAAACGTACAAAATCAACATTCTAGTCAAGTCTAGTCAAAAACTGCAACATAGACTTATGCTTCTGCTGTGATTTCTCAAGTAACAATATGCACTTAAATTGAGGTAGCTAACTTTTTAGTTTAAATAAGTAAACTTTGTGTTTCCATCAAAAAGTATATGAAAAATGCAGCACTTATGGAAAAAATGAGACCACTGAGTACTCTCCGAATCAAATAATAAAGAATTTTAGTTCTAATCACGAGCAGAATGCAGCGTTCTGATTGGCTAAACTTGGGTGGTCCACACCAGTTTCACTTTAAAAGAGAAAAGGGAGGGTTTTATGTCAAACTTAATACATACGGATATTAACAATGTGTTGAAGGATTTATGAGAGAAAGTTGTCAGATTTAAAACCTAAATTGTGTTTGTATTGTGAAAATCACCTACCCCACCTTTAAGTTATTTAAGTAATTTGTATTTAATTCTCTTGATTTTTTTAGCACTCTTTGATTACTTTATCGGTTGACAATTTTAAAATAAATACCTAAGAAATTGCAGCAGGTCTTGCAGTTCTACTCCATTATCAAATACTTCCATTCGGACATATATCACAAAGAATGCCGAGGTTCAAGAAAATAATAATTTACAATAAACTACGCGGAACCTTGTGTTTGAGACCCTTTGTTTCCTCCGGGCGAGTTTGTCTGCGACACGTTCCTCTCTAAACGCTGCAGAATGTCCGGAATTTGACCATAAGAAAATAACTATGATAATTGCAAATCATTTTATGACTGTATTATTGTCTGATATAATTTGCCGACGGAGGGGCAAAGGCGTTAATTCAATGTGATGGATAATTATGCTAACTGCTAACGTTAATGCTATCTACTGGATTTGCTCTTTGCAATTGTTTTGGGAGAGTACCAAGTGAGAAGAATCCAGATCCCACACTAAACATTGCACAGTAAGTCTTTTAAGATTATTAAATTACATTTTGTTATTTCTTATTTAAAACATATTATATTTGATGCGTGGGGAGAGGGTTTTAATTGTCCAAAGAAGTCATGCCTCCATTTTGCCATGTAACGTTAAATGATTTTTTGATGATAAACAATGATGAAGGTGATCAATAAACAAATTAAATTAAAGGCATATATGACTGACATAAAAAAAATAATTCCTCTGTAATGTCACTTGCACAGAATCTGCCACAGGTCTGTTCAGTTCTGCATATTTTTGGACAATGTAACAACAAATGATAATAAAGCAGCAAACAATTACTAAGTTGAATGGTTTACTCTGCTTTGTGTTCCAGATGCCTAATGCCAGTACCAAACCCAAACATGGGCGCAGAATAAGGAGAAGACACAGAGAAGACCCGGCCAGGAACGAGCTGGTGTCCAGTTCTTTGGAGAGCGCCCAACAGTGTCTCTTCAATCAGGACTATGGCACTGCGTTTGTGCACTACCTCCTCGCACTCAACCTGGCACCTGTGTTTAAAGATTTTGCCAGAGTAAGAATTGTTTAAATATCATATAAACCAATATAATAACATAATAAAAAAACTAACAGTAGTAAAAAGATGTGCTATTTCATTAAAGGGCTGTCAATGAAAACTGCCTTTTATAAGACACAAGAGACACAAGAGCAAGTCAAAATAAAATTTGCCTCACTTTTCTTTCTTTATTTATTTTGCTGACATTGTTTTGTTTTGGCTTTGAAGGTCGCACAAAAACAATTGCAACATAGTTTTCCATTTGTGGACACTCTTGATACTGTCCACGAATGGACAATCACAAGATTGGCCATATTTGTTTTCTGCATTTAACGCATGCTTTAATGATTTTGGGCCTATAACCCACACGCTTATATTACTATCCCCATCAACAGTAAACATATTTGTGTGTCCCCTTTGACAGGACTCTTTCAGATTTACTCTGTTTAAGTGGGCAGAGGAGCTGGACTCTCTGGGTCGAATCCAGGATCTCTTCAGTTGCTATGAACAGGCTTTGGAGCTCTTCCCTGATGATGAGGTCATCCTTAACAGCATGGGGGAGCATCTGTTTAGGTAGTTACACCTGCATGTGCTTAGAAATACACTTTTTAAAAGTATGCTCACAAAAATCAAACAATTTTGTGATTGCTGACTTAGTCAATGTCTAGGGTGTTCCTCTGACAAAAGTCACTGGGATAGGCTCTAGCTAATTCCACAAATACAAACAAGAGCAAGGTAGGTAGGTAGGTAGTTTATTTGCCATTTGTAGTAACCACATTGGAAAAGACAGTGCAAAAGAGAAGCTCAGTGCTCATAGACATAACAACCAGACAAACAAGTAACACAGACACACTGACACAACGACACTGTAAAACCAGACAAATAAATCAATTTAAAAAAAGTACAGTTTAAAAAAAGTTGTAAGTGCTGCTGTCAAAAATTTAAAGTGCCTAATTTAAAGTGCATTGTTCACGCTGGTAACAGCAAGTGGAGTAATTTAATTTCTTTCTGATTGTTTACACATTTGGGTAGGTTTTGACAAAAACTGTATGATCAGTCCATGTGGAAAATTGGGCTAATAATGGATTGGTGATGTTCTTCTGAAATAATTTACATGACATGTGCCCATATAAATCAGCGGAGTCTAACCAGTGACCTATAGCAGCTTTTAATAATATTTTGTGGAGACAATTTAAATAATTTAGAGCAACATTTTATACATGTATCCTGTGTATGTAAAGACTTTAATTCATTGCTAGCAATCCAAAGATAGTGCTCATTTTCTCACACATTTCAAACCTCCCTGATAATTTTATAAGCCCAAGCTAGTTTTGTGGCCAGTAAAATAAACAACAACTTGCATATTAATAACAGCTACTTCTTGTTTTTTGGAGAATAAAACTTTCACAACATTTGTGTATGTTCTGTGCCGAAACAAATTGAATAAACTATGTTTATGCAATTTTTTGCCTTGGGAACTATTGTAATTATCATATACTATGTCATAAACTATTTATCAGCATTATAACAACTGTCTTTCCCAAACAGAATGGGATTCCGGGATGAAGCTGCCGGTCACTTCCACAAAGCCTTAAAGATGAGGCCGGATTACCCAGAGGCCCGGGAGAACTTTTACAGAGTTGCAAACTGGTTGGTGGAGCGCTGGCACTTCCTTATGCTCAACGACCGGGGGAGGAACCAAAAGTACCAACAGGCCATCTGCAGAGCCGTCCAGAGTGGCTGCAGCACTGTACTTGACATAGGTACTGGCACTGGAATCCTTGGGTGAGACATTTTACAGATGAAAACAGGACATATTGTAATACACACTGGTAGCGTCAGTTCTTTTTCATGATAAAATAGAGAATGGTTCTAACTGAGTGTTTTCTGGGTTAAGCATGTGCGCTAAGAAGGCAGGGGCAGCACAAGTTTACGCCTGTGAACTGTCCAAAACTATGTACGAGCTGGCCTGTGAAGTGGTGAGTGCCAATGGACTGGGAGGGAAAATCGATATTCTACACATGAAGTCTTTGGAGATGGAAGTGCCCAGGGACATACCGCAAAGGTAAATTTAAAAAAAAAATTACAAGAAGACATAATATATGTTTTACATGTTTTAAAATGGTTGTTTTTCTGCTTGTAGAGTGTCTTTGGTGGTGACAGAAACAGTGGATGCAGGCTTGTTTGGGGAAGGCATTATAGAAAGTCTCATACATGCTTGGCACAACTTGCTCTTACCACGACAGGTAAAGAATGATTCAATAAAACATGCTTTCAACAGACTTGGCTTTGCAAAAGGAGGGGCATAATTGAACACATAACAATAGTATAAACCATCTAAGCTTTTAAGCAATGAAGCACTACATAAGTTTTTTTGGGTCAGTTTATCAAGAGTTTGCTAATATGTGAGGGTCAAGTTAATTTTAACATCTGCCTCATAAGTTTATGTGAAGAAGAGCGTTTCTACCTTTCAAAATTTGCTTCTGCTGTTGTCTGCATAAAACAAGCAACTGCATAAGCTGTGTTGACAGTTCATGGTAGGGTCTATAGTAGATGTTTGGTAATGGCAAATGTATGTGTGTATTTTATTGTTTGATTAAAATCCTATTTTTGCTAGACAGCATCCTATTTAATCTTTGAAAAACTTTGAATGTGCATGTTCTAGGGATGGAAAATCGATCGAAAATGTCGAAAATCGATCGAAGTTCGCAGCAATCGAATCGAAAGGCCAGAATCGATCAGTTTTTTCATGCAGCCACTGACTTACACTCATACTCTGTATTTGTATAATACACACAATAAAACAAGAATATTCACAATGTTTGAAGAAACAAAGCCTGAACTTGTGCAAGATCTGACTGAATCTGCTTTATTGTGTTACGTTAACAACTGATGGGTTAACGACTCTAACTAAGGACACTAAATATGACTGTTTACTGTTTGAATGTTGACAAAAACACTAGTGCTAAGCTCGAACAGCAGTGGCTTTGTTTTAAATGTCATGTTTTATGGTTTATTTTGTGTCTTAAGATAAAAAAAGTTAATATAGATAAACTAACAAAATCGAAATTGTGGCTGCAAAATTGAAAACCAAATCGAATCGTGACTTTAGTGAATCGTCCCATCCCTAGCATGTTCTTAACAACAGATGCTGAAGCATGTACTGTAACTGTATCCACAAATGTAAAAACGTATCACTTTTATGAGTGATAAAATATACATTAGCAGTCCTTGCACTTCATTTATAATGACATTGTATATTTTAATTCTCCACAGTGTGATGATTTGGGAAGCAGTGAACCCTCTGCAACCGGTCGAGTGATCCCAGCTGGAGCAACTGTTTTTGCCATGGCTGTGCATTGTCCTGAGATCCGCCGACATCATAGGTCAGTTTTATCAATATGTGGTAAAAAAAAAATATTGTTCATGTTAGTTTCCTTGGTTTTATTTCACATAGTTATTAGAGCATCATATTAAGTTGCAATGCCGTCTGTAACATGCAAGTTGTTTCTTTAGGTTATGTGTGTCGTCGGTGGGCGGACTCTCCCTGGCTGCCTGTGGAGATCTCCGGAGCCCAGTCAGCTGTAGCTCTGCACCAGACGACTCTATGGAGCCCTACACCACAGAGAGACTGAGCCGCCTGCCTGGAGGATACACAGCCCTGACCCAGCCTTTCACCGCTCTCAATATAGACTTCAACAATGTGCAGGTAGTTGGACAATTCATTTGAAAGGAGGTTTAGAATTCTAATGACTGTTTCCTTATATGTTTTAAAGGGGAATCCTTATGTAAAATTGAATATTTAACAATGCTACAACAGCGTTTTCTCATCATTAGTTCACGCAAAGTTGTATTTAAATTGATGTATGCATGTCTGAGTAATCTTGCTCGAGTGCTGAGACAATCCTGTTTTCACCTAAAAACTCTGATTCTGAATAAAATGTTTCTTTCCACATTTCAGCTAAATACCTGGAGTGTTATGTTGTTATTGTAAACATGGATTCTCTGTATGTGCAGGAGTTGGAGGGCCTGAGCTCCAGGCCGGTGCAGAAGGTGTGGTTGCCAGTCAACCAGGAGGGAGAGCTGGATGCCCTGGCTGTTTGGTTCCAGCTGCACTTAGACCAGGACAACAGCCTGTCCACTGGGCCTGAGGAGGACACCTGTTGGGAGCAGGCCGTCTACCCTGTGCACGCCACCAAAGGTAAGTAAGAAAGCAGAAGAAGATCCAAACATAAAATACTTCAAAGTTTGTCCTGATTATACTTTTATAGATTCTGGCCACAAACTCATATTAGGTTTGTTTGCTGCTTGATAACTACCATTATTGGGCGTCTAGACTGGATCATTTTAAAGGAGGGGGTAGGCGACCGGACAATGTCATAGTACTCCATATAAATTTGTGGAAAGTGTCTTACTGTTTGCCTCTGCATTCCAAATAGGAAGTAGACAATAGTGCAATTCAGTTAGTCCCAGCTCTGTTTCTCTTTCACTTTCTATTGAAACATCTGCTGCTCATGGTTATTTTCTACTCCTGGTGTTTTGTTTTTTGTTGTTTTATATTTTGGTATTAACCAAATAGAAACATTACAAAATGACGCCAAGTCTTGCTTGATTGACAGCTAACATTCTCCAATCAGCGGCACAATCGAAAGGAGCATGTATCTTTGACAACCTGGTTTCTTATTGGCTCTGAGGTTGCCATGACACAGCATTTAGATTTCCTCTTTCCTTGAAGGGCCATCAAGAATTATTTTGCAACATGCCAAGGCCCAAACCTAACTTTGTATTGTGTCTAAAAAGGTTATTTGCAATAAGATGGTGATTATATATTATAACATGTTTCAGCAAAATGTAATCAGACAGACACTCCTAACAAATCTCAGCACCTCTTTATTGGCCAAAGTAAACTAGAGCTGGCTGAGTTTGGCCCCTGGGTCTTACTTTGGGTACCATTGGTCTATTTTACTGTATGCCTACTTTTGTCTTATGTTTGTTTTGTGTGATTTGTAACAAAACGTTATAACAAAACTAATAACTCATTCAATCTGAGTCAAAGAAACTGTTATATTGGGGATTATGCACTAACAAGGGTGTATTCTAATAACTATGAGCCTTGTGTAAGAAAGCCCCAGCTCAAGAAAGACACCTTTGGGTGCAACAAAAATCAATAAATGTACAAAAATCACAATCTATTTTATTGCTTCTCAGAGATTAGATGTACTTTTGAAAGAAGTGTCTGCTTTTCCAGACTCCTAAACTTCACACTTCTTAACTTCTCTCCAAACCCCACATCATTCATCATGAAGCTAACAGTTGTTGACATTAGGTGACATGTTCCAGTTGGCGCGCGGGCCCATCTTCTCTCTGACTGGGATCAACCGTATTTCAAAGGCCTGGTAATTGGTGAGGGCAGCGTCTGGGGAGTCTCCACCTTTCCCTCTCTCATCTGCTACATCCGCTTCCCCCGGCCCCGCTGACGTGTGCGCCGCCATCTTCCCTGACAGTCTTTAGTGTTCATGAAATTCTTATAGGGGATTAATATGTATTTTCCCCGATGACTGTGACGAGAAGACAGGAACAGATGTTATTCCTGTAGGACCTCTTCAGCGCAGCCCCGCCCCTCCCTCTGCACCCATGCGTCTCATCTCTCTGCTGGGTCTGCTGTCCTTTCACCATATTTATTCAACGTTTACTGTGGTATTTGCTTCCTTTTTGGTCACTGATTTTAGAATGGCAAGAAATGTTACTTATCAGTTCAGTAACAAACCATAGATGGTGAAAAATATAAGTGTACCCAGTTGTAGGCCTATGCATATTCTTTTAAAGGAATTACAGATTCAAGTTTGTCAATCTAAAATAATTTAGTTTTAAAATACAGTAGTTGACCTTTAGGTATTAGACAAATATGAAATAAATGACCAAAGTGTAGAAACTGCTCTTTTTAAATAATTTGTTACAATAAATGAAAGAATCATTATTCACAATATTATCTAATATGCTTCATTAACATAATAAAAACATATTTAGGTTTTCTTCTCATCAATAATATTTTTATGTGCTGAGGTTGTTCATTTTAAATACAGTTCAGTAATTTTAAAAATACTATATCTATATATCTTCTGCATTCTGTAACAACAGACAAAAAGTGGATGTTGGTGAAGAAACGAGACAGTACTAGATGTAGTCAAAACATCGCTGACTAACCATCTGAATAGATACATTAACAAGAGATCTCAGCTGGGGTAAATTGATTTTAAGTTATGTTATTATAAAAAATCAGGTGTAGTCCCTTTGAAGGTTGAACATTTAGCTTAGAGTACCCAAACTGATATATCTGTATTTTGTTAAAAAATAGAGTCTGGACTTTTACAAGCTTCTGAAGCCTATTGTAAACAGAGAATCTCATTCTATTATAAACAGAGAATTTCAGAAACGAGTTAGTTCAGAATTGCTGCTTTGGGTTAAGTTATGTTTAGCTTTTCGAAATATTTGTTACTGGTTTTTCTTAAAAAATAGTGCACCCATTAAAGCTCAATGAAATTTTTGCATGATTTTAACCAAGTACTATTTTATCTAACTTTAATAACTTGTTTTCTCTGTTCTGTTTAAAGGCAAACCTTTTTGCTTTGTATAAAAAAAATAAACTTGAATAAGTTTTTTTTTCTTTTTGTTGTGTGAGCTTGTGTCTTGTTTCTATAGAAATGTTCCTTTAGCTATAATTATAGCATGTATTAGCATAAAACGTATCCATGTCCATCAGCAATGTTCCAAAGTATGCCTTTAACCTTCTATTTCTATGGTATTATGCAGGTGATGTTGTAGGTCCAGAAAGTTACGCGGCGTCACTTTAATATTGCGTAACATTAATACTTTGTTTGTTTGTTTTGCCAGATTTTGCTCTACAAGTTGGAGACGAATTGCTGGTAGAAGTGTCTTGTCGAGATGCCTATTTAAGACTGTGCAGTGTTGCTGTGCTGAGGAATGGACATGAAATCCGTCTGGACAAACCAGCGCAGGACCTCATGGAGTCCGGAGTAAACCAGAATCCAGAGGCCCAACTGTGCAGCGCATTGGCAAGTCTTCAAACCGACCACAACAAAGACATCTGCGTGCTAGAATCTGCCGAATTGGCCCTTCTAAACAATGAGGAATACCACAGAAGCTTTCAAACTGCAGTCACTAAACTATTTTCCCAGTTAAATTTAGCAAATCAAAATCAAAAGCAAGATTCTAGTGAACTTCTTTATGTGTTGGACGTTTCTGAAGGCTTCTCCTGCTTTCCCTCATCGCTGCCAGTCAGGGTCATGTGAAAGCTTACAGTTCGGTGGAGAAGAACAAGCAACAGGAAGTGCTTAAGAGGCTAGCCCGCTCCAATAATATCCCAGAAGAGAGTTTGGAGTTCTGGCTCAACGGCACGGAGGACGACCAGGGCGTGCTCCAGAGACCATCCACTGAGAAGCTCTGGAGCGCCATCATGCTGGACTGTGTGGAGACGTGCGGGCTGATCAGGCAGAAACTGATGGAAAAGGCTTCACTGGCAAGGTTAGTGACAATACATTATTTTTCTGAATAAATGCTAAATTTTTTAGTACAGGTTTAGTTCAGTTTTTACATTTGTTCCAAGTGAAAATGTCAGTTTCCTACTGTTTATATTGACATTTTATACCAAATAGGTGCTGTGCCCCTTTAGATTTGGTAAAGCAATAAAAACAGTAATGGGGTAAAAGCTGTTCCTCGTGGTATTCTTCAATATCAAAAATGCGCTACTACTTGAAGTTATTCTGCTCAAGGTTTCTGCAGGGTCTTAAAAAGTATATAGAAAAAGTTTAATTTAATGCCGCACAGGTCGTAAATTTTGTAAATAAAGCCATTTCTGTCGGATTTCCTAATCTGTTTCACTATTGCAGCTTTGACAGAAAACACAAAATGTGTTCTTTTTTATTAATTCATTAGATTGTCATAGTTGTTGCAAAATATAAAATGATGAAAGCCCTCTGAAAAAGAAGCAGCTATGTCAAACACTATAGGGTTCGACTCCCGAGCCACCGGGGCCTTTCTATGTGGAGTTTGCATGTTCTCCCCGTGTCTGCGTAGGTTTCCTCCAGGTACTCTGGTTTCCTCCTATAACTAAAAACATGTCCAATGTGCCAATGTCTCCCCCTTCCCAGGACTACAGATGGAAATTAGCTGTAAGCTACAATCTGGTACAAGCATCTCTGCCATTGGGCTTAATGTAATTGTACATTGTCCTTAATAAACATTACCTTTACCTACATTTAGAAAATAAATACATTCTGACCCATTAGTTTTGGTAAAGCATTACAAACATTAATGGGGTAAAACCTGTTTCTTGTGGTATTCTTCACAATAAAAAAAATGCTAATAGTTATTCAGCTATATATTTGTAATTACTGAACAACCTTGAATATTCTGTCAGATTCTCAATTTTATCTTTTTTTATACTGTTTAATAATGTCAAAGTGTTGTATCTAATTTTCAAAACACACACAAAAAGAAAAAAAACATTTGCAGCAGTAGTTTTACTTTCTTAAACTAAATGTAGTTTTAAGACATTGAGAGACAATAAACATAAATATTAAGTAAATAATAATCACATCAAAATATATGAATACTATTATGCTACTTACTTCACGTTGACTTTATCACTTGTGTAATGGCTTTGTTTGTATATGGAACTCTCTCTCTCAGATGTTTGCTGGAAAAAGGAGGTAGAATATTTCCTGAAAGAATAATAGTTCACGGTTTGCTGGTGGAGTCGGACATGTTGCTGCTGGAGAGTGCCGTCCAGGGACAAGAGCCCACTCTGGGATTCAACATCGCTCCTTTTATCAACCAGTTCACTGTGAGCCCCTCTTTCACTAACATACTCTTTCCATACATTTGTGATTGTTTACTTTTTTTAATACTACTGATGACAGTGGTTTTCTACAATATGATACAGCGATAAACAACAGCAGTTAGCCACAATGCTAACAACATTAACAGGTTTTCCAGAGATTGGTAAACAAACGGGACATTATTAGATGTAGTCGGGACATTGCGGAGTAATTTCCACCTGAATAGATATATAAACAAGATATTAAGTTATTTTCGTGTAAAAAAAAAAATCGTGTTTAGTCTCTTCAAATGTTATTCACTAGCAAGGACCACACCACATAAAGAATGCAATTAAGATATTTATTGATGATTGATTATTGATGGCTGGATCGAGAGACTGTGGATGGGGGCTCTGTCTCGGCGATCCGTGCAGCCGATTTAGGACCCCCCCACCTGTAGATAGAGATGTCTCCTGCAGGAGGACAGATGAGATGAGGGGTGGGAGGGTGGGGTCGAGAGATCTGAGACAAGACGTGTTGTTAGGAAAGGACTGTTTAAGTAGAGGCTTCTGGGTAATTGGAGGTGTGTCCGAGAAGACGAGCGAGGCGTGGTTTCCTGGTGCAAAGGAGCTGTGGTCCTGCTCCTGAAACTCAGTTAATATACATACGTACATTAACTCCCCATTTTGTGATCTTGTGGACCTTTCTGTTGATTGTAAGTTCAAAATATTGTTATGGCAAATGTCGTTTTTAGGTTACAACCGGATGTGAAATCATGGATATCGGTATTTGCTAAAAAATCCATATTGGCTTATCTTTTACCGGTATTTTCTTTTTTTTTTTTTTCCACATATTCATGTTATAGCCTCTGCAGAGCCTTCGCAGTCTGTGTTAAGGTCGCTGTTGTTCATGGCTTTAGAGCAATCACACAAAATGTAGGAACTAGCCACAATCTATGTTTGCCTTTATCAAAAAATTGAAAAAAAAAAATCAGCTCTAGTGCACAAGCACAATTATGAGACAATGTTCAAAATATCAACCTTTTAACAACATATGATAGACAATATACTGTATGATTTGATATTGCCCAGCCCTATTGCCCACTAAAAAACACAGTCTGTTGCCCTAATTTACTCAATACTTTAAATAACTTTTTTAAACTTTTCTTGACAGCGCACTTTCGGCTTAGCTGTGGCTAGCTTGTCGATTTCAGTCATTGTTTTGTTTTGTTTTTAATTGTCAATATGTGTGTTTAACAATCAACCAAACATGTTGCTTACTTTAACAGAGCTAAACAGAAAGTGTGCTGCCAAGACTACATACATATGAGCATTTATTTTGAAATATTTTCCAACTCTACCTTTTCCCAATTAAAAACAATGGCCTTATCGTTATATTGCTCTAACTTTACATCCATGTTTTGTCTCCAGCTGTGAATCTTTTCTGTCTTCTGTATTATATTCTGTCTCATGTTCCTGATGCAAGCGCCTGCTCTGGTCTGCTCCTGCTCACTCCTCTGTGTTCACAACATTGCATCATTCACGTTTTATTCTGACCATTACGTGCAAATGTTAGGAATGGGAGATGGGAGGGCTCTAGTTAATGCCCAGCACTAAATAAGTCTAAACTATTTTTGCAGCAGATATAAGATAATAAACCTACTTGCCTTTGTTAACTTGGAATGTTTCAGATCCGAGATTTCTTTGAAGTTCAGGAGAAAAAATGAGGCGAATACTTTGTCTTTATTTGGTGGTGAAATTGTAGTTTTTTTTTCCTTCCTAATTTCAAGCCTAAAGCTGCAGGATAATTTATTTTAACAGATGTTCTTTGAAGGCCTCAGTGGCTCTCTAGTACAACTCTCACCCGAAGCGCTCTTTTGGGCTGTTTTGATTTGGAACAATCCGAGCACATTACATCAGACACATAAATACTAACTGGAACAGAGATGGAGAACTGTGCATTTCCATTAACAATAAAAAAAAGTTATACAATTGAGTTGCACCTTAGCTGATGTTTCTTTTACTGTTCTTTGATGTGTATTTTTTTACTCTTAACTTGTTTCCCTCCTGTTTTAGAGTTTGTGCAGGCCATGGAAAAGTTTTGGAGTTGTATTGGCTTTAGAAACGTTTTGAAAATATTGATAATATATTGCATAAAACGCAGCAAACTGGAGTCTTAATTATTTTCTCCTAATCTCTCTGAAAACACACCTATTTTGTCAGAAAATTAACCGATAATTATTGTAATTAGTTTTTTCAATATTTCATGGCAAAGTACCGTATAGGAAAATCTTTCGCTTGACCACTTTATCAAATTCCAAAATGTGAAACAACCTATTTTCTCGACTAATATTTTGTTCTTATGATTATACTGTGCCTTGAATAATTATAATCTTGACTTCCCAAGGTACCAGTGCATGTGTTCCTGGACTTCTCCACGTTACAATGCAAACATCTGAGTGAAACTGTGGAACTGTTTGTTCTGGACCTGATGGACACCAATGCAAACTACACCACCAGACAAGTCAAGGTAACAGTCAGCACAACTGAGGTCACTTTAATTTTATCAGTACACCTTCAAACCTGTATGTCATCTTATTTTATGAACAGAATGACTTGGAATAAATATAACACAATGTTTAGGATACAAGTAGCTTCACCATATTTGTACTGGTATGCCATTTAACAGAAGTACATGCAATAACTCTTGCTGGTTTAAAAAGGCATTCTCCATCACAACAAACCTGGAGTCTGCATTGCTGCAGAGCTAAAAGTCTGAGAAAGGAGTGGAGTTTGAAGGTAGGAAAAGTGCGATTAGTCAGAACAGATATCTGCAACAGGTGTTAGTAATCAGACACACTAAACTATAATCAGTTCAACATGATGTCACATACTGTAAAGAAGTGTTGGCCGTTTCTGTGAGCACAGTCAGTGTTCAACTCTCTAATTGAAAAATGCAAGATAAGATACTGTATATTGGATTGTCAATTGAGGGATTTTCAGTCGACGTCACTTTCCGCCCTCCTGCGCATGCATTATGCAGAAAGAGCTCCTCTCCATCTGCTTACATGGGGAAACTTCTTTGAATCAAACAACGAAACAGGACGACAGATAGCTGTTTTAAACAAGTATGAATCGGTCGGACAGACGTCGGTCTCCTGAAGCTTGAGACAGCGTTTTTCCTCGTCCTTTTTTCACTCACCTGAATGTGACTTTTAAGGGTTATACGTAGTGTTAAATTTTATTCACAAGTGTTGACTTAGCAGCATAACCTTTGTTTCGCACAGTGATAAACTCTAAACAACGGAGCTTTTTCGACTTGTTTCCATTGTTTGTGTCTATGAGCGGTGGCTCTTTCTACAGGCGGGGTGTGTGTGCATTGCTTGTGTTGATAAACAAAAACATCTTTATATTGTAGAACAGTCCAGGCAATGCAAAAACTCTGTCAGAGATGAATGAATGGTTTATTTATACAGCACATTTTCAGACAGAAGTCTTCCAAAGTGCTTCACACATTGATAGCAAGCAGCTCTGGGGCAGCTCAGCAGAAGTAAGTCACCTAAACACCTGGCGTCTCAACCTCTGACCAACACCAAGCTTTCCCTAACCTGCATGTTATTGGTGGGTTAGGGAACCGGAGTACCTGGAGACATGGGGAGGAACATGCAAACTCCTCAAAGAAAGGCCTGGAGCAGAGCGAGAGTCAAACTCGTATCCTTCTTGCTGTGAGGCGAGAGTGCTATCCACTCAGCCACAGTACTATGTAATTTATTTCAATTACATATAGTAAAGTAATAGAATTTGTTTTAGAAAAAAGATTTGTCTGTTTTGGTAACTGTTCCTGTTATATTTTCCCAGGTCAAAGCCACCAGCACAGGCAGGGTGACCGCTATTCCCTTCTGGTATGACATCTACTTGTACGAGGACATCAGTGTGAGCACTCTGAGCCGCCACTCTCACTGGAAACAGGCTGCCGTGGTGCTGCAGGAGCCTCTGGAGGTCAACGCCGGGGACTGGGTCTGTCTCACTGTCAACCTGCACAAGAGCACCATCTCCATCTCAGCACAGCCGGACAGCCAGCCTCAGCCCATGGACTAGAAACAGACTTTAGGGCAACGCTATGACTAGTTATTGTATCTCAGGATGTGTAAAGGTACAAGTGGTGGTACTGATGGTTGAAGTAACTGACAAATAAGATGTATTATTTGCAACATCTCAGAAGTCTACCCATGACATCATAGATAAGAGACTTTTAGAACTATGTTTTTTGCGGCTCAGAAGGGAAGAATAGTGTCTCACAGGCGGAACTCCAGCTCCAGGAAGTAATGTTAGAATAGGACTGAAACCTCAAAAAAGTTGTTTTTAGTATGTCATTTTAAGTTTTTATCCTTTTTTTGTTGCTATCAGTCACATGTTGTGACTGGGGTACAGAGGGATTTTGGGTTGACGTCACTTTCCCCCCTACTGCGCATGCGTTATGCAGAAAGACCCGTTCTTCATTTGTTTACATGGGGAAACTTCTTTGAATGAAACAACAAAATGGGACGAGAGCTAGCTGTTTTCATCAGGTATGAACCAGTCTGACAGATATCTGTGCCCTAAAGCTTGAGACAGTGTTTTTCTTGCCGTTGTTTCACTCACCTGAATGTAACTTTAAGGGTCGTAAGATCGAATTTCATTCACAAATGTTGACTTAGCAGCATGACTTTTGTTTTTGCACAGTGATAAACTCTTACAATTAGCTGATAACGGAGCCTTTTTGACTTGTTTCCACTGTTTGTGTCAATGAGCGGCAGCTCTGTCTACAGGCGGGTGCACGCGCATTGCCCGTGTTGATAAACGAAAAATCCCTCTATAGGTCATACAGTTGAAGTGTTTAGCTCAATGACACAAGACAAGAGTAGCCTATGTGCTAAGGCAGGGGTCTGCAACCTGTGACCCTTTGAGATTTGAGAATGAGAAACTAAAAGTTAAAGAACATATTTTTTTCTGTTTACAGTATGTGTTTATTAGCAGTTGTTTAGTGTGATCTTGTTTATACATAAAAGCGAGGACCAAAATTCGCATTCTACTATCAAAGAGAGGACATTTTTGGAAAGTGAGGACATTTTCCATGGTCCTCAGGTTTCA
This sequence comes from Mugilogobius chulae, assembly GCA_038363315.1. NCBI lineage: Eukaryota > Metazoa > Chordata > Actinopteri > Gobiiformes > Gobiidae > Mugilogobius > Mugilogobius chulae. The sequence continues at coordinate 22,849,865 of CM076395.1, read as the reverse complement.
TGTGCAGTTTAACACATTTGATTGCACAGTACATAGAGTTTAGTGATGATTAGACCCACTCTTCATAAAGTATTGCAGAAGTGTGGGTGAGGGATTCGGGGCAAGCATTTAGCATGGCTCAATATAAATACAGTATATTGATTTGTTAAATTGATTGTATAGTTCCTAAGTTTTATCAATATTATTTTGCTTCTCTAGGTTTAAATCACATAACTATAACAATTATATTTTCTATAAAGATAGTTGGTACAATTTACGTTTATGTGAAAGATTTATTCAAGATTCTACAGATGAATAAACTCCCAAGTGAAACATTTAACATCCTCTCTGTTAGCTTTCTTACAAAAATAAAATCAATAAGGCAATGCAACATGCTGCAGTTGTTCATGATGCACAGGAGGCTCTAAGAGTGATCATTTTGCTCTATAAATCTACTTTACAGTCATAGATATCCCTGGATGAACCTGTTTAGGTCACACGAACCATGACAGATAAAACAACATGGAAGCTGAAGCTGCAAAAGTGAAATAATTACAAATAAGACTTAAAAAAACAAAATTATACAGAGCAAAATAACAAGGCATCTTAGACTAAAGGCTATAATAACAAATGCTTGGAGTTAGTTGACACAAATGTGATGACTATAAGGTTCAGTATTAGTGGTCCTACTTGCTCACTTGCACATCCACTTGCCAATTTCTACTTTCTTTGGTAAATCAGAATGTAATTTTATCAACACCAATAGAGTCAGTTTCATGTACGTAGTTCAGTAATTTACTTAAAATGCATGTTGTAATGTCTAGGACTGCAAGGATTACAATGCATAAACATCTAAATTGACCAGCTCAAGTACACAGATTTTGAAAACTATTTTAAGGGTTAAAAGTAGTGATATTCATAAAGAATTATGCAGATTTTTGCCAAAGTTATTGCAGCAATTTGAATCAAATTCTTTTATGGAATTACATGTACCAGTATGCATTTTTAAAAATATATATTTTCTTTTTTTAACCATTGAAGACATCAGAAAAAAGTACTTTCTAAATTGCTGTCAAATTCAAAAATGTGGGGGAATAAATGTAAAAGGTATCCACCTTAAAACACACAAATACTTTCTAAATAAGGACGGGCGATATATCAGTTTCAGTATCAACCAGTATTGACGATTATTAACAATTTTGGTATCAGACAATATCGAAAAAAAAAAAATCCATTATATTGTGATGGTATTTTTAGAGGTTCTCTAGTCTGTGTGCATGTGCCAGTCAAAATTTCTCCTCAAAGTACCAATTTTGAACAGCAAAAATGTCATATTTCATAATGCCACATAATACGTATATGTTCCAGATGAATACTTTTTTTTAAATTGAAAAGTAAGTTTGTAGTTTTATGGATTTTAAAGTAAAAAAGCTAAGCAATACAGTTCACTTGTGTAAATACACTTGAATTTATCTAGAACTGAATTTGTTTCTCATTTGTTTTTCTTTTTTTTAATTAAAATAATTTTTAAAAATGTGACTTTGGCAATGGAAAAACATTGTCCATAACCAAATCAAAAATCAAAGAGCCAGTTTTTCTTAAGTGAACTGTCATCGGGTTGATGCACAGAAGTTGCAAGGATGGGTTTTCCACCACGAGCTGAAGTGTGCTTCAAATGCCCCAAAACATACATACATATGGATTCATCACAGAGACTCGTAAAGACTTTAAAATGATCAATATTTTACTTAGTTCTCCTTTAAAATGCAAATATTGGTTATTACCCACAGAAAGGAGAACAAATATCGAGAAGAGAAAGTTTGTTAAGCAGAAACCCATATATTTTGCATTAGTATTACTGTTGTGTTTTTTGTTTGTTTTTTCACTGTAAGGACTTTTTTTTTTTTTTTTCATAAATTCAAACAAAATGAATCAAATGCTATGAATGAATATTTTTGTGTTGATCAACATGTTAAATGAATGAAGTAATATGTGCTTATAAATGCTTTTAAGTCTGAGTCGGTTGAATGACTTCTTATTAGTTTACCTGTTAAAGAACTGATACTGACAGATATCACTGAATAACTGTGCTTTCTACTCTATTTAACAGATAAAACAGCCTCCTATTTAGCGGCATAACAATCTTGCGCTGTCAGTCACTTACGAATAGGTCCTCCTGGTGTTGCATACAAATCAATATTGTCAGTAACAATTAAAAATAAGTCTGATTTGTTCATTAGGTAATCACTATAAGATCTTCTTCAGCAGGCGGTTTGCTTTGGTCCGCTGTGTTTGCGTCCTGTTCCTGGGAGTCTTCCATTGTGGCCTCGTAGCCCTCGTCCCATTGGGCAGAGTTGCTGAGTCCCGCCGGAGCTGAGACAGAGTGAGGGGTGTGAGTCCGACCCAGGCCTTGGTAGTTAGAGGAGCCAGCGTTCTGCTCCGTGATGGCGTCCTGAGAGGCGGAAGACAGCAGGCCCGAGCGCTCACCGGCGCTCCCGTCATCGTCGAAGTAAGACTTCCTCGGGCGGCCCATCACTGTTCTGCCTGTTGAAGAAATAAAAAATGTGTTTTAGTAAAAGCGTAAAAGAAGATGTAGGTTTGTAGTGTTTTATATATCAAGGTTTCTGCAAGGATTGAGAAGTCAAATTTAAAGGGGTCCTATTGTGTTTCTTTTTTTTTATATTTAACAATAATAAATGCAGATCAGTAACTAAACAGGGGCGTAGAGCTGGGCGATATTGACCAAAATTAACATCTCAATAATTTTTTGACATATCCCGATAATGACAATTTGACAATATTGTCAGTTCAACATAAATGTGTTTAAATTTGTCTTAGTTCACTGGAAAAATGACCTTAACTCTGCAAATAAGTTTAAAATTGATTAGTAGTAGTGTAATAGTCGTGTTTGTTGTGATTTCATAAATAGAAATTTGCCAGTAGAACAAGTAAATTTAGCTCTTATTTCAATTGCAATTAAATTCCTTATGCTTGTTCCATTTACAATCTTAGTGCAAGCCAATCAAAATCTCCCCAAAACATGCAAAATGTCTTCCAGACACATGTTCCCTTGTTATCCATTTATGTTTATTCATGTTTAATCGTTGAATAATAATTGATGAATATTTGACAAATAGTCCAGAAATCTATACTTTCATTTTCCTGCTTTGTGAAGAACTTTGAATTGCTTAGTTTATAAATTCTATTTAATTTTTTATTGTAAACTAGCTTCCTTTTTGTTGCATGTTTTTACTGTACGATGTACTTGATATTCAATTTTTGCATATCTAAAAAACAACATTCACGATATTATCTAAAATTCGAAATATTGCCCAGCTCTACAGGGGCGTGGCAAAAGTTTTGGAAATTTTTTTTTTTTTTTTTCTTACTTTATGGGGAAAATTGTGCTCAAAAATACAAAGGAGTTAATACAAAAACGCCATTTGTTCAGAAAATGAAAAAAAAAAACACTAATTATAAAGAAAAAAAGGCAAAATTTAGCTAATTTACTTTTTATTTCTCTTCAATATAATTTTTTTTTTTAATTATCGGCCAATAAAAATTTTAGTCAACTAAAACTCCATCGATTGTTTAATCAACTGTCATCCTCACTTCACACTTTTGCTCAAAATGTAATTGTGCCTTATGAACAGATATGACATTGAAATAAAAACTTTGCAGCTTGGCGACACTTACCAACATTGCGAACCTGTTCTGTAATATCGGCCCGGACATCAGAAATGTCCCACATGGCCATGAAGGAGTCGAAGCAGGAGCCTTCCTCTGCCTCCTGGATGTACGGCTTGTAAGTGAAGCTGAAGTGATGTGCGATGGCTGCCAGGAACATCTCCACACAGATGACAAAGTCCTACAGGAGAATGCACATACTGTATTAAGTCTGTATTCTTTTACATTAAAGATTGGGTACATGATTTTCACACTGTCAAATAAGCGTTTTCCCACATGAAAGTACCAAGAACTAGTCCCGACATTCCTCCAGTCCGTGTTTAGTCAGAAGTACTATCCTGTCCCCATGTTTATGTTCACACAGCAAACGTTTCTGAAAATGGGTCTAACTAGCTTTAGCATTAGCTTGGGGTGTCAAATTAGTGCATTAATTGTGATTAATTAATTACAGACATATTAATCGAGTTAATTTCTTTAATCGCATTAATCTATTTTGAAATCTTTAACTTCATTGTTTCCATGTGCGAGTTGCAAAGTGGACATAAGGGTTGTTCAACTTGACAACTTAGCAACAAGAAAACCTCCTGCAGTATATTAATATTTTCCATTTGCAACAATAATGTAATTACTTAAATTGGATAAAAACAAAACAAAAACACTTAAGTTGAGTGTTTTTCTCATCAATTTGTAGGTGAGATTAAAAAGAGATTAATTAAATGAATTATTTAAAGATCATAATTAATTAATATCTTCAATTTTTTAAACGCTTGACAGCACTAGCATTAGCATGTGTATAATTTGGAACATTTAAAAGTCATTATGTGGTGTTAGGAAAACAAAGTGTTTTTTTTTTCTAGAATTCCACATAAAATTATGATCTACAAAACTTAAAAACATCACTGAAATAATTAAACAAAATTATTCGCTGTAATTTCTAATAATAGTATTATAGGCTACTATTTACAAATTTAAATAAATACATCTTGGGAGTACTGCTTTTAAATGATTTTTTCTTAAGGATAAGGAAAGTTTATGTAAAGGTGAGAATATATAAAACATGTTTCTAAACAAAGTTAGCGTTGTATATGTGCTTGTGTTACCATAAGGTTCCTGGTCCGTCTGACTGCAAAGTACCTGCTCCAGAGCAAAAAGTCTCTGAAGTGTGGCCCCAGTCCATAGTTCCTGCTCTGTGTGAACACGTCTAAACTGGGGACAGGAACTAAAAAAGTAACTAAGGACTGAAAAAAGTTCCTACAGTGGGAAAAGGCCTAATGTGAACTTAGTATGTCCAAATAGTTCCTACACTGCAAAAACATTACTTACTAATTTACAACTAAAAAGTCAGGTACCGGCGCAGCTTTAAGAAGCTAGGAAGCATGTGTGAGCAGAAATTATTGAAGCTTAAAAGACTTCTGAAGCAGCAGCATCTAAGGCAAGATCACCGGTAGTTGTTTAAATTGCAAAAAGGTTAGGATTAGATCAGTCCACAAAAATGAGGTCGATCGCACAGATGTTTTGCTCCTTCAACCACTGGGAACACTCCACCTGTTTGTACTAGAAAAAAAAAAACCTACCTGCAAACCAGTGGCCACAGCTTCCACACTCTTCCAGTCCCATGTATGTTCTTCTGAGATGACTCCTATTTTTACAAGTAAAGCGATGAACACAGCTTGCCTAAAAAAGACAAAGAAATAACTTTTTTGTTGCTATAAAAGATATTGATGTGATGATTATGTTAAAAAATGTCAGTCACCAGAAAGAGACAAACACCACCATCTTGACACACAGGAACTTGCCGACCGGTCTGATTGGACTTAGCTCATCTCTCAGAGCTCTGTAGAACAGCACCAAGCAGTACATCGCAAACTACAAAGAAATAATGCACCATTTATTTTAATAGATTTCTTATTTTTATTTATCCAATGCTTTTATTACCAGTTGTGATATGTTGTTGAAGATCACAAGATAAGTCCATGCATTTTTAGAGCTGAAGTTGCCCTCATCGTATACGCCACAGAGCTGACAGATCCTACATGAATCATGTCAGTTTAACATGTCAGTTTAATTTGAATATAGTATGTACTGTATGTGAAAACCAGTACAACACGTTACTTACAAGGCAATAACTGTTGTGACCGGTCTGACGACAGTATACTGAAGCACTCCCAGCTTACATCTCAACAATAGCACTCTGAGGAAGGTAAATTAAGAAGACTTGAGTTAAACATTCACACATCCTTTGCTTTGGTTTACTTTACTTTGTTTTCTTATCCTAATTTTGATACACAAGTCCAGTATTGTTGGGTTGAGTCACTAATAAAAAAGAGATCTTCTGTTTAAGACTAATTTAAAAGTGATGACACCAGTTGGACTGGTACAAAGTCACAAGACAGAAGTAATAAATCATTAATCCTGTCTCTAGTATCAGTTGTGTGAACTAGGCTAGAAATGTTTATTCACCACACACGTCATGCCAGGGTCAATTATTGAGTTTGTCAAACCAAAATCATAATTCTAAGTCCAAATATGTTCTAAAAAGCTCTCAAAATAGCATATTCCTGCTTTTCTTGCTGGGGGGCAGTTTAAACTTAAGAGTGACTGTAATGCAGTAACAATGCACCAACCCTGAGCTACTAAATCTCATTTAGAGTGTGCTGAGGGTAAAGAACAAATAATGTCCTTCGCTGTAATGTTGAAGGTTAAAGCTGAGACTAAGAAAAGAACACAATAGATACAGCTGTGCTGCAGCACTAGATAATAAAACAATTATCCTTTCAGGAGTGTCCTGCTTGAAAATACCGATTATAACTAATCAATCCCATTCATTTGAATAAAACAGCTAAATCAACTGTTCTAAACATGTTCAATACAGTATTAAGTCATTGTCATAACTTCTAGCTCCATTTTCTACAGTGTACTTATTAAAAGGCACATATGCAATATTGACTTTTTGAGTTTTTTTTAGTCTTATTCTAAAATTGGTTTCTTATCAACAACACAGCTGAGGTTTTGTATGTGAGACATAATTCATTTACTCCAAAACACTATTCTGAATGTCCCAGATTTGTGATGTCATAAATAGATCTCTCAGATCTTCTGCACTGTTTTTAAGCTCATAAACGATCCAGACTGGATTTTAATATTTCTGCAGCTGCAGCATATCAGTTAGATTTACCCTGTGTCATTTTATCTACAGTTTGTAGACTGAGCTCCAACTTAATTCCTGATATGAAAAACACATGACTGTCATATGTCCTTTACTACACTTTTTTATTGGTTCTGGTGCATGAAATTCCAAAGTGGCGTTGCTCAAGAGCATGATTGAAAGACAGGAACGACACACAAAAAACACACCATATTTATCTTTTAAAGGTTGTATGATTTTCAAATTATTGTTTGTTGTCAGTCTTGACAACAAACAATTGTCAAGACTGACAACAAACAATTTACCTCGTTATCTATTGACCTGTTACCTCGTTATCTATTGGTCTGTTAACCTGTCAAGCAAACCCTCAGTGTTCCTAAGTAACTCATTGGCCCAGTTAGCAGTGAAGGGCTTGGCCCTGGGAGGGGAAACACATGTGCATCGTTTGAAAAACAGCAAACAGCTGTTGGATTTGAAAAATCCTCCATACAACCTTTAAGTAAAAATGTAGGTGTTTGTCAAATTTGCTTGTTACTTCTGCGTAATTGAGAGGTTTTCAGTTGCCATAACAGTCCAAGTTACGGATAGTCAAGCAACTAACCCTATGTCTCTCATTAAAATGCAAATGTATAAATCAGTGCCAGCCTTTTGAATACAGGCATTATATTTAAGTAATGCTTTTATATGTTATTTAAGTTATCAGGACATAGCTTTTTTTATTCATTATATTTACATTCACTTCATAGAAGCGCTTACATCTAATAAAAGATACACTGATGGGATTTTATTGTATGTCTGAAGTAACTCACTCTCCCATAGGCCATGGCGGGCAGCAGCAGAGAGGAGGCAGATGCTTTGCTGTTCTTGGACCTCCAACATCATCACCAAGCTCGGATACTGGTTCTCCAAGTAGTTTAGCAGGAACGTCATGAAGTTATAGATGACATATGCCTCGTAGCACTCTCTGCAGGTGTCTACGTAAATAGCTATGCCGGGATACTTTAACGCAAGCCACTGGAAAACCAAAAGGTCAGTTGTTATGAATGATATAAATTGAACACTTTGACTAGTATGCTTGATGCTACTTACACTATCAAGGCTATAAATTGGGACCATCCATAATATTCTGAGGATGAAGATAGGAAAAACCCATAAAATATATTTTAGTGTGAGTTTAAATGCATGATGTTAGTGCTTACCTGATAATTGGTTTCTGAAGTTCAGGCTGAGTGTAGTGCACTAAATGCTGCAGAATGCCCCATAAAGATATAGGAATGGTCATAAAGACAAATATGCCAGCAATGAACCAGGCTTTATTGTGAGTCCCAACCTGTCATGACACAAATAGGAAACAGAGTGAGTATGTGGATGGTAAATTTTGACATTGAAATTAGGTCTTCCCATTATTAGAACAACTTCAATATATCATTAATGGAAACACCTTATTGTTTGAGCATTATTTTTTAATAATTACACAAATTTGAGTTGTACTTTTTAAAAATATATTTAGTTATTTTTTACCACTTATTAGTTATTCTAATATAATTACTTGATAATGTAATCCCTTTCTGCAGGAGATATAAAGTTCTACTTATTCTGGTCTTAAAATAGGTCATATGTTCTTGTTTGGATAATTCAAAATGATATTCATATACCTGCTTTTTGATTGTCTACGGTTCCTACAATGGAGAACATACTGACTGTACCTGCAAACTCCATATTCTTGCTTGCTTTCTATTCATAGATTTTACCCTAACCTTAATCATTAAACTTGCTTCTAATCATAACCCTAACCTTAACTGGTTTGAGGAATAAGCTATTGTTAAAAAAATAAGGTTGGGGTTGAATAAACAAACGTAAATATATGTAACAGGGTGATATAGAGTTTTTTATACATGCACAAGCACAACTCAACATGAACAGATGAAACCTTAACCAACAGACAAAAAGTGTTATTATATAGTACTTGCTCAATACTGGACAAATGAATAGCTAGATCATGAATCATGACAGCATGAGATCACCAGCATAACAAGAACTATTATCTATCAAGAAGCACTACACACCTCAGATTCCTGCAGTTCCCAGATGCAGAGAGGCAGGACCACCAGTAAGAGTAAAATGTACAAGACGACCACCAGCGGTCGGATCCATCTCCTCCAGTTTCCACAGGAGCACGGCATCTTGTCATGTAGATACTGAAGAAGGTCTTTCAATGTCACGCAGAGCCGAGGCAATAAACCATTTAACTCGTCTCACAAGATCTGAAGCTAAAGCTCGAGACATTTAACTAGCTAGCGTGGCATTTTTTTTTCCCAACTTTAACCTTCACTAATAGCACAACTCTAAGAAACATAGTCAGCGTTTGGGTTCAGGTCTTCTTGCATAATATTTTAGTCGATTTGATCTATACACATGGTCATTTTAAGCTGATATGTCTAATTTTCTAGGTCAGAGTCAGCAGGCTAACATTAGCATATCAGCTGTTTCATCGTGTAAACAACAAAGCGCATGACACACGCTTTACCCTTTCCGCATTTTAAGCGACAATCACGTTACTATTTCAAGGCTGGCTTACAAAACGCGTGTCTGTAGTGCAAATCTTGACTGCTAAGTACCGTTTCTAATCCTGTTTATGCTCGGAAAAGTTTCCAGAGATGTTTTGCTGTTGCTGATTGTATACTTCCTGCTTATCGACTGCACTTCCGCCCCGTTCCGCGACCTGATTGGTTTGCTTAAAACTGTCGACCAATGAAAAGAGAGCAGCGGTTGAAAATCTCGTGACTTGCTGTGCGCTTTATGTAGTTCGTGACTTTCACCAGCAGATGGCACTGTGCATTAAGTATTGAACGCATCAGTAAATTTGTAGCTTTTTCTTTTTTTTCCCCCGTAATGTTTCATTAGTGATAAATGTAGACCTGCTATAATTTTGATGAAAAATGTTTGTAAATAATAATAATGTGATCTTTGAAATAGTTTGGCTACAAAGCAAACGAAATTGAAATGCTAAAAAAATATATACATTTAGCAAGATTTAAAAAAATAAAATAAAATAATAGAGCAACAATATCTCAACTTAAGGCATAGGCTCATAGACCATAAATAGTTTATTTTTTCTCTCTCGTTTTTATTATTATTAAATCATGAACATTCTGATTAATTGTTAAGGTGATGCACAGTTTAATATATATTTAAACTTACTTCCAAAACAACTTCCAAAACAAGTTCCATACGCACATCACTGCCAAGCTGCACCTATAGCTATATGTTATTCAACTTGACATCAAACTTTCACTGTCGACAAACCTTCTTACCTTTTGTGTGCGTCTTCCTGTGGGAAATCATTGGAGACAGTGCTTCCTTTCTGTTGCAGCATGTCTCCACTGCCCACAGTCACAGAAATCACTCGTTGTTGCAGGACAGATTGTTCATGAATTTTGTATCCATCCTTTTGGCTTTATGAATTAGAAATGGTCTTTGCCACAAGTTGTGCGCATCGCTGAGAGGGACTGTCATGTGAAGTGCCATGTAAGGCAGCCCATACGTAAACATATGCTGCCTTTCATCATAACGGATGCATATTTTAGCATAGAACAATACTTTTTGTTTGGAGTAAGAGTGAAACATAAGGGATGTAAATCATCCAAGTGTGGAATAAAGTTCTTTGTTATAGTCTGTTCAATGAAGACCAAGATTTGTACGTTTCACAAGTAACAAAGATTTAGTTATTGAAGTCAATGTCAAACAAAACACTTCATTTGATTGAGGTTGCACTGTAAAAGTGAACAAATAATTGACATACCAAATAATATAATAATTGTAGTTGTAGAGGGCTGTTTGCATGTGCTGCAACTCAAATGCTTTACAACATAAAAAAATATTAAAATACAATACAAAATATAAAAAAGCAAAAACATAAAATCCAACAAGATCCTAAAACCATATTAGAACAGTTGAAGAGTTGCCCGTGTCTGAACAATAACTGGTTTGCTCTTGATTGGAGACACAAGGGCCACAGTGGATGATACTGTCCTTGGGCAAGACACTTAATCCACAGTGCCCTAGAGTCTGGGTTCACTGGTGTGAATGTGTGTGAATGGGATAATGTTTGCACCTGAAAGCACTTGAAAATGCAGCTAAAAATGGAAAAATATGAAAAGAGAGTATTCACCACTTTGCTAATTCAATGGAGAACAAACTGAAACATTTAACTACAAAACAAAAATCCCCAAAATATCTACATTTCAGTCAATAAAAAACTTTTTGCATGCATGTTTATAAAACAGAACTATACTGATTTAAGTTGACTTAAATGGCAATGAAATTGCAGAAATAAAAAAAATACATGTGACACCAATTGATTAATAAATAATATTATTTATTTATGTATGTATGTATGTATGTATGTATGTATGTATGTATGTATTTATGTATTATTATTTATTTACTTATTTATTTATTTATTTATTTATTATGTTTTCATTAACATCAAAATACGTATTATGCAAAAGCAAGTGTTCATCAACACTAAAAGTATTCTTATGTGTTCTGCAGCTGAGGCTGGAGTGTTGAGGAAAGTCACTTACCATAGCAGCTTGTCAAATTGTCAAATACTGATCTTGTCAGATCTCAGAAGCTAAGCAGGTTGAGTCTGGGCAGTATTTGGATGAGAGATCACTAGAACCTCAGGTGCCACAGTGAGAGAAACTGTCTCCTTGTGCAAGACACTTCATCCACATTGTTTAGTATAAATGGTGGAAGGGGCTGAAATGGCAGCCTTGCTTCCGTCAATTTGCCCCAGGACAACTGGCTTACCACAACCAGTGTGCAAAATAAACACATATATAATACTGCTAATTATGGTAAAATGTCAGTTCTACAGTCAATTTACTACGTCTGTCACTAAGCTATATGTATTCTATATCAACATTGCTCTAATTATGATCTATAAATATGATCTGTTTATGTTGTAGTTCAAATACCAAGCAAACACATCATTTATCCTTTAAAACTGCATTACTCATTATACTGTAGTAATCTCCAGTTCAACTTAAAGCACCACTTCCAAATAAATACATGAAAGTTCATGCATATCTAAACGAGAACTGTCTCTGGAGGAACTACAGTTAAAAGTTCCAAGTGTCATTAACCCAGAACCATGTCTCCCAGTGAGACAGTTACCAGAGCAGCGTCTGACTCTGATCCCAAGCAGCCAGAGCTGGGCTTATCTCACGCTGTGTTTAGGTTCTGTGCACTGATTATACCTCATGTTTTCTCAGATATGAAACCTGCATGCATGGTCTGTATATGAAATCAGGCTTGATAATATTGTAATAACAGTAAAGCAGGAAGCAATGGGATGTATTAAAAGAGATTGTGTAACATTGTTGTGATGTCTTGGTAGTGAAATGGAGAAAAGTGAAGGGAGCAAAGGCTGTGGAATGTGATGGGAACGGTTATTTTTGGACCAAACAGATACTAAAAATATGAGTCTGATACAAAAGAAAAATGCATTGGATGTTTTAATTATACTTTACTGCATTTGAGAGCAGATTTCTTTACTACACTTTTAGTTAGACAGAAAATAAAGTAATTTCAGTTTGGCTTAAGATCATTAAATATTTTGAGTTATAGATGTTATATAAAAAAGGTGCTAAGCCCCATTTTTGCTTAATAATTTGCTTTTTTGGTGAAATTGTCACATCAAAATTCACCTTTTCTCAATTTATTAAAACAGTTTGTTAGAGACAGTTTCTTCCATGCCGTTCTCCACATAGTGGGCCTTTGTCATGCTTTGAGTGAACATTGGATGTAACCACGGACAAAAAATGTGGCACTTTTTGACAAATCAGATAGCGGTGTTCAGTATGCCAAAATCTGTATGGCAATCTAAGTGTAGACCAGAGATGTCCAAACTTTTATCATGAAGGACCACTTGTTGAAACACAGATCGACTAAATTGAGAGCCAATCTTGGCCATTTAAAGGGAACCAGCAATACAAAATTCAAGTTAAAATAAAATTAATGGGCTTAACCACCATAGTGTACAGTAGAGGTAGATTTTGAAAACTGTGTAATACATTACTTATTGCTGTTTAGGCAAATTCTTGAAGAGGTCTGAGGGCCATCAAAAGTTGGTGTGAGGGCCACATTTGACTCCCGTGCTGCAGTTTGGACATAATTGCACTGTAAAGCGCTTTGAGTGCCTTGTAAGGTGGAAAAGCACTATATAAATTGAGATCATTTACCATACCTGCCGTAGACTTATAGAAAAGTCTGTCACAATGGGTATTTTGTGGCGCAAGGAGCTGCATAGCACGGAAAATCTGTGAAACATGTGTAATGGGGTGATTTGGTTGCCTAGGTTACGGGGGCGGCGTTGTGGGCGTGACCTTTGCGCCGCTGCGTTGTTCCGCAGCTGCTTCCTGTTTTCGTTGATTAGCCTTCGTACATAAGCTTTGCACGCTGTTGGTTTGTAGTCGGGGCTGTAACGGTGAAGCGCGACCATTGTGAATACCTTGTCCCGGTCGCGATAAATCCTTATGTTGAGTTGGCTGCTTGTAGCTAGCCGCTAAAGTTTGGGGAGCCTGAGGTGGGGGCTGCTCCGGGTCGCACTCCTAGCCCCTGGTTACTGTGATATGGGCGACTGATTAAGGTAATGTTAAAGATTACGTAATCCTTGTCAGTATCTGGCTATTGTCTGTGTTTGTCAGATTAGCCGACCTGTTCGCTTGTTCTCTCTCGTTCTCTCTCGTTTTAAAGCAAACCAACATAAAAGGTGTGTAGTGCTAGTGTTAGTGCGTTCTAGGTGTGTGTTAAGGTGTGCTTGTCGGTGTGGCTACTAATAACAACAACGTAAAATGTAAATGTTAATGGTTTACTCAAGAACTTAAAAACGACAAAAGCATTTAAAACAATTGCACTTTAAACTAGCAATAAGAAAAGCACCTTGTGTTGTGTATTTTTAATATTGTGAAAGTAAATAAATGCATTTTTAACTTATTGTAAAAAATAAAACAAAGATATATTTTTGCAATTCTGCTGTTGTCCAGTTTTTCAAACCAGACTTACCTGTGGTATTTTATGGTTTATGTTAATTTTAAATACGGGGGCCTTACCACGCCCGGTTACATAGTGGCGGTTGTTGGCAGGATCTGGTGGAAACAGCAGATTGTGTTTTCTAAATTGCTTGTAGGAGTAGTGTAATTGTAGTGGTAGGTTTTGTTTTGAGCGAGAGAGAGAAACAAGCGAGCAGCAGTAGGCACGCCGTGGGACGTTGCTGGTGGCCTGAGCCGAGACTCGAAGGTGCCGGGTCCATTGAGCCATGGCGGAGGAACTGGAGCAACTGCGGGCCAGGATTCAGCAGTGGGAGGCCGACCGCAATCACCTGCAGCAGGAGCGAGATGAAGCAAACGCTGGACCAAGCACGGGTGGACTGACTGTGAACAATGCAACTGGCGGTGCTGCTCCCCCAAGTTCCACTACTACGCAGTTTGCTACTTTAACAGTGGTGGAAAAGCAACAAGAGCAGCTTGATAAACTGTCAAAGGTCCTTGCAGCTATGCAGCAGCCATCTTCGCCTGTCTCCTCTGTTAATAATAGTGTTGTCTGTTACCGGTGTCAGCAGTCAGGGCATGTTGCTCGTCAGTGCCAGACTAGTTTTCGCTCCAGAGCCGGTTGTCAGAGCAACCCCACCCAGGTGTTTACTAATCCTCACTTCGGAAAACTAGGACCTCCTAATGTTAAGGGTCAAACATTAGGGGGGAATGGGTCAGGCCCAGGAGGTTTCAATAGTAAAGTTTGTTACCGATGCCGGAGGCCAGGGCATATTGTCCGTTTTTGTAAAGTTGTCAGAGTCCGCTCAAAGTCAGTCCACTCAGCTAAGTCTCTTAATGTTTCAGCTACTGTAAGGTCCCAGTTTTGTGGTCATCCTAAACCCCAGTGGATCAAGTCTGCCCTGGAGAAGAAATGGGTTGAGCCAAGGGAACCTCTTTGTGGAGGCCTGGCTGGACCACCAATGAGGACGTGCTGAGTGCAGTGTTTAGAAGGTATGGGATCATCAGGACATTGAAGTTATTAAGGACAAAGTTAGTGGAAGATCCCGTGGATTTGCCTTCATTAAATACTACAATGCAAGAGATGCAGAAGTGGCTCTGACATCTATGACTGGAAAAACTTTGGACGGGAATGTTATTTGGATCGAAGGAGCCAGAAGGGGGGAAGACCTAAAAGATGTGCAAGAGGCCATGGTGGACGTCTAAGGAGAGGTCGCAGCTTCGTCGGAGGTGTTGGAGCCAGCGACGGGAAGGAGCTGACCTGTAGCTTGTCCAGGCCTTTGGGGCCATCTTGCCACAGAAGCGCCTGGTTTCATCCCTATGGTGCCTGAAGATGATCCTAATGATGAGCTGTCTGGTTCGGGTTTTTCCTGCGCCATACGAGAGATGCTCCTTTGCCGCTGAAGTTGAAAGCAGCTGTCGGGCTGCCAGAACCTACGCCACCTTTGGTAGAAGAGGTATCCTACCGCAGAGATGTTGTACTTCCAAGGGCCACAAGGAAGACTGCTGGTAAACGCCCCAATTCAGTACCTTTCCAGAACGGTTGGCAGTGAAACGGAGCGGGCAACTTTGCCAGAGCTATATTTCGTCCCTGGTCATAGCTGTGTCAATCGGTGAGGACACCGATTCACTTGAGGGGGGAGGAATGTAGTGGGGTGATTTGGTTGCCTGGTTACGGGGGCGGCGTTGTGGGCGTGACCTTTGCGCCGCTACGTTGTTCCGCAGCTGCTTCCTGTTTTCGTTGATTAGCCTTTGTACGTAAGCTTTGCACGCTGTTGGTTTGTAGTCGGGGCTGTGAGCTGTGAAACTGCGCGACCGTTGTGGTCGGCTGCTTGTAGCTATCCGCTAAAGTTTGGGGAGCCTGAGGTGGGGGCTGCTCCGGGTCGCACTCCTAGCCCTGGTTACTGTGATATGGGCGATGCTAAGTGACTGACTTAAAGATTAGCCGAACCTGTTCGCTTTGTTTCCTCTCTCGCTTTGGTTCTCTCTCGCTCTCGTTTTAAGCAAACCATCAAAAAAAGTGTGTGTAGTGCTAGTGTGAGTGCGTGTTAGGTGTGTGCCAGGTGTTAGTCGGTCGGTGTAGCTAACAAAAACATCAATTTAGAAAGCTAAACATTAAGTGTTTAACTTAGTAACATTAAAAGCAGCACTTTAAACGAAAAGCACTTAAACCAATTGCACTTTGAACAACTTAGCACTTTAAAATAGCACAATAGCACTTTTAAATTAGCAATAACCAGATAAGCACTTTAAACCTTTAGCACTTTACGGTTTGTGGGGTTTAGACTTTTGTTTTGTTTTGGTTATTATAATTTACTAATTTGTGTTTAGTTGCATTTATACTAATTTGATTTTCTTTGTTTTGGGTTAATATTTGTCTTCGTCCCACATTATTGAAAGTGTTAGGGTTTTTTTGTTATTGTCTATTTTAATATTGTGAAAGTAAATAAATGCATTTTTAACTTATTGTAAAAAATAAAACAAAGATATATTTTGGCAATTCTGCTGTTGTCCAGTTTTTCAAACCAGACTTACCTGTGGTATTTTATGGTTTATGTTAATTTTAAATACGGGGGCCTTACCACGCCCGGTTACATTAAAAATATATACATTTCATTTCAAAATATAGCTGAAGGGACAGGCTTTCTTTGGAAAAAAAATACTAGAAGTTCAAATAACAGTTTGTACAGACTGCTCAAGATAAAAACACATTTCTTTTATTATTATTTTTATTTAATATAGTTCCATAAAGTCATCTAAATCATTGCTTCCCCAACTAAACAGAATCTACAGTACAGAGCAAAAGTTTGGACACACCTTCTCATTCAAAAATTTTTTATATCTTATTTTCATGACTATGAACATTGTAGATTCACACTGAAGCATCCAAACTATGAATAAACACATGTGGAAGTATAGTACAGCCAAAATGTGTGAAACAACTGAAAATATGTCATATTCTAGGTTCTTTTGCTTTGATTACTGCTTTGCACACTCTTGTCATTCTCTTGATGAGCTTGGTCTACTGAAATGTTCTTCCAACAGTCTTGAAGGAGTTCCCAGAGATGCTCAGCACTTGTTGGCTCTTTTGCCTTCACTCTGTGGTCCAGCTCACCCCAAACCATCTGGATTGGATTCAGGTCTGGTGACTGTGGAGGCCAGCTCATCTGATGCAGCACCAATCACTTTCCCTCCTGGTCATGGTGTTATACAGTATCTTCAGTGTGAATCTACAATGTTCATAGTCATGAAAATAAAGAAGCCTCTTTGAATGAGAAAGTGTGTCCAAACCTTTGGTCTGTAGCCTACTGTATCTGAATAGAGATAAGCAAGTGACACAACAAAGCCAAGTGGTAAGTGGTGACATTATTATTTTGTTTTAACAAATACATGTTAAATGTGCTTCGTGTCTTATCTTGGGACATTTCAGTCAATGTGATTAGAGCTTTATAATGAAAGTTACAGAACATCTTTATATTTTTCTGTAAATGTGTAAATGGTAATAGGTCTTGCTTTTATTCTTTCTGTAAAAAGTTCCAAACACTCCCAAATCCTTTCATTAAATCTATTTAAGATGATTACAGGTTAACTGTTGAACACTGACAGATTGTCTGCATCTCAAGGCACACTATGTTCCCGGCACACTGGTTGAAAAACACTGATCTAACTTACCAAAACAAATGTGTTTTATGTGAAAAAGTTACAGTACGCCTTTAAAGCTCTGGTTACACACACCTCACAGTGAGAAGGTTGTGGGTTTGACTCCTTATGTTTCTCTGTATTTTAATTGCACAAAATAGATTCTGATACTATTTTTGTCAAATGTTTTTATCTGCAGATGAACTCTTCACTTGTGATTCTGTGAGCCGCTGTAATCTGAGGATCTCGTGTCTGTGCACTTTGGGTCCGACATGTCAGATCAGAGAGATACTTTTTCTAACTGATAAAACTTTATCTGCTTAGTTTTAGTGTTTGCAGAGAACATCCTTCATCAAGATTTCCTTGATTCAGCTACATCTTTACAGCTTGTATTAGTCTGATATTCTGTATAGTCAGCTTCAAATGTTCATCATGACATATCAGTTTTTCAATCCAGCTACGAGGTTAGATATCACAGAACTGCAGACGATTCCCTAAAACCAGGAAGTAAAACCAGCCAATGAGTGAACAGAGATGAAGTCATGTGTTGGCCGGAGCAGGCTGTATTCTCCTTTGACTTTGAGTCAAACATTAGCATATGAAATATTTCTGATCTCGTCAGATCAACTTCAGGAGCCAAAGTGGGGCGAACAGAAGGGAAACTGTGTTCTTAGGCAAGACATTTCACTGTCTAGTCTGGATCTGGTGTGAGTGTGAATGGTTGGTGGTAGTCGGAGGGGCCAATGGCACAAAATGGCAGCCTCACTCCTGTCAGTCTGCCAAGGGCATCTGTGGCTAGAATAGTGGCATGCCACTACAGAGTGTGAAATGAATAATGCATAATGTAGAGTTGGGTGTCAAGAAAAGCGCTGTATAAATCCAATGTAATATTATTATTGCACAAAAATGGTAACCGCCAGTGGTGGCGCAAACAAGCATCAATAGTAAAGTCATGTTTCCACGAAGTGAAATGAAATTGGCTGATGCATCATACGGCATACGGAGAGTCAGTCATGTAAAGAATATTGTTAACAGAAAACACCGCCTCTTGTTTATGATTATGACACAATCCTGAAAGTGTTTTTGCATAATTTATCTCCTTTAACCTGAGATCTACAGTAGCAGTCTCAAACCTCAGGCTGTGGTTAAATAATGGAGACGGACAAATAGACTTTCACTCTGTTTCCCTCTGGACATTTTACAGTGAAAGTGATCCTGAAAGTGTGGCAGAGATTATCCTCTGTCAGTGAGAGAGAGAGAGAGAGAGAGAGAGGGAAAGAGAGAGCGAGGGAAAGAAAGAGGAGGGAGGGAGCGAGAGAGAGAGAAGAGAAAGAGAGAGAGAGGAGGGAGGGAGAGAGGGGGGGTGGATGGGGGAGACAAGACAATGAGAGGAGGGATAGGGAAAAGAGAGAGGGAGGGAGAGAGAAAAAGCGTGAGGAGGTAGATAGAAAAAACAGAAGAAGTGAGAGGGGGAATATAGAGAAAGAGAAATAGCAAAAGGGGGAATAGGGAAAGAAAAAAAGATGGAGGAAGAAGAAAGAGGTAGAGAGAAAGAGGAGGTAGGAAAAGGGGGAGAAAGAGAGAGAGGATAGATAGAGAGGGGAAGAGAGAGAAAAAGAGAGGGAGGAAGGTAGATAGGTAGATAGGGAGAGGAAAGAGTGAAAAATAGTGAGTGGAAGAAAGAGAGTGACAGGTAGAGAAAAAGAGAAAGAATGAGGAGAGAAAGAAAAAAGAGTGAGGCTGAGAGCAAAAACAGTAAGAGAAAAGAAAAAGAAGAAAGGTGAAAAATAGATTGACAGGAGAGCGTGAAAAAGAAAGACAGAAAGAGGAAAGAGAGAGAAAGCAGTGCAAGAGTGAGTGAGTGTGTGAAAGAGAGAGAGAGAGCAGACCACTCCTCTCTCTGTGCCTCTGACTTGATCACTTCAGGACGAGTTGGAGCCTGTGTCAGAGCCTCAATAAGAAGTCGACTCCTCAACAACTAAACACAACACGATAGAAAACAGAGAGAGAGAGAAGAGGAGAAAATAAACGTGAGGAGAGCAAAAGAGAAGTCTTGGAGAGAAACAAGGGATTTTTAATTAAGCAACAGCAACAGGTAAGACGTCTTGTTTATCATGCCTGTTACAATATTAATCAACATGGATATGAATGTGTTTTAATCCCATTTTCTGTTTCTTAGTTAGTTTGTTCTATCAGTGTATAGACTAGAAACAACATAACTGCTGATTTAATTTCTACTGTTTATACAAGATTTCAATGAAAATGTATAAGGTTTTCTCAAAATAACAAATTTCATTTGAGTCAACATGTCGTACATATGTAAAGCTAATCTAAATCTTTATTGCAATGTTAAAAAAGGGGGAAAAGCAAAATTTTTATTAAAACATTATAGTTTTGCCATTTTAAAGGTCCCATCTTTTTCTAAATTGACTCCTTTTGAGGTTTTAGGCTTATTAGAATGTTACCATATTTATCAAAAACATATTATTTAGTGTTTAGTTTCATTCACAAGTGTTGTATTAATCTTGCCTACATTACCAAAGCTCATACGTTTTAAAAAGTAGGGAGTAGAAAGTACAGATATTTCAAGTCACCAGATTTTGTAACACTCAAGTAAAGTACGGTGGAGTGGTTAGAGCTCTGGCTTCCTAACAAGGAGATCGTGGGTTCGACTCCCGGGTCGGACCATATCAACATCTCACGATCTCTCTGGGTGGAGTCTGCATGTTCTCCCCGTGTCACCGTGGGTTTTCTCCAGGTTCCTCCCACCTCCAAAAACATACATGTTTAGATTAACTGTTAAGTGTAAATTTCCTCAGTGAGTGAATGAGAGAGTGAATGGTTGTCTGTCTAACTCTGTGACAGGTTGGCCAGTGTCCAGGGTGTCCCCCCGCCTAAGGCCCAAAGTCACTGGGATAGGCTCCAGTCATCCGCGACTCCAGGGGTGTCCAAACCTTTTTCACAGTAGGCCACATTTTGAAACTTAGATGGAGTGCGGGCCATATAACACACAGCTGTGAAGTGACTCATTCAAAACCTAATATTTAATGGACTGCAACCCTTTTAATAAGGCATTAAACATTAGTTTTAGATTTACATAACATCAAAATGTTTCATTGTTTAAAAGTATTTAAACAATGAAAGAAGAATTGCTCAATCTGACATTAAAAACTGTACTTTTTGCAACTGTGGCCAATCTAGCAGGAAATCTGAAGACGAAAAAAATAGTTCGAGGGTCGCATTTGGTCCCCGGGTCACAGTTTGAACATGCCTGCCCTAAGCAGTAGAAAATGAATGAATGAATGAATGAACTAATGGTTTATAGATTAATAAAAGTTAGGCTCTCTTGAAGTCCTTATAAACTTTCATTTAATTCACCATTTGTTCATTTATAAGTAAGACTGTATTCATGTTTAGTTCAAGGTTTACTGATGTAGTTATTATGGCAGGGCAATATGGCCTAAAATTAGTATCGCGTTATAAAAGAGAACATTTGCGGTAACGGTATAGTTGACGATATAAATATACTATACAGTATAGCATTTATTATTGTTATTATTATAAAGTATTTAAGTTACAGTGCAAGTTCCTCTTTCAAACACCATGTTTACGTCTTTCATGAGCGTAAGTTACTTTTGTTCAAGGTTTTAGAAAGATCAGATGAAAATGGCCAAGAGTTGCAAAGTCTGCATCATTAAAGGTCCTATTACATAAAATTTTCACCCTTTAAAATCTTGTTTCATCATCAAAACATGCCTGATGTTGTGTTTTGCTTCATCTTCATCCATTTTAGCCCCAAAACCTGCATGTTAAAGCTCTATTCTTCCCTTAACCTGAAAACATGCGGTTTCTCCTCATGATGTCATGAATTGAAAATACAGGAAGTGCTCCACTGTGTTTTAAATTCTAGACCCCTTCACTAGAGCCACCTGATTACTTTCTTCAGCTTTGGATTTGCTAAACCTACACATTTGAAGCTATAGTTATTGTATTAACCTTGTCTGAACTGCTTCACTTCATAGTTAAGATATTGAAGGCATTTAAAGGCAGAAAATCTAAAGAACTGTCCAAAAAAGGCTTTTAGCTAAAGTTCTTCTGGAATTCTATCATCAAGTAAGAGTTAAATTGAGGTTAAAATAGCAGCTAACAATAAACTATCACTTCATGACATCACAAGGTGAGGGAAAGCATTTTCAACTTGGGAGCTAAGACTGTTTAATAATCCTAAACATTTGTGAATGAAACTAAATGCAACTTTGGGGATGTTTTTGGTGACGTAATAACATTCTAAAATGGCTAAGAGCTACAAAAGTGAATTTGCATAAAACGGGAACTTTTGGCTTCTTTATTTGGAAAGTCGCTTATGAATTTTGACCGTCAAGAGTTGTGAATTGTAGCTGTTTATTCAAGTTTGATCCATGAAAATGCTCCCACTAATGACTGAAACACTGGGAATTGGTCACAATATTGTAAAATTCGACTTTTCCACATGAATACCGTGATATGTGATGTACAGTATGATATTGCCCAGCCCTAGTAGTTATTATAAAGTGGCAGTAAGTGGATTCTTCTCACACACTGCACTGAGTTTGTATGTTACCTTTGTGTCTCTGAGCAAATCCCTCAAACATCCAGGCGAATCCCTTTTGTTTCTATGTTTAGTGAAGATTCTGCTTTTAGCTCTGGAAGAATGAGTCGTCCAGAAAAGCATTCGTCGGAGGGAGACGTAACTGAATTAGAACAAACGAGAAGGGAATTCGCAAGAGAGTCGACCTCTGAATGTGGTTTAACACGGCTGGTTCTTTGGATTAAGTCTGTCAGAGTTAAAGGTCTAAAATAACAAGAGAATCTGAAGATGAACTGAAACAAAGCAGACTAACTGAAGACTATTTTTCTATTTTATTTGAGCGTCGAAGTTAAAGGGTCATTGCGTGACTTTTGTAAGTGTAGGGCCTTTTGTTTGTCTGTTCTACCTGCAATTAAAATCGGTTTTACCTCAGAACTGATATGTCAGAGAGAGAAAGAAGAGGCAAGAGAGACAGAGAAAGACTGACAGATGGAGAGGAGAGAGAAAGAAAGAAAGAAAGAGAGGAGAGGGAGAGAGAGAAGAAAGAAGGAGAGAGAGAAGAGAGAGAGGAAGCGATAAAAAGAGAGAGATAGTGGGTGGAAGAGAGATGAGAGAGAGAGAAAAAAAGATAGAGGGGGGAGAAAGAAAGGGGGTGACAGAGAGAGAAAGACAGAGGGGAAAGAGAGAGAGAGAGAGAGAAGGGGAAACTGGCAGAGGAAGAGAAGGGGAAAGGGAGAAAGAGAGAAAGAGGGAGAAACAGAGAGAAGAGAAAAATAAAAAAGAGAGATAGTGGGTGAAGAGAGAGACACAGAGAGAGAAGAGAGAGAGGGGAATAATAGAGAGAGAAAGAAGGAGAGCAGAAGAGAGAGACTCACAGATGGAGAGAAGAGAGAGAGAAAGAGAGAACGAGGAAGACAGGAGGAGAAAAATAGAGTTAGTGGGTGGAAGAGAGAAATTGTGTGTGAGAGAGAGAGCGAGAGAGAGAGAGAAAGAAGGAGAGCGGGAAGAGAGAGTGTCTGAGATGGAGAGAAAAGCGAGAAAGAGTCGAAAAAGAGAGAAAGAGAAAGCGGAGGGAGAGCGAGAATGAAAGAGAAAAAAGAAAGAAAGAAGAAGACACAGAGGGAAGAGAAAGATAAAAAAGAGAGCTAGTGGGTGGAAGAGAGAAAGAGGGAGAGAAGGGGTCAAGAGATAGAGAGAGGGGAAACAAAGGGGAAAGCGAGAGAGAGAGAAAGGGAGAGAGAAGAAAAGTAGAGGAGAGAGGAGAGAGAAACTGTCTGTGACTGTCCACTAAAATTCAAGACGTATAAGTTTGTTCATGTTGTTAGCATTTGACCTAGACTTGAGCTGGCTTCTACAAGTTGTGAAAATCGCTTCAAAAGACAGCATTGATACTATTTGGATGCTCAAAATGTATTAGGTAAGTGAGCTTCTGTTTGTTCTAATTTTTTAGACGGCAAAAGTCAAAATCATCAAAGTGTAGAACAGGGCTTTTCAACTTAACTTTCCAGAGGGCCAGATTTTACCGAGGATCGTGGCTTCTGGGCCGGGTAGTTGCAGAATACGTCACCGCTTTGACACGAGGTTGTGCCAAATATTCACTGGATTAGATTGTAATAATAACTAATGCTGCAGTGTGTTTTTATCGCCCTACAAAACTCAACATTAACCAACTAAGATCTAAAGCAGAATTAAAATGAAGCCAGAACTGAACACTGTAAGTAGTGGTGATATTAAGTTCTGATATCTGATAGTATTATTACCTCTATTTACACCTCCTTAAATGCTGCTCTGTACATAAACATAGTCATACTTCTACCTCATATTTATTACTGGTTATTTATTCTGTTCATCTGCTGCAGTTGTACATAATCATAGTCATATATTGTACATAATACTATATACTGATATATACTGATGCCACTTTATCTATTTATTCTGTCATATCCTGCACTGTGCCATAGCAAAAATTTATTGTAAATAAGAGTCTTTTAACTATTGTATCTTTATACATATTTTAAGTCTATTTTATTTCTATTATCTTGTTTGATTGCATGTTTCTATTTTCCCTGCTGCTCTTAAAATGTTTCTCACTTTCTCACTGTTAATGAGTCAAAAAATGCAACTGGAATTGAAACAAGAAAAAGATCTAGATCTATTGGCAAATCCGATTTATAGACTGTAAAAATATAATTACATAATGATAGAAGCTCCACCTACTGCACCTTTAAACCTTAATCAAATCAGGTTTAGTCTAAATTTTCATGTAAATCAATCAATCAACCAAACACTCAATCAATGTAAAGTGATTGTTCTGAGATTATTCATTCACTTCACACAGTCAATGATAAGCTTCAGTAAGTCACATTTGCCCCTCCCACCACAACAAACCATTCACACAATGTCTTGCCTTAGGACACAAAATTGTTTACTCTGGTTGTCCTGATGTGGCTCCTCGTGTTCTAGAGAAGTCTCCCATCCAAGTACTGCCAGATCTCAGGAGCTAAGCAGGTCTGAGCTTGAACTAAACAGAGACTGAAGAATAGTATGAGAGAATAGTTGGTGAAATCTCAGTATTCTGTATAGTCAGGGCTATTCAACTTTACTTTCCAGATTTTATCAAGGACCATGGCTTCTGGGCCGGGTAGAAATGGATTTGGTTCTAATACTATTGATAATCTAACATTCAGACTTGGTAATAATAACCAAATCTGAACCTGGAGTAACTCAGCAGCATTAAACCAGATCTAAACCAGGATCAAATAAAATCTAGTATTGTAAAAAGTGTTGATCTTAAAATGGATGAATAAATGCTTAAATTGAGTCATTTTTATCTTTATTTGAGCGTATTTTAACTGTCTTAAAACACAATTTGCCAATAGAACAAGAACAAATGAGATTGTTTTGCAAGAAAAATACACGAGACCCATTTGGCTAATCTCTCTTTTCAAGTTGTTTTTAAGTCCATAAATCGTCCAGACTCGTTTGGAGCATTTCTGCAGCATTAGCATATCAGACAAGATAGATTTGTTTTTTAATCCAGTGTAATTTCTTAAGCAGCCAGCAGATAGAGCTCAGTTCCTGATGTGAGAACAGTCAATTTTGTCAACTTTAATACACTTTTTCATTGTTTCTAGAGACTGGGAAAACAACGCAAAGGTGCAAGAGCATCAACGTGAATCTCCCCTTCTAGTTTAATCACATAAATGTGGAAAAAAATCTTTTTTTTTGTTACAGAAAAAAAAATTATATATTATTGGTGCGGCTACATTTGAAAAATGAATTTATTTATGTAATTAATCATTTTGGGGTGCACGGTAGCCAAGTGGTTAGAGCTTGGCTTCCCAACAAGGAGGTCGTGGGTTCGACTCCCGGGTCGGACCATATTAACGTCTGACAATCTCTCTGGGTGGAGTTTGCATGTTCTCCCTGTGTCATGTGTCACCGTGGGTTTTCTCCGGGTACTCCGGTTTCCTCCACCTCCAAAACCTGCATGTTTAGGTTAATTGGGCATCACTGTAAATTTCCCTTAGTGAATGACTGAGAGAGTGAATGGTTGTCTGTCTAACCCTGCGGCAAGTTGGCCACTGTCCAGGGTGTTCCCCGCCTAAGGCCCAAAGTCACTGGGATAGGCTCCAGTCACCCGCGATCCCTAACAGGATTAAGCAATAGAAAATGAATGAATGAACGAATGAATGAATGCATGAATCATTTTGTTGACATCTTACAAAGGGATTAACAGAGAGACTTTAGTCATCTTGAGTAAACATGGATCTAAAGGAGGTGATATTTACAGTATGTCTCTATATTTGGAGAAAACTGCTTTGGAGACCATTATAAATGTGAAAGTGGATCAAATTAAATAATAAAACATCTTTAGAAGCAGATAGGGTAATGATTTCATTCAAATATTTAGACTGCAGTGCAAATTGCTCCTTGTCTTCATCTCAACAGAAAAACATGGCTCTTTCCCACCATCTGGTCTATGACATCATCACACGAACATGAAGACAACTCAGTAAACAGCATTTTCATCAGATTATTACATACAGTGGCTGACGCATTCAAGTGAGTTTAATTCAAAGGTAAATCTGCTTTTCTCAGTGTGATGCTGTCGTTCTAAGAATAACTTCGTCGTGTTTAGACCTGCTCATTTGAATTCACTTTTGCCTCTGCTTAAAGTTTAATAATCAAATAGGTTCAGTAAACTTAAGGAATTTAGTCACACAAAATTAAAATCAAGATTTGCATTTGCACTGACTTGACTTTGAATTACCCACTGATCAGGTTTGATGGAGAATAGTTATTTATTTATCAGACTGTTGTGCTTCCTGTTGTTGTGCCCTGAGGCAAGACGCATCACTTTATATTACGTTGGTGTGTGAGAAAAACAGCATAATATATTATTAAAGTTGGCAGATGCAAGGTTCAGTCAGTGCAATGCACAATTGCATACGACAGGTTCTTGTGTTTTCCTAATTTTGATTTAGTTTGGTTTGATAATCTCTGTGGTGACAAAAGCCAAATCTCAATATCAGATGAAGAAGCATCATCTGTTCTTTAGAAATGCAGAGGAAAAATAACACACAACAGCTTTAGCAAAAGAAAGATGAGATTAGAGTGACTAGCGTCTATTTCATTTGGATTTTAACCTTTGTTTCTCATTCAACAATTGTGAAAATACATCTGTGATTTGTGTCTTATTAAGTCAAGTTTCAGGAGGAGGTTAAATCTTTATAGCAGTGGATGTTTATTTTAATTTAAACTGAGCTTCTATGACAAAAGCAAGGGATGCAAGTAGATCTGTAGAAGAATGTGTTTTTTCAGAGTATTTCTGAGAAGGGTCGAGGTCGAACGAAGAAATTCTTGGTCGACTAAAGACATGTTCTGACGGTGGATTAGAAGTGGGCGAGTCAAAAGCTCTCAAACTAATCTGACCTGTGCCTGACATAAAGTGTGTGTGAACTGAAACGTCTACGCAAAAACTGTGGATGAATTGGCCAAACAAGGACAATGTCTTGCTTACGAAAATAAATAAATATATGAAAAAAAAAAAAAAATTGTATTTAGATTCAAATTCTGAATATTTATTGTCATTGTCGTAAAACGAACAACAAAATCTGCACAATCAATGAGTGAAGCAAAAAATATTTTATGTGAGGTGATTGACATGCGACTAATGAGCGCTGATGTTTCATTTGGTTGATAAATTAACACACTTTAGGTTTTAAATATGACAACTTCCCCTCATAAATCCTTCAACACAAGGTTAATATCGACATGTATTCATTTTAGTTGCAATTATGGTCAATAAATGTTTTTTTTACAAACAAACAAAGTGAAACTGGAGAGGACCACCCAAGCACAGTCAACCAGAGAACTGCATTCAGCTCAAGATTAATTCTTTATTATTCGATTTCAGACAGTACTTACAGTCTTATTTTTCACAAAGTGCTGCATTTATCATAGACTTTTTTTGTGGAAAACAGTTTACTAACTTTGCAACTAAAAAAGTTTGTTACTCCAACTTTAAGAAGCATCGAAGGGAGCGGTAACCAGACCCACTTTGAGGAAAGTGTGGCATAAGTGTGGTTTATGGATTTCTTTGGTCAAAACTCCGGCTTTGCGTTTGAGTGTGGATGGGAATAACCGGCGTTTTATGTTTTTAAACGTCTCTAACAGCAACATTTGCACAGACGTCATATATTCGCCCTTGTTTAGAGCTGATATCAGGAGTGCATTTAAATGCGGTTTTGTGTGGAGGTGATTTTCTTTAAAACAGTTGTGTGGACAGCACATATTAGTTTATAAAAATACCCGCCTATGTGTGCACATGGCCTAAGATTGATTCACCCAATGGTTTGCTCTCAGATCCAGTTTACTTGTTTGTTGCTTTTTTCTAGTCATTTTTGTTGGTTTAGACTCCAGCGATCGAGACTCACAGCCCTGTTTCTGAGCAATAAAACATTTTGTAAATTTAGTTTAGTTTAGCACATTTTTACCTAGACTTTCAAAGTGAGACTTTGCAGTGCACTTATCATGATAACTGATGACCTCCAGATATAATTTATGTGAAGTCTGTATCTGACACTTTGTAAGCCGCAAACGTAATCTCTAGGACGAACTCACTGACTTTCAACGTACTAGCTATAACTACTTTCTTGCTAACCTTACTTAATTTAGCTTACTTTACTTCATTTTATTATATTCATTCATCTTTATTCTTTCTATACTTTTTAGTAATTATTTTATCTTATCTTTTTATAAAGATGTTTTTACTTGATGAACTTAGATTGTTTGACTTGTTTTGAGGTTTTTCTGCCTTGTTTCAATAAATTTGTTCTTATTTCTGTCAATGACAAGAAATGTCTTGAAACAAGTGAAATGTGACGCCAAATTTGAGCAGTTTTATTCTAACCTGGCAAAAACAACAAACATTAGGATGAATGTTTTGAATTCTTATAGATTTGAGTGAGACAAAATGAGATTAAAAACTGTTTAATCTGGTCTGACTTCACACACTGCAAAAAATGAATTTCAAGACAATTAAAGTTTCTTTATTGTTGATTAACCCATTTCAAGCATTTTGACTAATTTTATCTTGATTTATTGTAGAGAATAGTTATTTTCCTTGGTTCAAAATGTTTTGAACAGATTTCAAGACATTGCTTCTTATTTCAATCCAAATTATTTGCCAGTGGGTTAAATAAATTATCTTACCCCATTGGCAATTTTGTTTTCTTATTTTAAGCCAATTCTCTTTTAACCAGTTAACAATGTCTTGAAATCAGTAAACTATTCTACATTACATAAGCAATTAAATCTTATCCAGTTAAAACAGCTCAAAACTGGATTAAAATTCTGGTCATTTTAAGAAAGTTTTTGCAGTGCAAGACCTAAACGCCTAAACGCTTCTGAGATGAATTCCCCAGAAAGAGCTATAAGGTAAACTGGTCTGAGGACAACCTTTAGCCTGCAGGCCACAGTTTGGACGTATCAGATTTACTACTCTATCCATGGATTAGTTTCATGTTACAACTGGTGGTGTAGTTGGAAAGCTGAATATTATCTTCATTATAGGGAAACCAGGCACAGACAGAATATGTAAAGTTGATATAATCTGGGATTTCATTGACAGCTATAAATGTATTTTTTCATATTCTCCTGCTGTGTCTGGGATAAGTTGAACAGGATTGAGAGATTTTGTAATGTTGTAGTGACGTGTTTTGGCCTGAGGCGCTGACGATCCTGTTGTGACGGAGGAGAATTCTTTAACCCTCATTCACTTTTACAGAAGCCAAAACACAATAAGAAATACAGGTAGATTTTGGCTAATTTACCAGTTTCTTTTGCGTTTATCGATCATTAGATATATTTTAATAGTCAACACATGTCTTAATTTAGTTAAGTTAGTTAGTTGATGAAGAAGTTTGACCTTATTTACTAGCGCAGCTAATTGTGGTTTTAATTTAAAGACACTATAACTTTTTAAGAAAATAAATAAACGTATCCTCCCATCACAGATTTAACTTATAGTGCTCATGTAGGCCTGTTTTTGAGGAAGAAATCAGGCTGTTTGTTCGCTAAATTCAGGCAGTCCACTTGTTTATGTAGTTAGCGTTTTCACCTTATTCTGCCCCGCCCACTTTTCTTGGCAGTGTAATTTCTGTTTATTTGCGGTTAGCATGTAGCGTTCAGTCACTGAGCTTATTTTAGTGTAAGTTTATGTTTGAATGAGAGAAACTAAACGCAGAGTCAACTTTTTTTTTTCCACTGTCAAACTGTGTATATCGGGTCCAAAAAACAATAGATTTTTGGACATTTTTGTGCAAACTCGCTCATTTTGCAGTTTTGTGTGGAAAAAACGCGGCTGTACTGCCACGATGGTCAAACGCTGTCAGTGCATTTTCAGTTCACGCTGACGTCACAGTGAGTTGACGCGACAGACGAGCCGCCCAGGTGGGTTATCTAAACTCCTCCCTTCTGACACTGCTGCTGTGGAGAGTTTGAAAGCGATCACAAGCTGCCGGTGACTTCATCAGTCATTTTGTTCAGCTTGTTGAGCGAGTGGTGCAACAATGCGCAGGTTCGAAATTCTTGTCTGTGTCGAGTTTTTCATTTTCAATTTTAGAAAATACTCACATCATAAGCTCATGTGCTTATGTAGACTAAAGCAAAGGTTGAATATATATGTTCTGCAAAGTAAATCTATAAAAAAAAATCTTAATGTGCAAGTAAACATCTAGACTTGGTGCTGTACGGTTTCCTCCGCTGTAAACCTCCCGTCAGGACCCAGACCGCTCCGCCACAAAACTCACATCACTCACAAGCTCACTGTTCATATTTGGTGCTGTCAATCATTGCCTGTTCACACCCACCTGGGCGTTTCACATTTTTGCGAACATGTTTGAGATTCAGTTGTGGGCGGAGTTAGTCTCTGATCGTGTGTTTAGCCTCACTAGAGCTAAGCAGGAAGTGCACTGTCAAGTAGAGTAGGTGGGGTGGAATAAGGTGAATAGAATGCAGTCAAGATTCAGTTTTGTTCTCATTGATTGTGTTTGCACCCCACACCATAAAAACGGCTCTTCCTTTTTGGCATGTCTGGGCTGTACTTGGTTCATCGGTATCGGAGACTGTGTTGTAGAATTATCTAAATTAACCTATATTCTGGGTACACAATAGCAGAGTGGTTAGAGCTCTGACTTCCCAACAAGGAGGTTGTGGGTTCGACTCACAGGTCGGACCAACATCTCATGATCCCTCTGGGTGGAGTTTGCATGTTCTCCCCGTGTCACCGTGGGTTTTCTCCAGTTTCCTCCCACCTCCAAAAACAATTTCCCTTAGAGAATGAATGAGAGAGTGAATGTTTGTCTGTCTAATCCTGCAAGGAGTTGGCCACTGTCCAGGCTATTGACCTGCCTAAGGCCCAAAGTTACTTGGATAGGCTCCAGACACCCGCGACCCCAAACGGGATTAATTGATAGAAAATGAATGAACCTACATTGTAAATAAATAATAACAAAATAAACTTTTACTTTAGTGACACTGGAGGCACTCCGGCTTATGCAAAATATATATTATAACAGATAACATAATGTCCAAAAAAACAACTCATTTTATATCACTGGTCAATGACTAACAAAGCCCATTCAGTAAATTAAGTATGTTTATGTATAGACCAATAGTTCACACATAGAAGTGTGTCTGGTCTTTTCTTCAATTGTAAATTCAAAGTGCTGTGTTGTATATAGCTTAAGAAGAGGAGAACACATTCATCTTTTATCCCTCAACACTGATGACAACCTAATGTACACATCCAGTCTGCTCTGGGCTGCACTGAAGCACAAAGTTGTCACGATACGGAATTCTTAAACGTGACTTTGAGAGAAAAAAGGTTTGTTCATATTGAGTCAAACAATATAGAACACCTTTGTTTTGTTATACTGCCAATACGAAAGTCAGAGTTGTTCAAGGGTCGGATTTTAAAATATAGGCCCTGGACACATATTTACTGTGTGTCCAGATTTAAACTTTACATTTACACATTACATTACATTATATTGTATTGCATAGAATGAAAAAAAGAAAGAAAATGTTGAACAATTTGTATATAGTTTGCTGCATTCTGGTGCTTTATAGGTTTTATAGACACATCTCAACATAAATCTTGATATTTCTATTGGCTTATTGTCCATTATGATTGTGACTAATCTCAGCTGCAGTGCATTCTGGGACCTGTAGTTCAAATTGTTACGTCTATCTGAGAGTCACTGTAATAATAATCAGAAATCATCTCCTAGACGCAGACTATGAGAGGGCCCGCATCTGATGAGGAGAAATACATATATCCCATAAGCTTGTGTTAAAGGACAAGTATTGGCTGAACTACACACACAAGTTGATGAATATGTCGTCTTCAAATTTAATGGTGAAAATTATTGCTTTCTGCACATTTTTGTTGAATTCTTGAAAAGCCACATGAGGCTGCTTGTCCTTATAAAGTTTCAGATTTTAGTATTTCTGTTCATAAAGTCTAGCGTGATAATGCAGCTTATGGAGCTCAACAGTGACTGCCCACTTCCTCATTCCATAATCTCGGACCCCATGTTAAACTGCCATAGGGGATTCGATAAAAATTATATTAGAAGTTTGGAAACGTCCTTGGGGCTAAGCAGATGTGGTGAGTCAGGAGCATAAGACCTACATTTTTGTTTAAAACTAGTTTTTACGACGTTTTGCCGAATTTTAAGTTCTAGATGTGCTTTTTAGACTGTAAACAACAGGGCTGTGGATCTGAGTTAGCACACAGCTGGCTAGCCCATAGCCGCGTTATGTCTTTAAACTCTTTAGTATTTGAATTTTTCGAAAAGCCTATGGCACTATAACATGGGGCAAAATGCTTCTGGAACCAGGGCGATCTTCCACTGTTGATCTCCATTGTCTGTGGACAGCACCAGTGTCACATGAAGAGGGAACAGAGGCGGAGCTCACAGGGGGAGGGACAGGGCTGGGGCCCCACTTGGAAACACTGACACCAAGAGAAACTTGAGGAGAGGTAGCCTATATTAATCAGAAAATGAAACATAAAATTAGGCATAAATTGAGAAATGTAAAAAAAAATGCTGGTCTAAAATTGCCCTCTCCAGACTTAGAGAAATGCATCTGTTTTATCTCTTTATTGTGAGAACTTTTATTTAGCCTACATTTATTTTTTTCTACCACTTTATAAATGATTTATAAATTGCAATTAAGTATATAATATAACAAAAAGTCAATTCATGACTTAGAGAAGATTGGAAGGTCCTCAAGGCTGATTTTTGCTTAGGGCCCCAAAAGATTAGATCCGGCTCTGAACGATCTACTTGATATTCTGTTTTTTGATATCTCAAAAACAACATTCACTATATTAGCTTTAATACAAATCAGAAATCATCCAGGCCACATTTGGAGGCAAGTTTTAGACCATTGGTATACGCAAAATTGTCTAATTTGTACTTCACTGTAAAACCGTATTTTTTCAACATCTATAAAACCTCAAACTTAAAATGTATCTGCAATAATATGCTCTACAATTGTGCCTAGGCCTTTGCTATAGAAGCTAACACATGACGTACAGTTTGACTCATTTCCAAACCTTCAATAGCCTTAACTTTCCTTCTTAGCACTTAGTTACAACTGTGACCCTGTCTGATCCCCGGATCTCTTCGAAAGCTTTTATCAGCGTCATTTACGTTGAAGAAAACTTAGATTAAGACAGATTTGGTCGTTAAAAGCCCGTTGGTTACATGTGCGGATGCTAATTGTGCCATTTCAGTTCCATTGTGGTTGGATCAGTAGAAAAGCTCTCACCACAGACATTTCCTTGCAACGTTAATCTTTATTTAATGGTGTCTGTAAGTGACAAAGTGCAAAAGCATTCTTATTTTGGTTGATTTAATCTCTCTGAAAGATTCTAGTTCATTTATTGATGCTTGTTCATTTACAGTCACATCACATTCTCGAGCCGGAATAATCAATTCTCAGATACAGACTGTTTTAAAACTTTAATCAGTGACTTACATAGGCGATAAGGCAAAAAATTAGTATGGCAATTTTCTTAGAGCCAGATCACGATTTCGATTTTATCACGATTCTTGTCTGTTTTTAAATTGCTTTTGAGGTAAATACGATCACCTGCTTTTGTAGAAAGTTCCTTCTTCACGGTCAATGTCTAAATCAAACAAGTGACCTCAAACCTTCAATAAAAACTTTAAACAATTATTTTGTTTGAACATTATATATCTCATTAAAACATGTTTCTAACAATTGTTAACATTAATTATTGCAATAATTAGACTTTTAGACATGAAAGTATGCTAAAGTCAATTATATTTTAAAATCAGACCTGAAAAATAGCTAAGATCCACCTCTTTTATGGCGTGAAAGTGCAGCCCAAAGAAACACAACATTTAAAATTCATAAGAGACTTATAAAAAGCAAAAAAAAAAAAAATTTAAAAAAGTCAAATTTTGCTATAAAGAAGCAGACTTGGCAACTCTGAGCCTGAGGAAAGTAGGTAGGAAAAACAAAAGTTTGTATTTGAAAGGATGAACGATATGACGATTTTCATCCAAAAAACAGATTGAGCTCACGATTCGATTTTTATCACAGTATTGCCCAGTCCTCGTTTGAAATGTTAGTCTCATGGCAGTTTAAATGTCAAATTTGCCCTGAAGCAAATCAGAGTCGGGCTCGCCCACTTTTCTTGGCAGCGGATTTACTGTTTAGCTTTGGTTAGCCTAAATTATTTAACTGGAAGTGGATCGTTCAACCGTGACTACCCACCATAGACATATAATTAGTAGACACGCAGTTCGACTCTGATGCTATCGAACACTTAGCGTCTGAGCTAGTCCGGTATGTTCTGAAAAACTCCAGAGCGTTCTTCGGATAGTGAACTTTAACAAGAGATTTCTGATCTTATGCATCTTTTAAGACTCTAATGACACCAAACGTCTCTTTTACATGTTACTAGTGAGAACAGCAGACAAATTACATAAATAACACCAAATAAAAGCTTCACTTCTTTGTGGAGGAGCGTCTGTTGCATCAGCAACTGATGGATTTTGCAACAATAGTTTGAGAAATTTAATCTCACATCGCCAATGTTGTTTAAAGGGGACCTATTGTGTTTTTTCCAGCAATTTAGTAAGAAACTAGAACATTTGCAGATCAGTAATTTACCTTTTGTTCATTGTAAAACACAAAGTTGATCCAAAACAGCTTGAAATTAGAAACAGCTCTATTGACTTCCTGTTCAAACTGCAGAACTGATAAGCCCCGCCTCTTCATTTTAAAATGTAACTGTAAAAAGCAACAGATTTTAAAAAACAATGTTTTATTGTTGGAAAGTGGGTATGGGAAAGTTTTGAACCATTTATGCTTCATTTTGAGCATTAATCTTTTGAATTATAACAAGTAAATACAGACAAGTGGGAGGGATAGGTGGTAGGTGAGAACAGGGATTTCTGAACACTTGAGCTGCAGCTGAAGAACAATACAAGATTACTCCAACATGCATGAATCAATTCAAATATAACTTTGAGTAAACTAGTGGTGAAGGGATGCCTATGTAACAAGGTTAAAAACTTAGAAAAGTGAATTTGACATAATAGGTCCCCTTTAAAAAACTTCATAAGACACAAATCAGTTTGGCTCATAGTTTGGTTGAAATTTCATTGTTTTAGCTCGTTTTATTCATGAAAGTGCAACTTCTGCCATTGTGTTCAATTGATTTGCATCGTCACATCTATCAGTGTCTGCGTGGGATTAAGTATTATATTTCAAATGCTTTATATTTCTCCTAAAACTGAATCAGTAGCAGCAGAAACACACAACCACTGGAGCTGCCATCTCTGTTTCGCTTGATTCTTGTGCTACTTTCTGTCATCTTAGCAAACGCCTCTCCTCAACCGTCCCTGCTGCAATGTGATTGGGCCGTTAAACCAGTGGCTCTGACAGCAAACCAATCTGCTTTTCAGGGCCCAGATGGATTTGTTTCTCAAGTTTGTGATTTCATAGATATTGTGAGAATTTATCTGGTTGATTAGAGTAAAACACACTGCAAAGTTTGCAAATTTTGTTTAGGCCTACAGTCTATTAGTTCAGCTCTAGTTGGTTCTCGTCTGTTCACTGATTGGTCCTGGTTTTCTTGAACTGTTGAGTCAGAGTCTAGTGCACTGTCATGTAATTGTTTTACTGTAAATATCAACAAATATACTGTAATTTCTGCCCTATTGAGCGCACCTGAATATAAGCCGCACCCACTAGTACATATATAGGCCGCACTTGTTAATAGTAAGTCTATGAGAATCTCTATTTTTGCTGCATTGCCTTATAAGCCGCATAGTTTAAAGCTCGAGAAAAAAGTAGCGGATTATAATCCAGAAATTACGGTATCTAGATTTTTGATTGATCGGGGGATTCTTTCCTTGAAAACAAGAT
Organism: Mugilogobius chulae; assembly: GCA_038363315.1. Classification (NCBI taxonomy): domain Eukaryota; kingdom Metazoa; phylum Chordata; class Actinopteri; order Gobiiformes; family Gobiidae; genus Mugilogobius; species Mugilogobius chulae. Next base: position 22,813,813 of record CM076395.1, on the reverse strand, counting down.
GGCACTTCTCAAGGGGCATTCCAAAAAATGCTTGATTGATTGATTGATTTACAAAGTCTACAACAATTTTAATCTCTCAAATCAAATCAAGACTAATTTCGTCTTAAACATGATGCAGAGTAAGTCTTGTCGTTCGCTGCTCGTAACATTGTCATCCGTTATTAAACCAAATCACAAACCACTGATGTAATCTACCGTCTCCATCTCCAAGAAAACGTTAGAAAACATCTACTCACTGTCAATGAGAAGGAAATATATATTGTTTCCTATTGTGACAAAAAATAAAATAACACAAACAAACAGTAGAACAAATATCTGGGAAAAATAATGTTTCTTAATGTTGTTGGATGTTTTTTGTTAATATTTGGGCTTGTTTTAGCCGGTTTGTTGCTGGTCCAAACCTCGAATGGCTTCTCTATCAGATGTGTCTGTTTTGAGTTAAATTAATTTGTTTCGTCCGGTGAGAGCAGCTCCACAGCAGGACATCGGGTTTATGTCGTATAAAAACAACCTCAACTTTACTCAAGATCATGTTTTTGTGGATTAAACTGAATCACATAAAATAATCAGTTTAAGTGTAAGTAGGATCTTACTCAGACATAAACATTGTATTTGATAAACACATTTCATCCCTTGTGAAGGTTTAATTCTGGGTTTGGACCTGAAAAAACGGGTTAGGGTTATCTTTTTGAGTAGAGTTTGCATGTTCTCCTTGTGTTACTGTGGGTTCTCCCTCCAAAAACAGAAGGTCAATTGGTATCACTGAAAAAATTCTAGTGAATGAAAAAGAGAGTGAATGACAGTCTGTCTTTGTTGTAAAGACATTAATCTTTACAACCACCTAATCTAATCTTAACCTACCCCAGCCACAACTCGAGACTTAGCTGATTTAGTAACTTGATGCCTAAACGTACCTGTACCCCAACTAAAACTTGTGTGTTTTTTACGCTGTGAAATCTCATGTCATTTTTACGCTTTTTTATATTGTGCTGTAGAGGGATTATTTGTTTATCTACACAGGTGATGCACGCACACCTGACCTGCAGAAAGAGCCGCCGCTCATAGACACAAACAGTGGAAACAAGTCGAAAAAGCACCATTGTCACTGTGAGAAAACAAGTTATGCTGCTGAATCAACATTTGTGAATGAAATTTGACCTTACGACCCTTAAAAGTTACATTCAGGTGAAAAAGCAGCGAGAAAAACGCTGTCTCAAGCTCCTGTCAGACCAGTACAGACCTGATCGAAACAGCTGCTTTCGTCTCGTTTCTTTGTTTTATTCAAAGAAGTTTCCCCAGCCCAGCAGATGGAGAACGTGTCTTTGTGCATAACGCATTCGCAGTAGGGCGGAAAGTGACATCGACGAAAATCCCTCTATATCTATGGCGTAACATAAGTACAAAAAAGGCCTGAAATCGCACTCATAATACGCTGTTTTTGTTTTCCGTGGTAAATGTACGCTTTCTTGTGAGACTGTGTTGGAAAATCAGCTACCCCACATTTAAGGAAATTAGGTTTTTTTTTTTGCTCAACAACTCCCAATATAACTTCTTCCTTCCCCTGGTTTTTCAACTCTTCTATAATGCATTACTTGCTGGACTGAGTCATGACATGATGCATTGGTACTGCTACAGTAGGATTTTTAATGTGACTTACATTACATCACATTTCTCTATTCCTCTTTTTTAATGGCGGCGCTCAAATGATGCAGCGGCCCGGGGGCTTACTCCAAATGTAATTTTGTTGTACTCTGTGACAGAGATGGCAAAAGTACCGAAGTTCATTACTCAAGTAGTTACTTTTCTAAAAAACGACTGATAAAAGTCAAAGTCCTGCTGAAACTCCTTCACTTGAGGAAAATTATAAAAGTAAACCTGTTTGCCAAAAGTTATTCTCTCGTTGAAAACTACAAATTTGTCAGCTTATTTCACTTGTTTCAAAACATTTCTGACGGTTTTTAAGAGATTTGAGCTTGAATCAAATTTGCCACTGGGGGGAGTAAAAATGTTTTACTTCAATAGCAAATAATTTGGCTTGAAATAAAAACAAATTTAGTGAAACAAGGCAGAAACACATTGAAACAGGTCATATAATCTAGGTGCATCAAATAAAACCACCTGAATTAGAAAAAATATAAAAAATAAAAATTTAAATCCAGATTTTAAGATGTTATAACCAATCTAGAAATGCATCTTTTTGCAGTGCACAAAGTTGGTTTGTACTGTGTTGGAGCATGAGTTGGGCTTTATAATGAATTATTTACAATTATTGTGACTTTTATAGTGTGATAAATATGTAATTGTTACAAATTTTTAAATTTTTGGCCATTTTCAGTTGTTAATTGGTTACAGAGCTCTGATACACAACAGCACTGCAGCTCTATAGTGTTCTAAAAGAAAAAAAAGCTCATATGTAACTAATGTGTTATTTAAAGTTAGAAGTATTTCTTGAAAAATGTAAGAAGTAAAAGTAATAAGTCACCAACAGTACAATGCAGATACTCAAGAAAACTACTAAAGTACAGTATTTGAGAAAAAATACTTAGTTACTTGCCAACTCCTCTCTGTGACAGTGACAGTAAATCGTTCTGTTCTCTTCTCTCTTCAGACCTCCGTATCCACCATGCACACTCCCACAACCACCCCGCCGATGATCCCCACCACCGACCCGAACCAGGAGGACGACAGCCTGGTCAGCAACGACTTCTCCACCGCTCTGGGCGCTTTCATCCTCGGCCTGGTCTTCCTGCTCGGCGTGCCTGGAAACGTCTTCATCGTCTGGAGCATTTTGGCCCGAATCCGCAAACATTCTGTCACGACCTTTCTCATTCTAAACTTGGCCTGCGCAGACGGAGTCCTGATGGCGCTCACGATATTTTTCGTCATCTACCTGGCCAAGCAAACGTGGATTTTTGGGAACCCGATGTGCAAAGTGTTGTTCTACCTCTGCAATACCAACATGTACGCGTCTATCTTTCTGATTACGTTGATGAGCGTGCATAGGTTCGTGGCCGTGGTGTTTCCGACTAAAGTTATGATATATGCGAACACCAGGATAGCAAAACGAGTGGTGGTTGGAATGTGGGCGCTGGTTTTCTTGATGTCCATCCCGTCGCTGGTGTTCAGGAACGTCCGGGAAGACGATGATGAGATGGGGAGGCCGAGATGGGTGTGTGCGCCAAACCACACACGGCCGACGTATGTGAGTGAATACTTTACAATGTCTGACCTATTTTTCTCTCTGTCTTTTATCCACTGACTTTTAGTGGCTCATGAAATCTATCCTTCTTTTGCTTTATTTGGGGTCGGGTAACAAAGGCAGTCGCTTCTATAGCCATCCACAGTTCAGAACGGTACAGATTCACAAAGCGACCCATATCTCCCTGTTTGATGGGTCCAAAGTGAGTCGTGGGCGGTCCTGCTTTTACAGTAGACCCTGGGACAGGCCCACCACGGCTCACTTCAGTCCCCTGTTTAAGCACAATGATTGAACTAGAGAAAACACTTGCTTAACACTCTTAAGAAAAAAATTAATCATATGCATTATGGATCGAACAATATCCAACCCCAATGCATTACATAAAAGAGGTTAAAATGCAGCACAGTTGATCTGAGACTTTTCAGAAAAGTGAAATAAAGGAAAAAGGTGACAAAAAAACAATAATAAGTGACAATTAGTCGGTGTGGTTTTGAGATCCTCGTGGAGATGAGCACCCTTTATTGACTTTTTGACTGCTCAAGTCGTATCAACCATACTGCAGGAAATTGCAAACAATTCATTTGACTTTGTTTTAGGCACAACTGGCTCTGTGCACAGAAGTCAGTTGGCTTATTTATTTTCAAAAACGCTAACTTCCTGTTGGCATGTTTATTTCCTGTTTAGATAATTTCTATAGAGTTTCACTACCTCAGTCTAAAAAAAAACCCAAAACTTTAAGTTCGGGCAGTGAACAGTGAGTTGGTGGTTTTCTCTGAAAACATGTTAAATATTTTACAAATGAGGAGAATATTTGACCAAAGGACCAAAGTGTGTTTATAAAAGTATGTGTTTGTCTGTCAGTGCTAATGCTAAAGTCTGACAGGTTGAAAATAAACACCTTCTATGCACAGAGTCAATTCTATGGCTAACTTTAGAATTGGAACTTTGGTGAGCTTTTGCTAGCAAAACAAATCTTAAATAAAAATGTTCTGATTTTATAGCACTAACTTTAAACAAGGAGACAGTCATCTCGACAGGGGTACAAGCTCCCTCTCTAACATTTGTGAATGACCTAAATGACCTAACTGAGGTAGTTTTTTGGTGATATTACAAAATGAACTAAAGCTGTGCATAATGATTGACTTGTACCTTGCCTCTTGGTGCACCCGGCCACCCTGCAGAGGAAACTCATTTCGACCGCTTGTATCGGCAATCTTGTCCTTTCGGTCATGACCATAGGTGAGGGTTGGAACATAGACTGACTGGTAGATCGAGAGCTTTGCTTTTTGACTTAGTTCCTTCCTCACCACAACAATTCGACATAGTGACCGCAACACTGCTGATGATGCTGCACTGATCCGTCTGTCAATCTCACACTCATCCTCACTCGTGAACAAGAGCCCGAGATACCTGAACTCCTCCACTTAGGGCAAAGACACACCACCCATGTAGGGCAATGTACAAAAAACAGGAATCGCTAAAGTACAAGCTGTCTTCAGTCCTTCGACCCCAGACCAAGACTATTCAATATACAGCCAAATCAGGCCCCCTAATCATTTAAATTCAGCCCCTAACCATCTTTGAAACATTAGAAAATATATTTGCTTTGTATTTACTAGTAGGCTATCATTTGTACATGTTCCGACCTAGTTTGATTCTGTCTAGTTAATCTAGTCTTGGGCCTCATTTGGTTTCTGTTCTGCATCAAAATGTAAAGACTTTTGCGATGTTTAAACACATTTAATGTTGGGTGTATATTGTGTGTGAGCCCAAACTGTGTTAAAAGTGGTGACTACTCGTGTGAAAAATGTGGCCCTTGCGAAAATAAAGTTGAATAGCCCTGTCCTAGACCAAGGTTCTCTATTAAAGTCTAGAACCTTTAGCTCCACAATTTCCTCCACTTCAAAGTTCCGGAATTAAACATTTGTGAATGACCTAAATGACCTAACTGAGGTAGTTTTTGGTGATATTACAAAATGAACTAAAGCTGTGCATAATGATTGACTTGTACCTTGCCTCTTGGTGCAGGTGAGGTTCCAGTACTCGTTTGAGACCGTGTCCGGCTTCATTCTCCCCTACGCCGTCATCATCACCTCATACGTCATGATCCTGAAGCGGCTCAGACAGACACAGTTCAAGAGGAAAGTCCGAAGTGAGAAGCTCATCCTGGCCATCGTCGTGACCTTCGGCATCTTCTGGTTCCCCTACCACGTCATCAACATGATTCAGGTCTGAGAGGCGGATTTCTGTGGCGTATTTAAGCAAAGAAAACAGATCAGTTAACAGTTTTTTTGTTTTGTTTATGAAGGTGGCAGCAGAGTGGTATCCTGAAGATTCCCCTACAAGAGAAAAGTAAGTACAATGCAATACAAATGTAAGAATGATTAACTGAACTTTTTCTGGGGGCAGGTTAGCTCCTTAGATTGCTTGCCTGCCTCTGCCTGAGACAAGGTATAGCTTTGACGTTCAATACTGCATTTCAGAAGTGTGGACCCCGTTTTGATGACTTGAAACTTGACAAAATTTATTAAAATTGAGACTCAACTTGGCCTTGACTTGGACTTGGATTTGACTTGAAATAACGTGTATTTTCAATGAAGAATCTGAAACGTCCCTCCCATTTCTTTTGTGAGCTAGACTTTTGAATGTAGTGCATCCATCCATCCATCCATCCACCCATTTTACTCTGCTTTATTTGGAGTGGAGTTGTGGAGGCAGCAGTCTGAGTACGGAGTCCCAGACTTCCCTTTCCAAACACACTTCCCCCAGCTCTTCCAGGCGAATCCCAAGGCGTTCCCAAGCCAGTCGAGAGACATAGTCTGGGGTGTCTGGGGTCTTCTTCTGGGCCAGGAACACCTCATCAGGGAGTTCAGGAGACATCTGAAACAGAAGCCACCTCAGCTTTCTCCTTTGAAGAAGCTCTACTCCGAGTTCAACCATGAGCTTCTCACCCTATTTCTAAGGGAGCACCCGGCCACCCTGCAGAGGAAACTCATTTCGACCGCTTGTATCGGCAATCTTGTCCTTTCGGTCATGACCATAGGTGAGGGTTGGAACATAGACTGACTGGTAGATCGAGAGCTTTGCTTTTTGACTTAGTTCCTTCCTCACCACAACAATTCGACATAGTGACCGCAACACTGCTGATGATGCTGCACTGATCCGTCTGTCAATCTCACACTCATCCTCACTCGTGAACAAGAGCCCGAGATACCTGAACTCCTCCACTTAGGGCAAAGACACACCACCCATGTAGGGCAATGTACAAAAAACAGGAATCGCTAAAGTACAAGCTGTCTTCAGTCCTTCGACCCCAGACCAAGACTATTCAATATACAGCCAAATCAGGCCCCCTAATCATTTAAATTCAGCCCTAACCATCTTTGAAACATTAGAAAATATATTTGCTTTGTATTTACTAGTAGGCTATCATTTGTGCATGTTCCGACCTAGTTTGATTCTGTCTAGTTAATCTAGTCTTGGGCCTCATTTGGTTTCTGTTCTGCATCAAAATGTAAAGACTTTTGCGATGTTTAAACACATTTAATGTTGGGTGTATATTGTGTGTGAGCCCAAACTGTGTTAAAAGTGGTGACTACTCGTGTGAAAAATGTGGCCCTTGCGAAAATAAAGTTGAATAGCCCTGTCCTAGACCAAGGTTCTCTATTAAAGGTCTAGAACCTTTAGCTCCACAATTTCCTCCACTTCAAAGTTCCGGAATTAAATGTCTTTTTGGGAAAGACTTTTCTGAAAAATGTTATTAGGTTAAAAACACAATGGAAGCTATGTGCTATCTTGCTAATTTCCATAGTGTGGTGTTTAGTCCACAAAACACAGGTAAAACTGTGGAGGTTTACTTTTTTCAGCCCGTATTGATCTCTATTTGAATTATTGTTTGTTTTGCAGGTTGGACCACATCTGGCAGTCGAGTCGAGCGGTCACCTCGGCGTTAGCGTTCATTAGCAGCTGCGCTAACCCTGTTCTCTACACCTTCGCCGGGAAATCCTACATCCGACAGAACGGCTTTGCTTTCATGGCACGGCTCCTCGAAGGCACGTCTCTGGACCAGGGCACGAAAAAGGGACGAAACCCAAACTCTGAGTCGTCCGTGGGGTTAAACAACGTGATTTCTAACGGCAACAGAACAAGTCCGGCGCTCAATGGGAACAACACGGGATAAAAGACGATTTCTGGTGGACTATTTTTAAATGACGACTGCTGAACATGTTCTGAAGGGAGTTGATGTGTTTTCAATGTGATTTTTGACCTACTGTATGTCCTTAGATTTATCCGTTTTTGGTTACGTTTAGCTGGTTGGACAGGTGAGCATTTTTTCATTACGATGCTTCTACTGTGGGCCCTCAAAGTATGTCGACGGGTCTGTAATTGGTCCTAAATAATGCCTCACTCCTGTAACACACTGTACAAGCCTTGCAGAGCTGTCATTATTCTTTCATTCTTGACTCTCTGGTTATGTTGCCACATCTGCCCTGGGGAAGACTCGATTTGTGCCATCGGTCGAGTTATCTACCTACTTATGCATCACTTTGATACAGTGTGAGTGAAGAGTTCTGGACTAAAGACACAAGAACAGGACTTGTAAATGTCTGGCTGGTGGACACTCGTAAGGAACCATAGACAATGGCTGTTATAGAACAAGTCAGCTTCTCCAAACTATTATTTACTCAACTGAAATGTACCATTTTCTTTCCTTTTCCATGGAAAGCGCCAATGTCAGAAAATAAATAAATCAGCTTCTGTACACGCATTTCTTACAAGCAAATGTTTCATGATCTACTTCATAAGGATGTTCGCTGAGCCGACATGTGACATTAAAATGGTTAGCAGAACCAAAGCTAGCTCTCATTGTTTTTTCTATTGGAATCTAATTGCCGAAATTAAAAGCTTTCTTTTTGGTGTAGGCTTTTTCTGAACACAGTAGAAGCTCTATGGATTGCTCTTATCAAACCTGTTAGCACGCAGAGTCAAATAAATAAAATAAAATCAATTTATTTTTGTATAGCCCAAAATCACAACAACAGTCGTCTCTGAGGACTTCCCAAGATTATTAATTTTAGCAAAGGAAATCAAAATAAAACAATACATATTCAATGAAACAATACATATTCAATGAAACATTTGATCAAGCATGTCAAAGCAGTTATTAGTAGAGCAGATGAATGATTGTCCAGAGCATCCCCTGTCCTTAGACCCTCCTTCTCGGCAAGGAAAAACTCAAAAAAAACCTAAGGGAAAAAGAGAAACCTCGAGGAGAACCACAGTGAAGAAGAGATCCACTCCCATGGACGGACAGGCTGTAGATGTAACTAACACAAACCCAGAGACAAACATTGTCTTTTTTCGTGTTTGTTCAGTTTGCCGCCAATAGTTTTAACTACTTCTGCCAACCAGCGCGTCATGTTCAACATTTTGACGTCACGTCGGCTCGGCGAACATCACTATATTTAAATTATTTCATTTTCTAGATGGGCTTCTCTAAGGTGGTGGTTCTTAATTTTTTTAAATTCACAACAAACACAAAATGTTGGCTATCTGCAAAGAGCTTAGGGCTGTGCAATTAATCGATCTTCAATTTCAATTATGATTAATGCTGTAATCATTTGCAAAAATTGTGTAATCGAGTAATAGGGCTGGGCGTAAATATCGAGATATTCTATTTAAAGACCTCATGAAATTTATGAATGAGCAGTTACAGTTACAAAGAAAAGTGACAAAGAGATTGATAGGATCAATAAAATGTTCTATTTGTTGCAATAGTCAAATTTTAAACGAGTCTTATGCATAGAATTTAGTTTTATTTAGTTTTACTCAGCAAAAGGCATGACCCACATTCATTTATTCAAAGAAATTCACATTTCTACTTTCTAATCAGCAGATAATAGGCTTAGAATAAAAATAATTTCACTTAAAAATGTAATTTCAAAGATATGGAGATATATATATCGTATATTGAGATATGCATTTTGTTCCATATCGTCCAGCCCTATCGAGTAATCGTGATTATTAACCGTGAATGAGTTAAAAAGTAGTTCTATTTCTTTACAATTGTAGAATACAAATTACAACGGTTATTTTTGTAAGATATGTCACCCATTTTGTTTGATCTCTTCACTCTCTACATTCTTTCCAAGCAAATAATTGTGATTCAATTACTCTTTAAATAATTGTGATTATTATTTTCATCATAATTGAGCCCTAAAAGCTCTAACGTAGTATTTAGTCTTATGTTTGATTTTACTTTGAAGAAATCAGACTAGATAAAACCAGCAAATAAAAATCTACATCTGTCACTGCATTTGAAAGACGTCAAACTTTAAGATATTAGTTTTTCACACTATCAAAGAACCCCAGAGTGAGAACCACTGCTCTATAGAAAAATCTAGTCCTCTTTCTCATGTTGCCATCTACTTCGAAGTGTCGCCCTTTTCCCTGCAGCTAAAAGTACATTCCAAAGGTACAGATTTGATGGTTTTATTGCAGGTGCTTAATGTCCCAGATAACATGGTCTTCACCTAAAAGAGAGTCTGCCCTATAATCCCTGACTGTATCTACAACCGAACTACTCCACGTCAAAGCAGAAGACACATTTTTATTCAGTAAAGAACAGGTTATCGCTTTGAAAAACTGTGCACTGTGATGTTGGTCAAAATGGTTTTGGTCGTACCTTCAGTGTAAATATTCTGTATTCTGTACAGTAATTTTGTACATTTTTTATTTGTATAGTTAAACCTGTGTCGTTGCTTATGAGGTACAACTGTAACTCTATAATATGAACAAAGTAGTAACATATCAGCATGAAACTGTTATGTCTGCCTCAATTAAACAAGACTTTTGTATAAAACGTCCAACTACATTGTATGCATCATGGGCTTTTTGTTTCTAGATTTTAGTACAAACTTGGGAAACGTGCACATTTTTAATCAAAAATAGATACAAACTGACTGTGTTTTTCTGCCAATGACATTTCTAGTGGTAGCTCACCGAGCTGTCCTGACAACAGCAAACTAGTGCTGGGACATGCAGTGGCGTTGCAAGGGTACCATGGGGCCCCAAGCGAAAAATAATTGGGGGCCTCATGACCTATAATAACGCAGTAATCAGACAAACTATTGTGAGTAAAAATTTAATTGTTTTCATTTAAATTGTAGAAACAATGGAAAAACCAGTCAAACTTGTACCACATGGATATTTTAACGTGATTTTAATTTTCATTACAAACCAGGTACAATATTTTTAAAACAGGCTCAAATTCCAGCCGGGTAGCAGGACCAATCAGTCATCAGTCGGGAGGAATAAGCCTAATCAGAAAACAGATTTCAGTCGTTTTGATCACGTTTTTTTTTTGTTTTCTGAGACAACAACGCGTCTTGAGGATCAACAGCAGCAAATTAACAGTTAGCACAGGAGCAGTGGGGGCCCTTTTGTCTTAGGGGGCCACATGCAGTTGCCTGGTTTGCCTGTCTTGTAGCAACGCCTCTGGGGACATGGCATTTCTACAGTATAGTAATTATGACAAAAAGCAGCAAAGTTGCATATTTTATTAAAAGACTTCTCAAGTATATAAAAAAAATGTCGTAGTCTTTCTTTGCTTTACATCACTTGAAATTCTTTAAAAAAACAGAGCAATTCATGAAATCAAGAATCTACTATAAATAACACAAAAACTATATAGACTGAAAGAGTTGAGAGACTTCTGTTTTGGGTGCATTTTTTTTTCATTTATCTATGTTATGATAAAAAAACAATCTATTTGTGAACTGAAGTTTGTCCAGAGTCCTGCTTATTAAACCATAAAATCAGTTTGCTCTGTCAATATTGTCAGAATAATCATGGGATTTTAAGATGTACACGTTATCATTGCATTTCAAGTGTTTTGGATTAGAAACACCTGCTGCCGATATCTGTTCTGACCAATCACAATGATACTTGTACTTTTAGATTCTCTCCTGCACTGCCCAGTTTGACAGCTATGTTTTAAATTTGTTGTGGGATGATTTTAGTGTCACTTTTACTCACTGCAAAAGTGTTCTGAACGAAAACTGCTAATGAAAAAGAACCAGGAACTGCAAAAGGTTAATGAAGATTCAAAATAATAAAAAGTGATTCTTGGAGAACTCACTTGACACTAATCTTCGAGCAGCAGCTTCCTGAACACATTCTTCTGGGTCTCAAACACCGTTAAGCTCTTGTTCAGCCCTCCCTTGAGATCGCTGGACTCGACTGGGATCTAATGACTTCTGAAAATGATACTTAAGTACAATAGGCCTATTGTTTTAACTTTAACGTTTACATACATTTAAAAAGACTGGTAAAGTGACTGACATGTTTTATGGCAAATCTTTATTTTTTTTCAGAGATTAATATTGATAATTTAATCTGTGTGGGAATCTAACTCAAGGATCTTTTTAAAAATCTGATATTGCTGAGGATAGAGCTGGTGTTTACCAATGGCACCATCTGCTGATCATTAACAAAAGTGCAACTGAACGACGTCAAGACCCCATTTAAAAAATTAGAACTCACTTGCAAGGAATAAAGGGATTTTAAGGCCATAAACTTCACCCACAATGTGCGGAAGAGTTAAGGGTGAAATATGAAAACAGTGTAATTACATGTGATTAGATGTAAATTAGGACAATCACTGTCATCTCTACATCGACAGAAGAGGCTTTCGAATTGCAGTGAGCAGTATCAGTGACCAATCTGATCTGAAACGTTTACTTAATCCAGTAGCTCCAAAGTGGGCCAGGGGATAAAATTCTGTTCCCCAGAAGTTCAAGTTGTTCCGCGAAAGAGTGCTCAGGCTTGTCGGAACCATCTTTTTGACAGATAAGACTGTCGTGACACCAAATCAAATATAAACTCCAAAAACATGTTAAGACAATTTAATAAACATCTTTTCTAAAAAGAGTACGTAGTAAGTTTGGCCCACTACAAGAAAAAATATGCCAATTTTGGCCCACCAAGGACTAAAGTTTGGGCACCCATGACTGAATCAGTTTGTGCTAAAACTGGCAAAAAGGACTTGATAGCCAAGGTCAAATGCCCAAGGACTGGATGTAGTACTTAACTTCAATGTAGCGATGCAGGTCAAATGTAAGCATTTTGAACAGAAAAAGATTAAGTTATAAGTAAAACTCAATTTGGTTCACCAAAGCTCATAGCCGAAATAAACCAGAGTTAAAGGCTTCATATATAGATATATCTGCAAAATATTGCAGTAGTGACGACTTTTAAATGTCTTTTGCCATCGGTGGGATAAAGTCCGTTTTAAAGTTCTCCGAGTAAAGTCATCCGATTTATGTTTCAATTATAAATTTAGAATCACTACCAAAAATCTAGCTAAGATTTCTATTTACTTTTACAAATGAGCCATTCATTTGTCTCAAAAGTGAAGAGGGACAAGTTGGAAATTGTCAATGCAAAATTAGTTTAAGGAGAAAAAAATCAATCGTCACAAGGCTCCATGTCCACTCCAGAAACCTTGATTTGAGTTTAATCCATTTTATCATTTCAAGTCATCAAAACAGTGACTCATCATGACTTCAAGCCACAACCTTTGCTCTAAAATTAAAGCTTCGACCCATTTAAACCCAATTAACAATTACCGTCAAAAAGACAAAATATGACTTAAAATTCACAAAGCAGTTTTATTTAAAGTTTAATAAAAAATAAAACATTACAAAGAGGAATATACTAGGCCTACATGTTAAAGTCTTGAGACTTCCAAACCATGAACGAGCAGCTTCAGAATCTTCAACTTCCGATGTTTCTGAAAAAGAGAAAACACCATAATCAGCAATTTTAACAGCAAACACTTGACACGCTTCTTTATCTTTTTCTGTCAAACTGTTCAGTGCAGTAAAGGTTGTAATCATGTGTTATCAGGTGAAACACGGACTGCAACTCATCATTAGTTTGACATTTTTGCACCGCAACTTAAAAATCTAAAGGATTCAATTAAACTTAAAATGCTAGATTAGATAGGAACATTCTCTGATTTTAAGGAATACATTTTATTTCTAATATTCACAAGTGTCAAGGTTGCAAATGTTATAATGACAATTTTGTTATACTAAAGCAATTTTAGACCTAGTGTTCCAGTGAACATCAATGCTACTTAAAAATGCAAAAAAAAAAATAGAAATTGTTCCCCTCTCTGGCAAAAAAATATACACTTTACATTCTCATAGAAGTTGGTTTAAACTTGTATTAAGAAATATGAACAGCAAGAAAATAAGTAAAACATTCACAAAACTAAGTAAACACTAAACATGGATAAAGAAATCCTTTAAAATAATTGTAATATAAAAAGGCTACATAAGAGGATAAATCACAAACATTTTAATTATGCGGTAACGTAAATTATAAGCTTTGTTAAGATGCTTGGTTAGCTAAACTTTGGCTGCACCACGAGGTCGGCGCGCTTCCCTTTCATCAAGATAAAAAACAGATTCGGTACAAAATTATATCCTAACAAACAAACGCCGTAATTAAGACAAATGACCATGATTGAGGACATTAAATACGCACCACACGTGTTTCTAGTTTTGTCCAAACCACGACAGGACCACGCTACATCACCGCAACAAGGAAGAAAGACAGATAACGACGATAGCCCGCAATTTATCAGAGAAATCAAACCACGTGTTTACGGCGCCGTCGCACAACTTCCGGGTGACGCCAGTAAACAGAATGTTGTTTTTTTTATTATTACTTTTTAAAGATTATAATACAGGTTATCACAAAAATAGAAGGAAGCAAAATATATAGGAAATCACTGCTTTAGTAACAGGTGCATTTAAATTAAAACAATATTCTTTCTTTTTTTTTTTTTTACGTTTTTGTTTTCAGTAATATCGTTAAATTCAAGAAAACTCTAGAATCACGCGCCAACTAAAATGTATGTTTAAAAAAAGTTATTTATGTTTTACAGTAGTTGTGCTGTGCCACGACGACAGATGGCGCTGTTTAAAATGATTGGCTGTAATTCAACAAGAAGAAAAAGATGCGCTCTGATTGGTGGAGAAAATATTTAAATTGTGCTAATGCTACTTCCTGCTAGTTCGTTTTCGGCACATGAAGAACAAAGCGTGAAGACGGCCTTTTTTAGGTTGGTTAACATGTTAAAGTTTGTATTTACTATGTGTTAATTATATGGTGTTGCGTATATTTCACTGACATTAGTAAATATTATTGATTTTAACTCAAACGTGAATAATTAGTTGGATAAAGAGGTTATCTTTTGTTCCAGGTTGATGTCTTCACTTCGCACATCACATTTGGGTAAGAGGAATGTTTTTTCTTCTTAAATTATAAATTCATCTGGAGGTGATGAATCAAAAGGCCGACTGAACCTGTCCTAAAACAGTTTTCTGTTTTGGGATCAGACATGACTAGAACCTATTGAAGCGTTATTTCTGATCCAGCTAAAGACACGTTTAGAAAGTGTCTTCTGTTCATCATTGCACTACAGTTAACCAACATCTGTTCTTTTGATGCAGCTGATCCTGGGATTGGAATGCAACTTTTTACCCTCCCACAAGGTCCATACATTTTCTTCTGCTTTATCGGGAGTCGGGTTGCGACGTTCCCAGGCCACATAGTCCCTGCAGTGTGTCCTGGGTCTTCCCCGAGGTCTCCTTCTGGTGGGACATGCCCGAAACACCTCCCCAGGGAGTCGTCCAGGAGCCATCTGAACCAGATGCTCGAGCCACCTCAGCTGGCTCCTCTCAACGTGGAGGAGCAGCGACTCTACTCAGAGTTCTTCCCGTGTGACTGAGCTCCTCACCCTATCTCTAAGGGAGTGCCCTATCTCTTCCCCATGAGCTGACACTTATCGTGGTGGAGGAGTTTGTGTACCCGAATGATCCTAGGAGCTATGTTGTCCGGGGCTTTATGCCCCTGGTAGGGTTTCCCATGGCACACAGGTCCTAGATGACGGGTCAGACCAAGTGCGGCTAGAGGACTAGGCGTCAGTCGGGGGCAGGTGTCTCGACAACCTAAACCACAGACGCAGCCTTTGGCTGTAGGGACGTGGAACTTCCACAAGGTTGGTTTATAAAATGGATTTATTGTGTAACTTCTGTAATCAGTAGTTACTATATTTGGTTTATGTGGCAACAAATTCAAAAGAATCTTGTCAATTAAAACTCTCAAATGGAGATAAAATATTTAATTTTCCTGGGATATGATGTAAACAAAAGGCCGAATTGTAGTGTTCTTCTAAGTTTTCTTTGTGGATCACGATGACAAGTCTGACCGAAGCGTTTTCTGATCCATGTTTTTCCAATTTAAAAAGAATATGACCACAGAAGCCATCGTAAATGCTTCTCTGGATGTACTTGTGCATTATCAATACACTGCCAATGACTCTTTTGTCTTGTTCGCAGGTTTCTGGATATATATGCCTGCTTAACTTTCCTCGAAGAAAATGGTGAGCACTAAAATTACAAGTTTCTCGTGGGAGATGATGTAAACAAAAGGCCGAATTGAAGTGCTCTGCCGCAGTTTGTTCTCAGCAGAACACAATGACAAAGATTAACCGAAGCGTTTCTGATCCCAGATTTTACTTTTCTTTTGCATTTTTTTTTTTTTTTTTTTTTTTTTTTAATTCTGTGACACTATTTGAAATTGTGTTTGTTTTTTTCAGGAAAATCTAAGGCATAGTCCTAATTTTCTGGTCATTGTAAAGGTATATTGTATGTTTTATTTGTCAATTAAGTTAAATGTCAAATTTGAGTTCTGTTAATAAAATAAAACTAATGTTTGGTTAAGTGTAATTTCTTTGCTTCTCTTTGGTCAAGCCACGCTGATTCAGTTTTTATGCGTTAGTATTATAAAATGGTTTCTGAATAACTAATTGGTTCGATTCATTAATGAGCAACCATTAAAAACACTTAAATCTTTTATGTGCATATTTAATGAAGTATATCTGAACTTCAGTACATTTTAAAAGTTGTAAAATTTCATTAGTGTTAAACAAATAAACTGCTAAATTGATAAAATCCCATATAGTTGAAATGTTCAAGGTTGTTTTAAAGATAACATAAAAAATAAGTGCATTTACAATTAAAAATGTTACAATTCATTTACACTGTTACTGTCTGGCAGGTGCTATAACGTAGGAACCTGAACAGAAATTGCATGAAAATTGATAATTAAAAGTTTTGTCATGTATAAAGAAGGCTCAGAATTATTAAAATTCCTCACAAGATATCAAAGTATGTCTTGTTTGTTTTTTCCAGTATCAATACAATTAATATCCAGTTTCGATACCAGTTTTAGTGTTGATTAGTAAACGATTTTCAGTACTTTTGACAATCTCCAGGACGTCCTCTATAGTAACGTTACATCAGCTCAAATTTGGCAAAAAGCTTTTATTCAAGTTACTTTTACCTTCTAAACAACTTGCTTAATCGAAAGAAACAAAACAAAATACAACAAAATAATTATCTGTATCTCCATTAATGTTCCAAAGTATGATTTTTCTGCCACTTTTAACTAAATTAAATACATCCTCGTAAAAAAAAAAATACATCCTCGTTTGTAGATCACCAAAAAGTCATAAAAATGTTTTAAAATATTTGCAAAGCATATATTGTCATCAGCCACAAACCTGGACAATTTCCTCTAGTAGTAATGTAATAATAAATAAAAAGTATGATTTATCCACGCGCTGAGATTCGTCTAGCTTTATTTTTACGTCAAGCGTGAAACGGACCAATGAGAGCGCGCGTTTCTGACTACGGCGTCCCGCGAGCCCAAAACAGGTGTAAACACTTATACAAACCACTTTCTGTGACATTTCTTTCATTTTGCAAGACCGTGGCGCTTTAACAACCAACTCCTGCTGGTCTTTCGGGTTGACATGAAGGTTTTAATCGGTACGTGTGTGACTTTTGACCAGATTTAACCCGTGTGAAGTAGTTTAGCAGCGTAACGAGAATGGAAAGGTCAATGTGACACGACTTGCTGCTGCTATTTGTTCTCACAACTTTTAGATAACAAACAATGGGTTAAATCTAAATGTTAGCAACAGATATTTAACATGAATTACCAGTATTATCACCAGATAGCGGTGTTTTTACATATTTTATGATTTCATTAGCTAATTATGAATGAAGACAATCTAAATTAAGTCAGTAAGCTAACTTACATGTTAACAGTCAATTTTAAAGTCTTAGTTTGTAGATTATTATTATTATTTCTTTTTTTTTTACTTTATGAAAATCAAAATCAACTTTTTTAACTGCAGGCTATATAACAAATTTTCTTGAATTTTGTCCTAGGTTTACTTTTCTGGAGTAATATAAATATATAAAATATATTATTATAATATTACATAATAAAAATATTATATAAACTTTCCTAATCATATTTTATAATATCTTGTTTTTTGCTTCTGAAATTATCATAAATTATTAAAGGTACACCATGTTTTTGGACAAAAAATAAACTTTAATATAAGCATGCTTTTCTAGTTTAGAAGTCTTGGTAACACTAAATAAATAATAAAAATATGTGACTTTACCCTGAGTGGGCTTGCATAGCCAGAAAATGAACGTTTATTTGGCTTAGAAGAGGGCCTCCTCTTGTTTATTTTTGTGGAAAAGCAGTACCTTTAGCTTTATTTCTTCACATTATGGCATAAAACCTATTTACCTCCAATAAGAATGATTCTATCTTCCAATTTATACTGAATTGTGATGACTTTTCTCATCCAGAAAGTTACACAGTGCACCTTTAATGTTATTTGGTTTTGACTATTCTGTTGTGACCTGGAAAATTACATTACATATGACTTTAAGACTGCTTATATGAACTCTAAATTATTCTTGAGTTTTTGTCTTCTATTATAATTGCTTTATAAGGACCTGGAGTCTGAAATAAAGTTTGAGTGATTGATATGAACTGGTCTAACAAGAGATGTAACATGTAAATGTCAAAACACTTTTGTGCACGAAATTATGAAAGTTATCTAATATAATCTTGTTCCATCAATATTAGAGTTCACTAATCAAAGTCTTTAAAAAGAAATATGAGATGTTATGAGATTGTTCAATCAGAAATGTCTTCGTTCTCTCGACTCAAACCTCTGACACACATTATATATTTATTATTTTATTAATCTTCTTTGTCACAGGTGGTGGTTCTGGCTTCGTGGGCCGGGAGCTGACTCGTCTGCTCAAAAACAAAGGACATGAAGTTACAGTGATTTCCCGTCAGCCCGGCCCTGGCAAGATCACATGGGTAGGAACAATCTAGTTTTTATATCTTACCAGTGTATTTATTAACATTTGTTTTACTGAATCATTGTCGTTTTTTATTCTTCAGACAGAGCTGGAGAGCAGTGGACTTCCTGCCTGTGATGGGGCTGTAAACTTGGCCGGAGAAAACCTTATGAATCCACTTCGATGGTGAGAAAAATGGGATGAAAGTAACAAAAT
This sequence comes from Mugilogobius chulae, assembly GCA_038363315.1. Lineage (NCBI taxonomy): Eukaryota > Metazoa > Chordata > Actinopteri > Gobiiformes > Gobiidae > Mugilogobius > Mugilogobius chulae. Next base: position 22,795,144 of record CM076395.1, on the reverse strand, counting down.
TCAATTAATAATGCACATACCTGGTCCTGTCTTGTTGATTTTTTTCTGAACACTTTGTCTCTTATTTTGTAGGTGGAATGAAAGTTATAAGAAGGATTTGTACTCGAGTCGAATTGACACGACCAAAGCTTTGTCCAGTGCCATCGCGTCCTCGTCCAGTCCTCCACACTCCTGGGTCCTCGTGTCTGGAGTCGGTGTGTACTTTGTCTGTAGAGCTTTTTATAGGTTCAGATTGTGTTCAGGTCTATAAATGTGACAATTACCCAACATATTGTTATTAGGGCTGTCGGTCTTTAGTCGTTTAGTTGATTAATCAGTTGTTGGTGTTTTAGTCCAGTGGTTCCAAACCTGGGAGCGGGCCTGAGATTGCAGAGGCGGGGCAGCTGTATCTGGTCAGAGGATCGAGTTATAAAAAAAAATGTTAATAGTATTTTAATCCTTTTCTGCACCAAGTCATTCCAGGCTCTTTGTCTCAAAAACACTGTTCTGAATGTCCAGATTTGTGACGTCATAGACAGATCTCTGAGATATTCTGCTCTATTTTTACGTCCATAATCGTCCAGACTTGTTTTGAGCATTTCAGCGGATTAGCATATCAGGCAAGACTGGTTTGATTGCATAACCGCTGTAATTTTATTTGGAGTGAGTAGATAGAGCTCTAACTCAATTTCTGATGTAGAAAACACACACAACCCTTGTGTGACTTTACTGGACTTTTTATTAGTTCTGGTGCGTGAGATTCTAAAGTGGAGGTGTTTCAGATCAGGTTTGAAGGAAAAAAACAACACAAAAAAATGCATAATATGTGTCCTTTAAAGAAAATCTAGATTTGGAGTGTTTAAATCATGGATGTATTATGGTTTAAATCTTCATGAAACAGTGTTTTAAAATACTAGCCTGATGCATCAGCCGGTTTCATTTCACTGACATCACATCATTGAAGTTTGTTTCACAGTAAGTGTAGAGTTTTTGATTTGTCCAGTCACTTTTTGGTTGTTTTGTCGTCCAGGAAGTAGAGCATAAACATGTGTGTCAGTGATTGTTGCTGTTTCTGTGTGGTAAACTTATCAAAGTAAAAGGTAAAAAAATCATATTTTAAGTCAAGGTCAAAGGAGGAGAACATAGTCTGCGATATACATACAGTCTATTTGAATTCTGGTTGGTTCTAGCCAGCACACTGCTCCGCTCATGCTCACTGATTGGACGACTGTACTTCTTGTTTTTTGGAAACTGTCTGCAGTGTTTTGATACTTGACCTAGTTGCTAGAGTGTAATCAAACTCCAGCCTGTCTATCAAAACACTACCTCAAACATAAAAAGACAACTACATGTGTGCAGCAGTGGGTTTAAGCATAATATGTCTTCTACCAGGTTTTTGTGACAATTGATCATTGAAAACTATTCTGTTTTGTTTTTTCAGTTTGCAAATTCTGCAGTTCTAATAATCATATCTGTTTCATTATAATCTCATAAACGCATGTGTGTTCTGTGTTTTTTCCTCCACAGCCTGTTACCAGCCCAGCCTCACCGCTCAGTACACAGAGGACAGTGAGTGGAAACCCTTTGATCTTCTCTCTAAACTGGTGAAGGAATGGGAAGCAGCAGCAGAGTTACCGGAGGACGTGGCCAAGACGACAAAACAAGTGGTGATCAGGCCTGGTGAGTGGGTTTATGAGTAATGGGTTAGCACAGAAGCAGCCACCTACTCAAATACTCAAGTGTGAAGTTAAATATCTGACTAGGGCTGAATAATTGCAATCAAATCAAAGTCACAATATTAAAGGACGCAATAAGCAAATGGCAACGGCTGCAATTTTTGAAGATTTTTTTTCTCAAATAACAGAATCTTCTGTCATATTTGACTAAAGTGACACTGACAGACTGAACTAGTAAAGATCATTATAATAAAAATGTTACCAAACATTTTACAAATTTCATCCCAGTTAGACATATTTTAGAACATTTTAAAAATGTACTTCCTGTTCATAAATTAAATTGAGTTTTATTACATTGTTGCCTTCGTTTGTCATCTCATAAAAAAGATAAAGAAGATAGATGCAACTCTCTTAGTTACCGTCCAAGCAAATTCTGGTGGTCGCGAGATGATTTTAATATGTAAGTTTCCAAATATATTCTGTATTTAATCAGTAATTTACATTGAAAACAGTTTTGTAATGAATTTCTTTCAAATAACACAACAAACTACTGAAAATAATTAAGATTAAAAACCTTCATATGACCAGATTTACAACTTGAATTCATTAGAAAAGTCTTAATTGATTTTGAAGTGGGGGGAACCTCTGGTTTAATCAACCTTTCTGGGATCTGTTCAAATACCTCTTTTTTATTGAACAAATTACAACAATACTAAGCTGTTCAAATACTCCTCTGACAAACAAAGAACATTCTACCTTCAGCTTTTAAAGGTTGTATGGAGGATTTTCAAAAATTGTTTGTTGTCAGTCTTGGTCAAAAATAATTGCATAGATTTGTAACAGCCTTGTACTTGTGCTAATCAAACACTCTGCGCTCGATCACATGACACACGCACTGTTCTTCTGCCACATGATGCCACTGTCAGACAAATCTATGTCATAAATGTCCTTATGTCTGTGGCCTGTTCTGTTTTTTGACACGTCGAAAAATCACAAAAGACACTTCTCTAGTGTGCAGCTGTCTTTTCTCACTGAAGCTAAAACTAGAATCACAGCTTCACAAAGACATTTATTTTTGCTTCAAAGTGCTTAAAAACAGTTTTAGTTTGAATTTCAGACAAGTTTAGTCAGTCGTTTTAGGCAAAATAGACCACAATCGTAAAGAGTTAACAAGCCATGATAAATACTAGAATTACTATCCAACAAACCAAGAAATAATTATAAAATGCAACAAAAATGCCTTAACAGTCTCTTCTTTCCGTTCAGGCGCTGTCCTGGGTCGAGACGGCGGTGCCATCAAACAGATGTGGCTTCCCTTTTGGCTGGGAGTGGGCGGGACTCTGGGCTCGGGCCGACAGCCGTTTCCATGGATACATGTGACAGACCTGGCAGGGATCATCGCTCACTTCCTGGAGACGCCCCAGAGCGAAGCCCCGCCCACGCAGCAGCAGGTGTACAACGGCGTGGCTCCTTCTCTCGACACAAACTACGACTTCACCAAAGAGTTCGGCGGGTTCTGCGGCGGCCGACGGTGTTTCCTGTGCCCGGGTTTGTGATGAACGCCATGCTGGGATCTGAACGCGCCGTAGTGTTAACTCAAGGTCAAAAGGTCGTTCCCAAAAGGACTCTAGAGGCGGGATATCAGTACAAGTATCCAGATTTGAATTCAGCGCTGAAGGAGATTGTGGGTTAATCCATGTGTAAATGAAACATACAGTAAGTGCATCAAATGTGTTGGCAGTAATTGAGATGAAATATGAATGTTGGACTGTAACTAACAATTATTGTGGTAAGCATCTATTCTTTTGATTAAAAAGAAAGTAAATTTGAATTTTTACTAAATTGGACCCAAACAATCAAAAAAATGTGCACAGACTGGCATCACCTGGTGGTTCCACTCAATTTCACTCCCGTTACTAGATCAGGTATCGTAGAACTGCAGATGGTTCCTGAAAACCAGGAAGTACAATCGGCCAATCAGCAAACAAAGATTAAGCAGTATGTTGGCCAGAACCAACCCAGGTTTGAGATCCCAGACTGTATGTACATTCTCCTTCTTTGACTTTGTGCTCAACTTAAAATTAGATTTTGTACCTATTAAGTCGTAGTGTTAAGATAACAATCACTGACACGTGTTATGCTCCGTTTCCTACTCTACACTGATGGGTTTTTTTTCACATTTGTTCGGGCACATTACATACGTTAACAACTGTTTATGACCAAAAAGCATCGCACGAACAAAGCAGAAAAGTCCTCGTCTATCACAGAGTTATATCATTAAGACACAAACAAAAAGACATTTTACAGTGGAACTTTTTACCAAAATGTCAGTTTAATTTTCAGATTTTTATAATATGCTTCATCAAGAAGCTATAATATTAAAAAATGTACAGAGGGATTTTAGTTGTCAACACATCTCCAGAAAGAGCCGCCGCTCATAGACATAAACAGTAGAAACAAGTCAAAAAGGCACCGTTGAAACTACAAAGTGGGAAAACAAAAAGTTCTGCTGCTAAATCAATATTTGTGGTGGGTGCTGTTGAGCGATAAATCAATATTTGTGAATGAAATTGGACCCTACGACCCTTAAAAGTTACATTCAGGAGAAAAAACGGCGAGGAAAACACGGTCTCAAGCTTCAGGAGACAGACGTCTGTCAGACCGGTTCAGACCTGATTGAAGCTGCGAACTCTCGCCCATTTTTGTTTTATTCAAAGAAGTTTCCCATGTAACCAGACGGAGAGCAGCTCTCTCTGCATGGAGCATGCACAGTAAGATGGAAAGTGACGTCGACCAAAAATCCCTCTAGTTGGTTGAAATTGTATTTTAAATACATTTTCAGCCTGAAGTGTTGGATTTGTGGAACAGCGCAGTGAGCTGACCTTAAAACACTTTGATTTGGAAAAGCTGAATAGTTCTTGGTTAGTCTCAAAGTTGTGAAGCGCTTCGTGCTAAGCTAATGATGAGCTCATGCACTCTGAAGGTCTTCTGGTCTGAGCTCCATACGCTCCCTGACACAACCAGCATCACAGAAAATCTAATATCTCTGACACAAACACATAGTTTCTTCATTTAACATTGATAAACCTGCTCGAAATACAAAGTCTTAAAAAACCTGTATAAAAATGAAGACCTAAAGACCTAATTTTGACAAATTTAAGACCATTTAAGACTTGATTTAAAAGTTTCAATACTAAATTGACTAATTTGACAAGAATAATTGGCAGATTGACTGATGAAGTTGCGACCTAAGATCACATATCGTGTCTTGTACTGACATTATGAAGATGGTTCTAATTATGGTGCTTTATCTATTATAAACTGTAAATAAATATATGCATTTTCAACGTAATCATTTCTGTGATTTGTTTCTTTTCCTGCCTCTATTTCATTGAACTGAAAGAACAATAATCAACACAATAATTAATATGAAAGACAATTTTAATATTTTGTCTCCATCTCGAGTTAATAGTGTTGGCGACTGTATGAATAATAGAAAAGTCTTTATATTATACAGTGTTTCCTCTGTCAGGCCTCGTCAGATTCACTGTGGACGTCTGATTCTGTCTGAATCATCGGCACTCGGTCTCCCCAGTCGCTGCTGCGCGCACATCTGTAAACATCTCTGAAACAAACACAAAATCTTCACTAATATAACACTTATTGAAACAGTAATTAGATACACATTATTTATTCAGTGTTCCCGATTGAGAGGTTAAATTTAAGACAAAACGTACAGATTAATCGCATGTCCATTGACTTCCTGTTCAAAAACCTACTTTGGGAATCACTGCTCTAAAGCAAATATTAAAACTAGGGGTGTCAAATTAGTGCATTAATTGAAATTAATTACAGACATATAATCAAAACACTTCCTAAAGTGTTCATTTTTTGCAATGTATTAATATTTCCATCTGCAACAATAATGTAATTAATTAAATTTGATAAAAACAAAACAAATACACTTAAGTTGAGTGTTTTTCTCAGCATTTTTTAGGTGAGATTAAAAATAGATTAATTAGATGAATTAATTACAGATCATAATTAATTATTTTTTAATAACTGCTCCTGAGGAGATGCCCCAGAGACATTGAAGGATGGGTCAAATGCAGAGGACAAATTTCCCTACAGGGACAATAAAGTGTACCTTAACCTTAACCAGAACTGAGCTTCAGTATTAATGTATGAAACGTCTTTGTTTTTTTCTATTAGCAATGTTCCAAAGTGTCATATTAAAGCAGAACTAAGTAACATTTTTATCTTAAATGTCTTTGTAAGTCTCTGATAAAGGTTAAATATGTATTTTGAGCATTTGAAGCTTGTGTCGGCTCTCTGGTCTGTCTCCAGCAAAAACTACAGCAACTTATTGTCTTTGTGTATTTGGTTTGCAGAAGATCTTTTAGTTGGAACATGGCAAGTAAATACAGAATACAGAGAAAGGCAGTAGGTGAAAACATGAATCAGCTGCAGAGCAATACAAGATTCCTCAAACATGCATGAATCAATCTAAAGATAACTTTAAACAAACTAATGATGAGAGAAAACTAGAAAACAAAATCTAATGATAATGTTATAGTAATAATAATAATCTAATAATAATGTTACCTTCCGTGTTTTCTGGGCGTCACCACCACGTGTTGTAACTGTCCGTCTGAGCAGCACATTCTGCAGTGAACGTGTCGAGTCCGAGGCTGAACCGGAGCAATGAGGCGAGCCCAGTCCAGACCAGAGTCCAGACCAGAGTCCACACCAGAGTCCAGTCCAGATTCCACACCAGAGTCCAGACCAGAGTCCAGTCCTGGTTTTAGTCCCGTGACGTCGTTGGCAGCGGCTCGAGTGAGAATGACGTAGCTGAACTTCTCTGTGAGGTGATTAGTTTGCTGCAAAACAAAACTTGAACAGATTACGGCTGTGTCCACACTTTTACAAAAAAAAAAAAATCAAATCAAAATCAGACTAAGCCACAAAACAAGACAAACTTCAGAACTAAACCTGGATTGAACAGGGCCAAACCAAAGTAAATTCTATGTATTTAGGAATAAACTATAATATATGTAGCTTAGAAATAGAAATAGGTTCATTTACTTCCTGTTTAAAACTGCAGACGTGATAAGCCCCGCCTCTTCATTTTAAGATTTTAATTTAAAGGAGACCTATTGTGTTTTTTTTCCAACTATTTAGTAAGAAACTAGAACATATGCAGATCAGTAATTTACCTTTAGTTCATTGTAAAACCCCAAATTGATCTAAAACAACTTGAAAATAGAAACAGCTCTATTGACTTCTTGTTCAAAACTAAAGAACTGATAAGCCCCGCCTCTTCGTTTTAATCTTTTGAAGTAGAACAAGTGAATACAGACAAGTGGGAGGGATAGGTGATAGGTGAGAACAGGGATTTTATGAGCACATGAGCTGGAGCTGAAGAACAATACAAGATTACTCAAACATGCATGAATCAATTCAAATGTAACTTTGAGTAAACTAATGTTGAAGGGAGGCTGTTATAACAAGGTTAAAAACTTTGAATTATACATTTTACATAATAGGACCCCTTTAACCTGACTTTAATAGTGTAATTTTTATTGTTGTAAAGTGGCTCTGTGACTATTAAGAACTATATTTACTATGTGTTGTTCCTGTCCTTCAGACATACTGTCTACAAAGGAAACTACACAAGGTAAACAATCACCGCGATCTTGCCTGATATGCTAATGCTGTAGAAGACTTATGAACTTAAAGGGACTGTACTCGATTTTTTTGCAACAAGATAACTTAAAAGCAATTTCCCCCTAGCACTGATGCCTTGTTAATGTATCTATTCAGGTGGAAATTAGTCCCCAAAGTCCTGTCTATGTCTAATAAAATCCCGTTTGTGTGCAGCTTTTTCTGTTTTTGTTTTTAGCATTGTGGCTAACTGTTGTTAGCATAGTGACTCACTCGCTGCTAAAAGCTGTGAAAAAACATTAAAACTCATCATGATGAACAAATCTGAAGCTCAGAATGCATTAGCTACGTGAGGAAATCATGTAGCCTGAAGGAAAAAGGTTAAAATGAATTATTTCTGTTTGTTTACATTTTAGCATGCAAAAATCAGGTACAGTCCCTTTAAAAACAGAGCAGAAGATCTCAGAGATCTACCTATGACATCATAGATCAGGACATTCAGAACTTGGGAGGGAATGAAAGAGCTATCAGAGACAAAACGTAAGCTGTGTTTTTGAAGAAGCAATGATAGAACAAGATTTTGCAAGCAAAAGCACGTTTTGTCATTTAGATGGTTTTGATTCACTAAATAAATCATAAAGTCTGTATCTTTACTTTGAGTGGGCTTGAACAGAATTCATGATTATTTGGCCTGGATCGGGGCCTCGTCCTGTTTGTTTCCATAGAAAAGATGTTACTTAAAACCTTTTCCATTTTGGAATAACATACAATTATAATTATTAGCGACGTTGCAAAGTTCGTTTTTAATCAACTTAAATGTTACACAGTGCACCAAGTAAACACAGACAAGTGGGCGGGGATAGGTGGTAGGTGAGGACAGGGCTTTTCGGAGCTGCAGGACAATATAAGATTAATTAAACATACAGGAATCATTCTTAATAAAACTTTCCATGATCTTGTTTAACTTATTCATACATTTGTTTCAATTGTTCGATCATTAACTGGTTAAGGCAGAAATACAATAATTTTAGGAATTGCTACACATAAATAAATAAAATGTTAAACTTCAAACGACTTCATAATAAACTGAATTAGGATTTTTACTGACAAAAAGATTTACCAATGAAACAATCATAAAAATGTGTTGCAAAAACTAGAGAAGGCAAGAATTTCTTTACTTGAAAATAGAAAAACTAGCTAATGTATGTGAAGTAATCATATAAATATCAGAATCAATCAACTTGAGTCACATTTACTCAAATCAAATAAAAAATTGTGTTTACTAGTAACACTGACTTTTTAAGGATTGTTTTTAGCAAATTTACGCATTTTTTTTGTCATTGTTGCCCAATAGGAGTCATAAAACTTTTTTTTTCAGTTCAGGCATGTTTAGGACTCTATAAAGATCAGATAACGATTATTTGATTACTAAATTAGTTGCGATTAATCACTTAACTTGTTGCAGCCTTACTGTAGTGACGACACATTTGTTTGTAGTTTAAGTCTTACCCCAGGCAGAGACAGAGTGTGGTATCGCTGCTGGAAATTACAGGGAAGCAGAGGTTTTTGTGCCAGTTTTGGACACATCAGTTCATGAGGACACTGCAACACAAATACACATTAAAATAAATAATAAATAATAAACGTTTAATATGTTCTGTTGAAGGGTGCACGGTAGCCAAGTGGTGAGAGCTCTGGCATCCCAACAAGGAGGTCGTGGGTTCGACTCCCGGTCGGACCATATCAACATCTCACGATCTCTCTGGGTGGAGTTTGCATGTTCTCCCCGTGTCATCGTGGGTTTTCTCCGGGTACTCCGGTTTCCTCCCACCTCCAAAACATGCATGTTTAGGTTAATTGGCATCACTGTAAATTTCCCTCACTCAGTGAGTGAATGAGAGAGTGAATGTTTGTCTGTCTAACCCTGCGACGAGTTGGCCACTGTCCAGGGTGTTCCCGCCTAAGGCCACAGTTACTGGATAGGCTCCAGTCAACCGCGACCCCTAACGGGATTAAGCGGTAGAAAATGAATAATGAATGAATGAATGTTCTGTAGAAACAACTAGACTTCTCTTACAGGAGCGAACACTGAAGCTGGCCTGAAGTCATGGACAGTTTCTTCTTGTTTCTGTAGAAAAATGTAAAAGACAATATATTACTTTTCTCCTGGTCTTTTTATTGCAATGTACTTTACATATTTACAAACAACAGTCATTTGCAAAGTGCTGCACATGTTAAAATACACGTGTTTGAAGCTGCTTTCATATTTTACTCACGTTTAGTAAAGTGTCTCTGGCCTCCATCAGGATCTGATGACCCTCTTTGGTCCCGTTTTCCACCAGCACCTGCAAATAGAGAGACAAAAGATTACACAATAGCTTACTGAAAAAACAATTAACATTACGGTACTAAAATTGATGCTAGCTCTGCTGTTTAGACTTCTACAAACTGTTTCAGTGTGTTGCAGATTATGTAATCAAAACTATGAAACTGTAAATCAAAAACGTAGTAAATGACATTAGAATGCGTTACAGTTTGGTTAAAAGAATCAATAGATCTGTTTATATACATTTTGTGTTTTACAATGAACAAAATGTAGATTCCTGATCTACATGTTATTATTTACTACTAAACATAAAAAAAAAGGTTTTAACAGCTACTTTTTAATAAGGTTTATATAGGTTTTCTGCAGTTTCATTATCAACCTACAGCCTGTTAGGGTTAGAAAGAGCGTCATAGACAAGCCGGAGTCAAGCCAGGGCTGTTTTTGGCTAACTACAAGAAATGAAATTAAACCCTACGACCCTTAAACATTCAGGTGAAAAAAACTGCGAGAAAAACAGTCTCAAGCTTCAGGAGACAGACGTCTGGTAGTTTTTGGTGTATGGTAGTTCCGCTCTGTGAGTATTTTTAAATTACCCCTCTGGAATAAATAAAAACTGAATAATAGTTTATTTTACAAACCAGGTAAGAGTTTGTCTTCCTCCACAGAGTAAACACCACGTCTTCTCTGTCGGCGGCTTTGGGGAGCTCTGAGAGGGTGAAAGCAGCGACCACCAGATCAAACTGACCTGGAAACAGAATAACACCATCAGTTTATCACAATAAAGAGATGATGTAATAGATCGGTTAAGTCTTAGTACTTACTTTTGGAGACACTGGGAGAAACTGCCTGAAATAGACATGTTTGAAGTGCGGCTCTTCTTTTTCGTCGTCACCTGTTTAAACAATATACACTTTCACTCAAAACTGTAAATATTTTACTGATGCACTGATTGTATTGGTCCATATAATTGATTCAGTCGATGTCCTTGTTGTGTCTTTATCTGTTTGTTTCAAGAATATTTACTAGCTGAAATTGATCTTGATGGTCTAATAATGTTTGAACTTTTATTCACATAAATGTCTTAAGTTGGTATTTGCAAAATAATTAACAGTTACATGACACCTATAATACCCATTTTCTAATGAATTAACCAAGTTTCAAGGATTAAAAAAGGCTATCTTCGGTCCCTACACTGATTTCGATCAATATCGGGTATCGGCAAATACATAAATGAAGATAAGCTATTATCTTAAGTTCGGAGCAGGACCACACCTCTCCTACGTCCCTTCGGTGGCTACGCTATTTAGCCACCTGGCTACACACTCACACCCTACCATTCGTGTCTCAATGCCCCTCCCACCCTCCTCTTTTCATTATTCTATTATTCTCTCACTATTCTCCACTTCCGAGGGGGTTTCGAGGCCCGGGAGCCTGCAGCAGCCCTTGAAGGAGACCCCAAACCTGCTATAACGTCTCTGTTTCATTTGTGCTTACATCTATTCAATAAAGTTCTCGCTTACAAGTTCTGAGAGTGTGGTCCTTGCTAGTGAAATGCAAAAACAATGCAATGGAAAAGATGATGATCTACTGTATGTATTAGCTATGGAGCAGCAGATTCTGATATTTCTTGAAATTGTGCTTACGACTTGTAAGGACTTAAGTTACGTAATTGTGTCATGTACAGTGTAGAGCATAAATTGTATAAATGTACTAAAGTGTACATAGAGGGATTATTTGTTTATCAACATGGGCGATGCGGCCACCTGTATGCAGAAAGAGCAGCCGCTCATGGACACAAACCGTGGAAACAAGTCAAGCCAAGGCTGTTGTGGCTAACTACAAGAGTTTATCACTGTGTGAAAACAAAAGTTATGCTGCTAAACCAACATTGTGAATGACATTCAACCCTACGACCCTTAAACATTCAGGTAAAAAAATGGCGAGAAAAACACTGTCTTAAGCTTCAGGAGACAGACGCCTGTCAGACCAGTTTAGACCTGATCCAAACAGCTGCATCTTTTTGTTGGATAAGGAGATGCATAGTGGTGTTAGTTGCAATGACAATGGCATCTATTGCTGAGCCAGTCTCAGTCTGAATTTGTGTTATTAGCTCCAGGAATCAAGCATAAAAACTGTACCATAATCTGTTTTACCTTTTAGAAGCCGCTCTGCTAAAGTGTTCATGGGCCCAGAGCTGTCGACACAAATCATCTCCTTCAGCGAGTCCGGCCAACACGAACGTGATGCCCTAAAAAGTACAAAAGGGTTTAGACTCATGTGAGGAAAAAACAATATCTGTGATAGACTGAAGTGACACAGACCAGGCGACTGTTCCCAGGCCTGAACCAAATCAAGGAGCGACTCTGGAGTGAAAGAATGATCTCTCTTCTTTATCTGAAATGGAAGAAAACAGATTATTTAAATATGCCGGATTAAAGCGTACAAACCTATAATTTGAGCAGTATGAAGACTAACCTCATTGAGAGCTCTCCTCACAGCAGCGAATCCTCCGGCCAAACGAGCCGCCATGTAGACCACTCCCATTTCCTCGTCGAATCTGGAACAATTCATACATACATAAAACAACAAATCAGCCAAAAACACAACTTGAATTCTTATACTTATGTAAAGAAGTCATTCTGTAGGACAATTATGCAAAGTGGCTTTTTGAGCTTTTTAATCATGTTGTAACATTGCTTCCTCATCAAAAACACAGCTGGTCTTTCTTTTATATGTGAAAGATACTATACAAAAAAAGATTAGTTACTTGATGGCTTATTATTCTTTTCCCCCTGAGCTTTAGAAAACACTGTTTTCACAGTTTTGTGATGTTTAGTGAAGGGTGAAATGAACAATGCTTCCAGCTATTCTAAGTGGAGGAGAGTGAAGCTCGTATCGGAGCTTGTGTTGTTTTCAGAGAGTGACGTCATCAGAGCGTAATGAAGCGCCGTTTGGCTGAAGTGGTTCAGAAAGTGGTTCATTTTGACCGAGTGTTGAAGCAAAAAGATCGCCTCATGATCCGCAGCAGAGCTTGAATCTGGGACATTTAAGAAGAATGGATTGGACCTGGTTTTACGATTGATTAAAAACTTTCAATGAAAAACAACACATTTAGTGTGTATTTTTCAATTTTAAAAAAAGGCTTGTGTATTTGCAAGGATGAATAGATGCATCTGAGTGTGACTCAACACGCTAAGCATTTGCTTGGAGAGTGAAGTTCGAGATGTCACTAAAACCTAAATTTTATATGTTGTATTTTAGTGTCTAAATGTTGCTTTTAAAATGAAACATAAATAAATAAAACATGTATTCAATTAGGCTTATTAATACAGTATTGTTGATTATTTTCACTAAAATCAGCATTTATTTGTTCATGACACGGTTTCATTTTTTTTTTTTACCACAAGATGGCACAGAGGAGCAAACAAAAGCTTAATTTGCCCATCACTAGTGATGTTATAAGTAAAACTTTGAGATCTTCTGCACAGCTTTAAGTCCATAAATCATCCAGGCTTGTTCTGAGTATTTTTGCAGCATTAAATACAGTATCAGGCATGGTTAATATCAGTAGTCTATGTTATTTCGTTTGCAGCCAGTAGATGGAGTTCTAACTAAACACTTAATAAAAAGTTCTAACACACAAGATGCCAAAGTAAAGTTCTCAAGAGAATGTTTAAAAGGCCCTGCTTTTGCTGCTGGAGTGCAGTTCTGCTGAAGATACTGAGGATAGCTCACATTCAGGTCAATGCTTCTGCGGTGCTGTTGCTGTCAAAGCCTGAATTTAGATTCTGCTTGAAAAAGTTAATTTAGTGTTACTTAGTTACTTTAGTTGTTTCCAGTGATATGTCGTTCTCCTCAACTCTGAAAGCACTTTCTTCTTGATGCGATCCTCCAAAAGCTGTTCATCGACATCTATAGAAAGACACGTAAAATAGATTATCTAATAAACATATTTCATAAATAATCCTCTCTCTCACCTTTGTGTTGTTCTATGGCTTTGCTCCGCAGCTCTTTCTCCAGGTCCAATGCTTTCTGCCTCAAAGTTTTGTCCTCCACTTTTCGTTTCCGGCTCCACAAATAATGTACAAGATTCTGCGCCTTTTCATCCAGATCTTTTACCTGAGCTCCTGCAAATGAAGATAAAGTTTTAATTAACAAATCATAAGAATAAGTGTTCAGGTGCTTTGTGAATGTAGTAAAAGTAATTATAAATGTCATGAATAGGAACAAAGTATAAATGAGTGCGAAAATACTGTATGTATATTCTTATTTGTAAGCCCATCACTCTAGATCAGGGTTTCAACATTTTTATTAACAGAGCATCTTTTATAAAGCATTAACGACTCAGCTGTAAATTTCTAAAGCTACAAGTCACAAAACAAGGACATTTTGCAACAACTACTGCAGAAAGTCTTATTACATCTGCCTCAAAACCATTTTCATCTCCTTTTTTTTCTACATTTTAAGAGCCATAACTAGGCAGTGGAGCCAGGCACTATATGGTTGCTCTGAAATGCTGTGTTAAAGTTCCTGATAACATATTGGAACCTTATAATAGTTTTGGACTAATAATGGGAAATGGGAAACAATTAACTAACTAAATAACGAAATAAAATAAAAGTGCAAGAGCAAACCCTGCCTCTAATCATTCTGTAAGGAACTAAAATTAAGTATAGTATAGTCTCATTTAGTACAATGTTCTTACTGTGAATAATGGAGCGAGCAGCCATTTGTAGTTTTTCAGGTAAACGCAGAGATTTCAGGTTTGTGACTCCTGGGTGTTTTCTGTGAGGTTCTCCTTTTAGAAAATCCACGTGGGGCTGAAGTTTGGCAGCGGTGCTCATTACCTGACAAAGAAAAGAACATGTGTTATTATAATGTAAAGATGCTGGGAGTGCTCACCCGGATACAGTCTAGTAAGGAAATCTGAACAGGTGCTCATCAGGATCCTTGAGGGCAAAAAACTTTCAGAAGGAACAAAAGAGGTCCGAGGCACTCTATCTGTTTATGTGGCTTTATTCTTAAATAACACCAGGTCTTCATCAGGACAAAGTGACACTACCCAGGTGCATGACCTCTATTAAGTCCAAGTCATGTGATCATGATTATGGACCAAACATTAAAAATATATCACACAACATACATTTTGATGAAAAGGCACATAGGAATAGTAAACCAATGTGTTATTATAATGTTGCTACAAGATAAATAAGACATTAGTACTCAATTTTCTTTGCACCGTTTTCTTATGAAGTCAATGTTTTAGGATTATTTATATCTTCATTTGAGTGTTATGCATATTTTCTTGTTGTAGGGCACCTTTTATTACTACATTTTGCAAAAAAATTAAACTTAGCTTGTCTTTACTACATAGACAAAGGATGGTTGCTGTTCTATTAAAAAGGGATTCTTTGTCATTATTATAATTGTAAATATTATGAGGTATGAACAATTGTTATTAAAAGTCTATTTATAGACTTAAATTTGAATTGACACTACGTATTACATCAGGCTATTTTTTTCATGCATTAAATAATATTTAAAGTGTAAAGACAGTGTAAATAAAACAATACAAAGACATTATTTAAAAAGGTTAACAACCATAATACAAAATGAAATCAATAATTTACAAAAGTTAAAAGCAATATAATAAAGTACGAGGCTTTGTTTCAATAATCTAACCACCCAAACTTGAAATAACGACACGAAAGTAAGTTTGTCATTGAATTCAATATTAGCCCGAGATGCTAGTAGCTGCTGTTTCCACTCACCCGCAAAGTTGTCTTCACCGCAAAAACTCTGTGACAGAAACTGCAGGCGCTAATGCTCCGCAAAGCCATTTTAAATTGGTTTAATGTGCCTTTTTCCTTCTTGTTTACTGTTATTTTAAATATAAATGTTTTAAATGACGAGAGGGCACATTTTTCTATTGGGTCCTTCAACAAAACAAGTCCGGGTAGAAGCAAGCGCGGAAAGTCTATAGTTCCGCATAAACAAAGAGATCCGTTCTAAACAAGATGGCTCACTCTGTTCTACATTAAAAATATTTGTAGACCACAATTTCGAAACACAATAGGAAAATAGTAAACTATATAATCGTTTATTTTATTATATTTACACAAATACATATACTAAACGTTTTCTGTATATATTTCGGGCACATAATTTATTGGAGCGTTACATCTTCCCGTTCACGATCTTCACCCGGCGCCAAAACATTGGACACTGGGAAACTTTATCTCCGTCCTTTATCTAAATTTTCTGTATAAACTGTTTTCCAAAAGACTCTTTTAAGTAACCATGAGGCGAACAAGAAGTACAAGAAATAAGAGCCAGAGCAGTTTGCCCCAAAGTGGAGAAGGCGAGTCTAAAACAGGTTAGTGCGTTTTTCGCGCTAGCAAACCAGGAAAAGCTAATCACGTCATGTGCGTCATGTGGGAATTTGTTTGGGCATGCTTTTTGGAAAGAGAAACTAAATAAATAACACATTTTGCAGAACAACACCAACTTGAATTATTTTTGCTGTGTATGCCTTTTATTTGTGCATGATATTGTTTTTATTTGCAAGTTAACCAGTCATTCAATATCTAGGCAGAAAATGGTCATGAACTATTTCTATCATTTAGCTTTTATGGTTTGTTTGTTCTGGTTTGTGATTATCAGTTATAGTAAAACATAACATTACATTTCTGAGTTTGAGCTGTCATTGCTGTATTTTATTCATGTATTTCTTTATTTTTCACTTTAAATGAGGGAATGTTAGTTTCAAATACAATTTACTATGTTAAAGAAATGCAAACTATCACTGATTGTGGCTGAATTTGAGCTGAGTTTCCCTCCTGGAAATCAAAATCAAATGATCAATATTAAAACTGGTGTCAGAACTAGATATTCATTTGAAGTATTGATAAAAAATACAACTTGCATGAAAAAATATTTTTTTCTGATGAGTTTTAGAATAATAGTTCTACCAAAACTAGCTTAAAACCAACTGTTTAATAATAAAAAAAAAGTGTATTTTCTAATTTTTTTTTAATCCATAATCTAGAAGTCTGACTTAAAGAGAGCATTTTTAAGGCAAGACAAGGCAAATTTATTTGTATAGCGCAATTCATACACAAAGCAATTCAAAGTGCTTTACAAGGCAGGAAAATATGCATCAAATTACAATACAATTATTAAATAATCAGCTTAAAATTTACTTTAAAAGAAGTAAAGAAATAAAGAGTGCAGACAGAGTATTTCAGTCATGATTTAATGATTATTGTTGTATCGTAATTAGGCTTCATCAAGAATTAAGTCTATTTCTTAATATTAAAATTGAGTTTGAAATTTAGTATCATAACAACACAAGGCTCAGACACCGAGTTTTTACAAAAAAAAAAACAAAATTTACACAATTTTTGTGTAAATTCTTTTAAATCTGCCGCTTTTCCACAGCTCATGGATGTTTGAAACATATTTAAAGACCAGTTAAGAATTATTCGATTACTAAATTAGTTAACGGTTATTTAAATAATTGATTAGTTGAGATTAATTGATTAACTTGTTGCAGTCCTAATTTAACTGCTATTATTCAATCAACTTGCAGGCCTAAGATAATTAAAGTCGGATTGATTGATGGATTCAGTTGCTGTAGAAGACCACACGACTAGCAAGTGTTAAAATTCAGATTAATAAAATCAGCATCAGTTTTAAGATTTACGTTGACCAGGGTGGTATAGAGGGATTTTCGGTCGACGTCACTTTCTGCTCTACTACACATGCTTTATGCATAAGAGCCGCTCTCCATCTGCTTAGCTGGGGAAACTTCTTTGAATAAAACAAGGAAACTGGACAAGAGCAGCTGTTTTGATCAGGTCTGAACCGGTCTGACAAACGTCTGTCTCCTGAAGCTTGAGACGGCGTTTTTCTCGACGTTTTTTCACCTGAATGCAACTTTTAAGGGTCGAATTTCATTCACAAATGTTGATTTAGGAACTTAGCTTTTATTGTCTCACAGAGATAAACTCTTGTAGTTAGCTAACAACAGAGCTTTTTTGACTTGTTTCCACTGTTTGTGTCTATGAGCAGGGGCTCTATGTGCGTGCATCGCCCGTGTTGGTGAACAAAATGTTTAAATACATTTCCTAACACGTTTATTACAATTCTACAAGCTTGAAGTATCATGATATCGCCTCTGGTTCATTGTTCAGCTTGTTTTAGACTACAGGGACAAACATTTAACACTGCAACTGTTTATGATTCATGTGTTTCCGCAGTGTGGCAGTGGAAAGGAGACGACGACGAGTGGGAGCCGTATCCAGAGTCCGTTTGCAAAGAGCTGAATTCCGCTGTGGCTTCAGGAAAAACCTCGTTCACTCTGAGCCTGGAGTCGGGCCGAGAATACGACATCGACCTGAAGAAGATGTTTCAAATCAACCCAGTCACGAAATACAAGAGGAAGATTCGCTCTCAGACGCTCAAAACAGGTGCTCGCGTCATTTTCAGGGCTTAACTTTTGCCAGCGACGTTAGTAATTTTAGTTTTGATGCTTTAGAGCTTTTTATTTGTAACTGGTTTTGTCAAATTATGTTCAGAAACCGTGAGTGAAGGATTGGAAAACGGTGCTGCTGCGACAAACGGACACGACGCAGAAATCAAAAAAGAAGAAGAAGAAGAGACAGAAGAAGAACCGGCGCCAAAGAAACGCAGAGGGAAAAGTCAGACTAAAGCTAAAGCCGTGCCCAAAGAAGAAATCAAGGTGGAAGCAGGTAAATATTTTAATGCAACAAGAACTACCATTGAATTATGTTCTTCTCACTTCAAGCTGGATATTTTACTAAATTTATTAGGTCAGGCACTACAGGTGATTTGGAAAAAATCTGAAAGCCCCACTGTGTAAATTCAAACTAGCGGAGATCTGACTAGAGCTGGATGATTTATCCGATTTTATCGTAAATATGGTTTTGAATATTGAGTATGTTTATAGTAAAAAGCTTCAAAATGAGCTACATACAAATAAGAAAAAGTTTCTTTAAAACATTAATAAATCAAGTTAAGAAAACGAATCAACCCTTCAAAATCATGCTTGCTGCTCAGTCAAAGATTGGAAAGTTTGGTGTGTGAAGAAGCTATTTTAGGAGCCAATCTTTGAATTTATGTGAAAAAAAAGTTACAATTATCCCTTATAAATCTATAGGTTTGTGATTAAGAGGCTCCAATTAAATAATTAAACCTCTTTAGGAGTAAATTGGACAAAGTTGTTGAAAACTTTATGTAAAGACGGCAAACTTCAGGAGTCAGACGTTTGTGAGGCCGGTTCACCTGATCCAAACAGCAGTACTCGTCCCGAAGTTGTTGTGTGGTCATACCAGCTTGCCAAAGAGGGATCCCGTCAGATCTCAGAAGCTAAGCATGTGGGGGAGACTTCTGAGGAACTTCAGGTGCCTTAGTGAGACGAACAGAGGGGAAACTTGTCGTTGTGTAATTAGGCAAGACACTTCACCCACATTGCTTAATATGGATCTGGTGTGTGTATGACTGGTGGTCGGAGGGGCTCGCTTCTGTCTGCCCCAGAGCAGCTGTGTCTACAACAAGTAGCCTACCACCATCGAGTGTGGAATGAATAACGCATAATGTGAAGCATCTTTGGGTGTCTTGAAAAGCGTTGTATAAATCGAATGCATTATTATTAATATTAAACGGATAGTGCATCTTTCTGCAGGAAACATGCGTAGTAGAGTGGAAAGTGACGTGGACCAATAATCGGTCTAAATTTAGCTGTTCCATGCTTAAATACAGCATGATGTCTTGTAAATTGTATATTTAATTACTGTTTTTTTTTTACATTTGCCTTTTTTTGCAGAAACCGTGAAAACAGTGGTGATGAAGGGAAAGGCTCCGGTCGACACTGAATGTAAAGCCAAACTCGGAAAGGTACATTTTGAAACTGTTCATGTTTTGTCTTTCATTATAACTTAATTTAGAGTGATAGAACTTTCACATTTTGCCTTCGTTACTGAACTGTTTTGTTTCTCAAGGCTCACGTTTACTCTGAAGGAAAGGATGTTTACGATGTTATGTTAAATCAGGTAATTACACTTTACAAATCATCTTTGGTCTGTTTGTCTGTTGTTAGAATCTTATTATATGTTTATTTTTCAGACAAATCTACAGTTCAACAACAACAAATACTACCTGATTCAACTTTTGGAGGACGACAGCTCCAAATCCTACAGTGTGTGGATGAGATGGGGAAGAGGTAACACTGAAAATAGAAATAACAGCTCACTAGCTCAACAGTGTTTGAGTTTTAACACTCTTTTGTATTGATTTTAGTTGGAAAAGTTGGTCAGAACAGCCTGACCCAGTGCGGCGGTGATCTGCTCAAAGCTAAAGACGTCTTCAAAAAAAAGTGATTGAGTTAAACAGTAATATTTTATAAAATTGTGTTGAATAATGAACTTGATGTTGTGTTTTGTGCTTTGCAGATTCCTCGATAAAACGAAAAACGACTGGGAAGACAGAGAATCCTTTGAGAAAGTGCCTGGGAAATATGATCTTGTGTTTATGGATTACAGCTCCAACGACAAGGTGAGATTTATCTTTACTTTTATATTATCATTTTAAGGTGCACTATGTAACTTTTCTGGTGAATTAAATTACCACCAGAGGCAGCTATAGTACCAGTTTGAGAGACACAGTTGAATAATATGACTACTGTTATTGAATCATCTCTTTTGTTGACAGGAGGAGACTGAAGTCGACTCTGGAGCTGCTGCTGCTGTGGTGAAAAAGCCGTCTTCTCTTCACGCTAAAGTTCAGTCTCTGCTGGAGCTGATCTGTGACCTGAAGGCCATGGAGGAGTGTGTGCTGGAGATGAAGTTTGACACTCGCAAAGCTCCTCTGGGTCAGTCACACACAGTAGTATTTTACAAATCTAAACTTTAGTAGCCTGTTGTCGACCAAACAATGCATTTTAAAAAGAAGCTCAGTTCATTGTGATAGTATGAGGCTCATGAATTGCAGCATCATATGTTAAAGTTTTGTCCTCTTTTTACGCTGGTGGTCGTCTTTCTAACTTTGTGCACATTGGCAAACTTTTAGTTTTGTTTTTAAGACTCTGGAGTTGACTTTTGCCATCTTTAATATTATAAATTAACATAAATGTCACGTTTGGTCACTTATCTTTCTGAGCCTCTGAAGTATTCACCACGAAGAGCTTCGCGCTACTTTTAGGATCCAGCATGAATTGAACTGTGTCGGTATGAAAACAGCATTCACCTAAATGCTAACAACATAAACACAAATGCTTTCTGTTTTTTTGTGAACAAACAGTGAGATGAGACACTGCAACCAGAATAAAAACTTTGACAATACAGGTATACAGTATCTGGGCTGGGGGAAACAGTTTTGAAGTTATTTTCTTTTAAAAATCATCAGATAAAAGGACATACAGTATATAAAAAATTTCATATTTTAAGTTTAAATTTGGTGATTTCTGAAGTGATGAGACTAATCAAAAATAAACTTAAATAAAAGCATGTTTTTCTAGTTTATGTGCCTATCTGGCACTAAATAAATATTAAAAACCTGTGACTTTACTCTGAGCGGGCTTTCATGGCCACAAACTGAACAATTATTTGGCCAAGAGAAGGACCTCTTCCTGTTTGTTTCAATAGGGAGGTTCGCCGAGCTAACATGTGACGTTAAAAAATGGGGGTGATCGTTGATTGGTTGGCAGAACCAGAACTAGCTCCCACTAGGCTTGTTTAAGCAGAGCCAGGCGGTGAAGACGGACGAGGTGGACGCAGGCGGTAAGGGGGTCGGGGTCTGACGACAGCGCTACGTAGGTCCCGGTAATCTCGAGAGATCAATCCGAGTGCAGGCGCCTTCGTCGTCGGTGAATCCAGAAAAAAGCAAATGCACCGCCTGCATGATGACAAAACCCAAATGCATGCTGGGAAATGAAGTGCCGTGAACACGCGTGGCCTGACAGCTGATTGGATCAGATCTGTTTGGATCAGAAACGTGACGCTGTGCAGTTCCTCCTCCTCGCTCCTCGTCTCTTCAGTTTACTTTCTGAAGTCTTCAAATCTGACAGAAAAGGCTCAGGATGTTGTACAACACTGACAGCATTATTAATGTGATGCTGATCAGCTTAAAGTAATTTCTTTATAGACACAGCTCAAGTGTAGAAACTTTAATATTCAGCTCTTTATTCATTGCGCTGGTGATATCCGTGTCAGTTCAAGGTGTGTGAGGGAAACAGGAGCATTTACACAGATGTATGTGGTTTTATTCAGTGCAACACGTGATCTCAAGCTGTCTGGCAGTTCTCGCGCTTGAGAAGTGTCTAGGTGTCTTTCAGATTTCTCCCCTCCCCTCAGCGTCATCCGCCGACTCTCGTCCGCAGTCCAGACGGAGATTTTTGCTGCTTAAAGGTGCACTGTGCAACTTCTTGGCCAAAAATAAACTTAAATAAATGTATATTTTTGTCATTTAGATGCCTTTGTTACACAAAATAATAAATAAAAATCTGTGTTTTTACTTTGAGCGGGCTTACATGGCCACAAATGGTCTATTTTTTGGCTTAGAGGAGGGCCCGAACACGTCTGTTTCCACAGCAAAGTGGTTCCTTTCGCCGATTTTTTTTCATATTATGGCATAAAATGTATTCATCTCTATTCAGACAGTCCTAAAGTATAGTTTAAACTTTCTAATTCTACTCAATTGTGTAGATGACTTTTCACCTTCAGAAAGTTACACAGTGCACCTTTAAACAAGCCTACTGTTTTTTTCCGTCTGGGCCTAACTGAAGAAATTGAACGTTTTCTTTGTGATGTTTTAGAAAAAGAAACGCGCGAGAAGCTCTTTGGATTGCTCTGGTCTGACCTGTTAACACACCTTCTCTCATCAAGATACAATCACTTTCTTTTTTCATGTTTGTTCAGCGTGCTGCAGCTTTAAACTATATTTCTTTTAGCTGTGCTCTGTCTGATTGAAATATTTTTACTCTGTAGAAAAAAACTCTTTAAATTTTTTGAAGTAAACTTTAGAATTCTGTGGCTACAAACATGAACTATTTCTTTCAGTCAATCAATTCGTTTTTTAGCTTTTGAAAGACACGTTAATCTACAACACTTGTATCCGATAAAACTAATGAGATACCACTCGTAACTAAACAAAAAAGTTACATTTAGACAAACACTGCACAAGTTTTTCTGTAATTTTGGGGTAATTTCTTTGAGTCATAAAACCTTGTAACATTGCAGATAATTAGCTAAGTTTCAGCCCTGTTTTAATTAGTTTGTTTTACTAATTTCTTTCTGTTTCTTACCCATTTGTGCACATAAACGCTTAAGAATTCAAGCTAAATGTAAAATCATTCAAAGCAGCTCATTTGTTTTGCAGGTAAACTCACGACAGAGCAGATTCGAGCCGGTTACGCCGCTCTGAAGAAAATCGAGGAGTGTCTGAAGAAGAAAGGAGGAAGTCGAGAGCTGCTGGAGGCCTGTAACCAGTTCTACACTCGGATCCCGCACGACTTTGGGTCAGAAAATACAAAATAAACATGTGCAGAAACAGAGTGAGGAGATGTTTACATTTAGACTTTTGTCACTAAAATGTTTCCAGGTTAAGGCCGCCTCCGATGATCCGCTCTGAGGAGGAACTGAAGGAGAAGATTGAACTGTTGGAGGTAAAATATAAACATAATTTTGAAGGTTGAAAAACTCAAGGTTACTTAACGTAACCCCGGTTCTTTGATAACAGAGTGAGGTGTTTCACTATGGGAATCGCCCTGGGCGTGACCATCCACGGAAGCTCCAATGGCACCACGTCTGTCTTTGACAGACAGGATGGCTGTATCAGGCTCCGCCCTCACCTATGATACTGCCATCCTCCTCCTACTTGGATCATTCTAAAGCGATTTCTTACCGCTTTGCAAGGAGGGCAATGAAGGTGAAACACCTCACTCTGTTATCAAAGAACCGGGGTTACGTTAAGTAACCTTGAGTTCTTTTTCTAACTTCGTTCGGTGTTTCACTATGGGAGATATGGCCCACTCCCGGATTGCAAATAAAGCTTCCGAAGCAGGTTACTGCGGTGCCAGACAGTGACCTCAAATGGAGCCAGACCCCCTTGGTTCCAGGACTGCCTGAGCCAACGAAGGGCCAGAGACGTCCAGTCTGTAGAACCGTACAAAGGTATGCGGCGACGCCCAACTGGCTGCCGCGCATATGTCCTGTACCGAAATACCCCTAAAAAGGGCCCAGGAAGTAGCAACACCCCTGGTGGAGTGTGCCCTCAATCCCTGCGGAGGTGCTATGCCCTTGCAGGTGTAAGCCAAGGAAATGGCCTCAACAATCCAGTGAGAGAGCCTCTGACTGGACACGGGCTTTCCCATATGGGAAGACGCCCAAGACACAAACAGCTGATCAGCCTTCCTAAGGCCAGCTGTCCTGTCAACATACACTCGTAGTGCCCGCACAGGGCAAAGGGAGTGAAGCTGCTGCTCCTCCGGGAGGAGAAAGGCGGCGGATGAAAAGCTGCAATCTCCAAAGTGGGGCAGCTATAAGCTGGCTCCACCTTTGGCATAAAGGCTGGATTAGGGCGCAAATGCACCTTAGACAGCCCAGGAGCAAACTGCATGCACGTTGGGCTAACAGAGAAAGCCTGAAGTTCACTGACACGCTTCGCAGATGTCAAAGCTAGGAGCAAAACTGTTTTCAAAGCAACATATTTCAAGGCCACAGCCTCCAAAGGCTCAAAGGGGTGATGGCAAAGGGCATCTAGCACAACTGACAAATCCCACAAGGGAACCAGGGGTTTCACCACTGGAAGCTTACGTCGTGCACCCTTCATAAAACGAGAGATCAAGGGGTGTTGACCTACTGTTTTGTCTCCAAAACCCACATGGCAGGCCGAAATGGCAGCCAAATAGACCTTAAGTGTTGAGAAAGCTCTACGCTTTTCAACCATCTGTTGCAGAAAACACAAGACCTCAGACACCGAACACTGAAAGGGAATGACGTGTCTGGCCTCACACCACTGCTCAAAAATGCGCCATTTGCAATCATACAATGAGCGAGTGGACTTAGCCCTTGCACACTGAATAGTGTCAATAACAGGTGCAGGAAGACCGGCGGCATTTAAGTTCCACCTCTCACGGGCCAAGTGCCACCCGATCCGGGTGGGGATGGTAAATTTCCCCGCCCGCCTGAGATAGGAGGTCCCGTCTCAATGGAAGGGGCCAAGGCTCGTCCCACAGAAGCTGTACTATCTCCGCCATCCATGGTTTGGACAACCATCGAGGGGCAATCAAGATCAGCGATAGTCCCTGCTCCCTCACCCGAGCTAGAGTGGGTGAGATCAGACTGATCGGTGGGAACGCATAGAGTAGGACGCCTGGCCATGGATGGGCAAGCGCGTCCACCCCTAGCGGGGCGTTTCTGTCCGTCAAGGAGAAGAAGAGCGGACACTTTGCGTTTCCCTGCGAGGCGAAGAGATCTACGGCGGCTTGGCCGTATCTCTGCCACAGCTGTTCCACCACCTGAGGGTGGAGAACCCACTCTCCGTATAGGGGGTTCCCTCGTGACAGCAGGTCGGCCCCTCTGTTGAGGACACCTGGAACGTGCGTCGCTCGGAGAGACAGGAGCTTGGTACTGCTCCACAAAATGATTTTCTGAGCCAGTTTGTGCAGCCGTAATGAGCGGGTGCCACCTTGGCGGTTGATGTATGCAACAACAGTTGCATTGTCTGTTTTCACCAGAACATGTCGGCCCTGGAGAAACTGTAAGAAATGTCTCAGGCCGAGAAACACTGCCCAAAGCTCCAGCACATTGATGTGCATCTGGGCAAAACGTGGACTCCACGTCCCGTTCACAACTCTGCCGGACAGAGTGGCGCCCCACCCCCGCAGGGAGGCATCTGTGGTCAGAATGACCCTCTCTGACACAGCGCCTAGCGGGACGCCCACCATCAAGACGCGTGCATCGCGCCACTGTAGAAGCGCTGCGACGCACCGAGAATCCACCTTCACTCTGCGATAGAGGTGTCTCCTTGGGCACAAATGTAACGCTGTAATCCAGCGTTGAAAGTCTCTCATCATCATTAGACCCAAATGAACGACAGAAATCACTGACGCCATCAGACCAGCAAGGCGAAGGCACGTCCTGAACGTGACCATCGCGCCCTGATAAAACAGTGCAAGGCATTGAGTGAGAGAGAGCCGTCTCTCTGTTGTGAGAGTCACTCGATGAGAGATGGAGTCTACGCTTAATCCTAGATACTCCGTATGTTGTGTGGGTTCTAACCGGCTCTTTGCACGGTTTATTCTGAACCCCAGAGCAGTGAGATGATTGAGCACTGTCAACGTGTCCCTCACTGCGCGTTCCCGTGAGTCGGAACAGATCAGGTAATCGTCTATGTAAGAGAAGATTCTGATCCCTGTGGCTCGCAGCGGAGCTAGTGCTGCTTCCACGCATTTGCTGAACACTCTCGGAGCTAGTGACAGCCCGAAGGGAATGACCTGATACTCGTAAACTGTCTCCTTGTAAGAAAATCGGAGAAATTTCCTGTGCGCTGGGTGCACGGAAATGTGAAAATATGCATCCGAGAGATCGATTGTGGTGAACCAATCCTCTTTGCGAATCGAGCGACAGAGCACTTTGTGTGTCAGCATTCTGAATTTGAACCTCCGTAAATGTTTGTTTAAAACACGGAGGTCTAGTATGGGGCGTAACGCTGCCGACCCTTCTTTGGGACCAGGAAATAGCGGGAATAAAAGCCCCGCTGATGATCGCTGCTTGGTACAATGCGTATAGCTTGTTTGTGTAAAAGAGATGTGATCTCGTCCTCTAGGACCAGAGCTGCATCTCCCCTGGCCGCAGAGACCAGCACCCCGTTGAAAGTGGGTGGTTTCACAGCAAACTGAAGCCTGTATCCCGAGAAATAGTGGAGAGAATCCATGGATGCACTGCGCATGCGCGCTACTGCTCCACCTGCGAAGCGAGTGGACCCACAAAAATCCCCGGTGACGTCACTCCTCTGAGAGGAGCCGAGGCGTCTGCCAGAGAAAGAGCGTGAGCCCCCTCTTCTGGCAAGAGCCGGGGAGTATTCAAATTTAATTGAATTGTTTTTTGTGTGTGAAAACTCGCCCTTAGCCCAAGGCCTGGATGCGAGTGTGAGGCATTTATTGTCAAAACGCATGCTTTGTGACTGTGAGACAGGCTCATCCCCTGCAACAAGCGAGGGGAGAGAGAACAAGAGAGAGCGCCTGGCAAACTGTCCAGGGCCTCTGAACTGAGTCTGGAACTCAACTCCACTTTCCTCTTTTTTAGCGGAGGGGGACAATGAGAAGAGACTGCTAGGATGTGCGTTTCTTCTTCCCATCGCCGGGGCAGAGGAGCGGTTTTTAGCCGCTGCTGCAGCATAGGAGTGTTTGCCCCATGGTTTGGAATTACCTGACCGCTGCTGCTGACCAGCTTGCTGACCAGCTGTCTTTTGTGGTCCAGTGTTCGTCTTGAACACCCTGGGACCAGACTGCCAGTGGAGGTGCTTTTTTGTGCCTGCACTGGGCGAGAAGGCTGCTGTTTACGAGGTAAACATAAGTTGAAGGCCTCACCCTCTTGTTTACGGAGGGTGCTTGTCTCCTTCATCTTTTCCAGCGCCGGCCCAAACAAACCCTTGGTGGGGTCATAAGCCGCATCCATGACATCAGCCTTCTGCGTGTCGGTCAGACCTGAGTGGTTAAGCCATAGACCCCTCTCACCTGCGACAGCAAGACCCATCACACGGCCGCAGCCCTGGACAGCTCCACGCGCAGAGCGTAGGATGAGGTCATTTACCACACAGATTTCATCCCAAAGGACTGGGTTGGGTGTGCCCGAGTCCAGTTGTTGGCCCATTTCCTCAAGAATCTCCCCTTGATAAGCGGACAGTAAAGTCACAGTGTTCAGCACGCATGCAGCCTGAGCTGCGTACTTATACGTGCGCTGGAAAATGGAGGACGTGACTCTCTCCATTTTGTTAGGCAGAGGAATGCTACTTGAGGCTGAGATGGCGCGGCGATTAGGGTGAAGGTGAAAAGCCACTGACGGTTCCACTGCTGGGGGTTCAGCCAACCCCAGTTCCTTCATTCCCTGTATTTCCAGTTTAGAGTAACCCTGAACTGGGAGTTTGCTCTTAAGCGGGTTGTCCCAGAACCGCCTCATCTCCTTCATGCATGCGGGTACAGCGGGAAGGAGCTGCTTGGGGGGTGGCTGGGCAGGTGCGAGCCGCTTGCCATCATACAAGTCCCTTTCCCCTTCATCTGCGCCTACAGCTGCGGGCCAGGGTATGTTAAGCCTGGCGGCAGCTCGTTTGCACACATCATACAGATTTTTATCCACAGGGGATGTGGCACCGGACGCACTCGGGGGTCTGGACTGGGCCGATGGAAATGTGGTGTCTTCCTCCACATCGTCCATATCCACAGCACCGAGGAAGTCAGAAGCGGCATCGTCGCCGTCTGCGCCCTCATCGCCTAGGTCCACTTCGAGGAGATCCTCGAATAGTGGCGGCATGTCAGCGGCTTCATCGTCCAAGATGTCTGCCCAAGCCTTAGCGGGCTGAGCCTGCTGAGTGATAGCTGTGGTTTTAGCGGTGGGTTCCCCTAGACATGGGTCGTGGGAGTTAGCCACCGCCACCCTGAGCCTCCTCTCCAAAATTTTCTCCGGCAGCGATGCACAGTGAGAGCAGGACTGACGGTCCGCTAGCGCTGTCTGGGCGTGTTTAGCACCCATACAGACAATGCACATCGGATGAGTATCCCTGCCCGAAATGGAAGCTCCGCATGACGCAGGGCACAGACGGGATGGAGTCTCTTTGGGCTTCGGGTCCGACCCTTTGGCGGGGGTAGAAGCCGACATGATGCCTGAGATAGAGAGTAGAGAACCAGGGTAAATGCAGTGCTAGTCGTAAGACTATGAACCAGCGCTCGGAGGTGAAACCGAGTTGTGCGGTCCAGGTGGAATCTGTTCGTCGTGACACGTTAACAGAATCACACACTGCTTATGATATCGTCAACAAATTAATGCCGACTGATCAGAAAAGGGCTAGCTGTAACGCGAAAGCCCAATATAAAGCTGGTTAGCAAGAGAATGCTAACTAGCGCAAACTGGTTATGGTACTGCCGAGACCGCCAACAACCAAATGTCGACAGACCCGGTGCAAAGCTACTGTAAAAAGGGCAGCACGCCTCTACGCGGTCGCTGCTCTAACAACAGTGTAAAGCTAGTAAAGTCCGCGAGAACTTACCCAGCGTACGAGCCAAAGCCGGCAACTGCGCTCGTCAACGATATCCTTTACGGCTCGTCTGTGAACAGTTAAACAGAAGCTAGCTGTATGGCACGAAAACGCTGAGGGAGCTAATGTTGTGGTTTCCACGCGGGAAGAAAGCGAGAATGATCCAAGTAGGAGGAGGATGGCAGTATCATAGGTGAGGGCGGAGCCTGATACAGCCATCCTGTCTGTCAAAGACAGACGTGGTGCCATTGGAGCTTCCGTGGATGGTCACGCCCAGGGCGATTCCCATAGTGAAACACCGAACGAAGTTAGAAAAAGAACAATACATCAGCTTTTTGGCTGATAAGTTGTGTCTATAGCCCTAACCCTAACCCTCAGAATCAGAATCAGAAAGAATTTTATTGCCATTGTCAGTGAACAAACAGAATTCACAGACTAGGAACTTGCTGCGGTGCTAATGTGCAACATATAACACAGAAAAACACAAATAAGATAAAGAATCTAAAGAGTAAAAAATATCAAATATAGTAAAAATATTTAAGATATATAAAATCAAGTATAAGGGCATGCAAAAATAGGCCAATAAAAATTAGGCAATAAAATTATACACATTAATCAGAACAATCAAACAACAGTGCAATCTGTCAGTGCAAGAGGTAGGACAATACTAAGATATTAACATAATGAATAAATGCACGAATGAATAAAGTGACAGGTGATGACATAACTGTTAAAGTGACAATGCAGGAGATCAACAGAGTCGCAGGTTTATGGAGTGTTCATGAGTCCAACAGCAGAGGGAAAGAAACTGTTCTTGTGACGTGAGGTTCTGGTCCGGATGGACCGTAGCCTCCTGCCCGAGGGGAGTGGCTCAAAAAGTCTGTGTCCAGGGTGAGAAGGGTCAGCTGCTATCCGACCTGCACGCCCCCGAGTCCTGGAGACGTACAGGTCCTGGAGAGATGGAAGGCTGCAGCCAATCACCTTCTCAGCAGAGCGCACAATGCGCTGCAGTCTGTGTCTGTCCCTGACTGTGGCTCCAGCGTACCACACGGTGATGGAGGAGGTGAGGATGGACTCAATGATGGCCGTGTAAAACTGCACCATCATCTGGACCGGCAGCTTGGCTTTCTTCAGCTGCCGCAGGAAGTACATCCTCTGCTGGGCCTTTTTGATCAGGGAGCTGATGGAAGGCTCCCACTTCAGGTCCTGTGTGATGGTGGTGCCGAGGAAGCGGATGGAGTCCACAGTGGTGATGGGAGAGTCTGTCAGGGTGAGGGGGGGTGAGGGGGCTGTGACTTTCCTGAAGTCCACGATCATCTCCACTGTCTTCTGAGCGTTGAGCTCCAGGTTGTTGCTGCTGCACCAGGACACCAGCCGGTCTACCTCCCTCCTGTAGGCAGACTCATCACCGTCCGAGATGAGTCCGATGAGGGTGGTGTCGTCCGCAAACTTGATCAGTTTAACAGAGTCGTGGCTGGAGGTGCAGCAGTTGGTGTACAGGGAGAAGAGCAGAGGAGAAAGTACACAGCCCTGTGGAGATCCTGTGTTGATAGTCCGAGTGGTGGAGACATTCTTCCCCAGCCGCACGCACTGCCTCCGGTCCGTCAGGAAGTCAGTGATCCACCTGCAGGTGGAGTCGGGCACGTTGATATGGTGTTTAAAGGAAACCTATATGTCAGATCTACTTTTCTGAGTTTTAATCGTGTTACAGTTGTGTTCTCTCATCATTAGTTTACCCCAAGTTTTAATTTGAATTTATTCATGCATGTTTTCAGTGCTCCAGTAAATCCCTGTCTTCACCTACCACCTATCCCCGCCCACTTATTTACTTCCGTTTATTCAAAACTTAGGATTGTGTGTAAAACACGTAGGGTTCAAAAGTGTCATGTAGACACTTTCCAACAACAAAAAATAGTAATTTTTACATCTGTGGCTTATTAAAGTTAACTTTTACAATGAAGAGGCGGGGCTTACCAGTTCTCCATTTTTGTACAGGAAGTCTATGAACCCGTTTCTATTTCTAAACAGTTTTAACACATTTTTGTGTTTTGCAATGAACAAAATATGAATTATTGATGTACTTATGCTATAGTTCCTTCCTAAATATACAGAAAAATTACAATAGGGCTCCTTTAAATAGCATTGACTATTTTTTTGGGGCCAATTTTAGTGAAAATTTTATTTATCCCTTTAGGCAGCAGAATTTTTCAGCTGAAATGCAATTCTATAAATATAAACACTTAAAACTTTCAACTTGAGAATACAAACTGAGTTTTCTGTATCAAAATAATAAAACCACTGGGGCAGAGTTGAGTTTGGTATTTTTTAAAGCTTCTGAATCTTATCAAAAACAGAAAATCTAAAGTTTGAAGACCGAGCTTGAAACGACTTGGTACAGAGTTACTACTTTGGCGTTTTGAGATCCAGAATCTCTTTTGCAGGGGAGGAAAGAGAGGAGACAATAATGGACATGTTTTTAGTGGTAGGAGAAATCCAGAGGAAACCTACGCAGACACAGGTTGAACATGCAAACCTACAAGTGTCTACTTTCATTAATAAAAGAATTGTTATTGACTGTGTGCATAAGAGCTGTTTATTTTCAATCCTCAGACTTTAGCGTTAGCATTGACAGACAAACACATCTTTTTATAAACACACTTTGGTCCTTTGGTGAAATATTCTCTAAAGTATTTAACATGTTTTCAAAGAAAACCACCAAAAACTCACTGTTCAGTGCCTGATCTTTAGTAATTTTTCATTTTAGGCTGAGGTAGTGAAAACCTCATTGAAATGAACTAAACAGGAAATGAACCTGCCGGCAAGATCTTAGCATTTTTGAAAATAAATAGGGCGGTGCACAGAGTCAATTCTACATTAATCCGTTCCCTTTTTACAGGCATTTGAAATTCCTTGTTTTCTATAGATTTCAACGTTTGA
The DNA here is from genome assembly GCA_038363315.1 of Mugilogobius chulae. Lineage (NCBI taxonomy): Eukaryota > Metazoa > Chordata > Actinopteri > Gobiiformes > Gobiidae > Mugilogobius > Mugilogobius chulae. The sequence continues at coordinate 22,763,293 of CM076395.1, read as the reverse complement.
TGGCAAACGTTTGAGATGTCTTTAGAATAAAAAAGACAAGGTTTACATGATTAAAACAATGAGATCGAGTGTCTTTTTCATCTTTAAACCAACAAAAGCTGTGTTACAGACGAGAAGGCAGCAGCACTTTTCTACTTTCTGATGCAGATTCTATAGATTCAGCCTCTTTCATGGAGCAGAGATTAGATTTTACCTTCCAAACATAAAGACAATAAAATCAATTTGAACAAAATATGTTTTTAGTGTAGCGTTGCAACTCTAGGGTCTATGAAGCCTCTAAAATGCTCTGGACTGGAGTACAGTAAATTGCATATAGTTTTTTTAAGAATCCCCAGTCACCCACTCATTTATTTATTTATTTATTAACCGCCATGTATCTGCACGTGTTGCTCCTCCAGGCTCTGAGCGACATCCAGATCGCGGTGAAGATGGTCCAGTCGAGTGCAGACAGTGACGAGAATCCACTGGACCGACAGTACAAGTCTCTGCGCTGTGCTCTGCAGCCGCTGGACCCAAACACGCACGAGTTTCAGGTCAGACACACGTCACAGTTAGGGATGTCACAATATCAGATTTTATTACTGACAAAATGACGACGAGTTACGACCAAATAGCAGAGACCTTTTTAGTTTTCTTGCATTCACTTTTCCTCAAGATTTTGACCAGTTTTATGAATTCAAACTGCTGAATGCAAAAAATGTTAAACTTGGCAGAAACATTTAGATGGTTTTGCTTTAATAGAGATTATTTAAAATCTTTGTTATGCTTCCTAAAAATTGGGTTGAAGCAATACTGATATCTGTATTTAACCTCCTGCTGTAGCAAACAAATAATAGCTGGTGTGAGACAGAATGGGAGACTTGCTAACGTTACCAGCCTGTGTATTAGCAGTCAAAAAAGATCCGAGGCACTCTGTGGTAAGTACAAAAATTAATAATAATCAAGAGTCACGTGATGGCCAGTCACGTGAACTCAATAGGTGCTGCATAACCAGAAAAAACAAAAAAACAAGCTGTACAATACAAATACAAGTAAGTCAATAATTTATAAAAATGGAGAAAAGTCAACATCTTGAAGATGTACAGCTTGTTTGTTTGTTTTTTCTGGTTATGCAGCACCTATTGAGTTCACGTGACTGGCCATCACGTGACTCTTGATTATTTAAACCCCACACCTGGTGTCTAATACATTCCATGCCCTGAAGAAGACACGTTTGTAGTGTCGAAACGCGTCGGCGTATCCATGTTGTAATAAAGGATTTTTAATTTTTGTACTTACCACAGAGTGCCTCGGATCTTTTTTGACTGCTAATACACAGGCTGGTAACGTTAGCAAGTCTCCCATTCTGTCTCACATTGCTTTGGCCTATCCTCGTAGAGCACCTGTAGGACACTATTTTTTGACCCACTGTAGCACTCATTTCATCTGTTCATTAAATAATAGCTGGTATTTGGAAATATTTATCCATAACAAAGCCAAATCACAAATTTACTTGTCACTGTAGTAAAAATAAATTAAAAACAATGTATTTATCATCTTTGCCTTAAGCTGTCACTGATATTGTGCTTATGTTTCTAAAGAAAAAACTAAAAAAGCTTTACATTTTGCTTCTAAAATGGTCAGGATTATTATTCTTTTGTTCTTGCGATTATATTGGCTTGAATCATCACGATTTTTAATCTTGACATCACTAATCACAATCACGTGAGGTTATCTGCAAGAAATACTTTTAGGTACAACTATTTACTCAATCAATGCAATACAAACTATCAATTTCATATGGACAAGTGAGGGACGTGTCTGCGAACTTGTCAAGTATAAACAGCTTAATACTGCTGTTGGGACACAAAGATTTACATACTGATAATAAACTTTAATGAACTTATATTAAATGACCACACATGCCTTTATAAACATCTTTAATCCACTTGTGTCTTATTGTTTACTACAACATGTAGCAGCTCCTGATATTGATCTCAGAGGTCACAGTTATTGATTGATCTCTCCAGGTGATCGAGCGTTACCTGCAGACGACTCACGCCTCCACACACAGAGATTACACCATGAACGTGATGGATATTTTCGCGGTGGATCGAGAAGGAGAGAGCCAACACTTCCTCAAAGACCTTCACAACAGGTTCAGTATTCGACATAGTGTCCAAAGTTTTTTCACAAATTTGTTCTTGATTTATGTAAAACTATTATTTATATTTACAACAGGTGTGAATCTATCAAAGTAATCGCTTTAAGTAAGTCTTATTCTTATTCTTTCTTTGTGTTTTCTTCAGGACTCTGTTGTGGCACGGCTCTCGTTTGTCTAACTGGGTTGGTATTCTCAGTAAAGGTCTGAGGATCGCTCCACCTGAAGCTCCCGTCACTGGATACATGGTACATCAGCATTTTTACTTTACTTAACTATATAAAAATATGTGTTTGTAATACATGTTCTGTCTTTTGTTTCCTTCAGTTTGGTAAAGGTATTTATTTTGCCGACATGTCGTCTAAAAGTGCAAACTACTGCTTTGCCAATCAGCAGAATAACGTGGGTCTGCTGCTGCTCTGTGAGGTGAGATCTGATCTTTATGGTTGTGTTTTCAAAGTGAAGCTCGCGAGGCAGTAAGCTGGGGCTCACAAATTTATTTCAAGCTATTTTAAGACGTTATCATTTTAAAATTACCTTACTTTTAAAACTAAAAACAAAACACATTTTTGCACGCTTAAAGTTAAAGTTAACTTTGTCCATTTCACCTTTCAGTAAGCTGTGATCAAAGACCACTGTGTATTGTCTAAATCAAAATCAAAAGCTTTTTATTTCTCCTCGAGAGCCAAATGCAGTGCTCTGATTGGTTGTGTTTGAGAGGTCACCTCTAGTCTCAGTTTGCTGTCTGTTAAACTATTGCAGACAAAAAAAATGATATACAGTATGTGGATTTTACCATGTGCTTGTAGATGTGTGAGAGCTAGGAACTAGTTAGCCCTTTTTCATTTTTTTTGTGTGAAAATCAGCTACCTCATCTTTAATGCATTTCGAGCTTCTAAATTATTATAAATATTATTATAAATTCACAGTTTTCAAAAGCTAGAGTTATCCTGTCAGCATGCATAGAGGAATTTTTAGTTTATCAACACAGGCGATGCGTGCGCCCCCGACATGCAGAAAGAGCTGCCACTCATTGACCAAGCTGTAGCAACAACTCGAGCCAGGGCTGTTGTCTGTTAACTACAGTTCATCACTGTGAAAACAAAGTTCTGCTGCTAAATCAAGATTTGTGAATGAAATTCATCTTTACGAGTTTCGTTACATTCAGGTGAAAAAACGCTGAGAAAAAACACTTCAGGAGACAGACGTCTGTCAGACCGGTTCAGACCTGATCCAAACAGCTGGTCTCGTCCCGTTTCGTTGTTCTATTCAACAAAGTTTCCTCAGCCAACCAGATGGACAGTTTATCTTTGCATGGAGCATGCGCAGTAGAGTGGAAAGTGACACTGAACAAAAATCCTTCTATATAGTGTAAAATCCTTCCTGGATGTTAAGGAACAAACAATCTTTTATTTGATGTATGCGGGACACTGAATTTTTTTTTGCAGTCTGTTATTGTGCCTATTGTTGTTTTTTCCAATGATAAAATATTCAAATAAACAACTGATTTAGCACATCTTGACTCAATCTTTTACCACTTTCAATATTATTCTGCGGTGAGGGTCACAAGTGTTTGGAGTCTATTCTGAACATTTGGAAACCCCTGAGTTATGTGCTGTGGCATGTTTGAAATGTTTTAATGTTAACATCATTTGAAGTCTTACTACATTCTAACCATTTCCTCTTTCGCAGGTGGCTCTGGGAGACAGTAACGAGCTGCTGGACGCTAATTATGAAGCAGACCAACTTCCTCCAGGAAAACACAGCACCAAAGGCCTGGGCCAGACCGGACCAGATCCCAAGAACTCAGTCTCTCTGTGAGTAACTGCACCAGGAGCTTTTAAGTCCCTGTGTTTAGAACAACTCAGATAGACAATATACAGATCATTTACATTTTATTAGTGCTTTCCTGAAGTAAGTGTTTAGTCCTGACTCTGTATTTGTTTCTTTGTCTGTCTCTCTCTCTCTCTCTCTCTGTTTCTCTCTCTCCCTTTCTCTTTTATCTCTGAATTACTCTCTTTCTCTCCACTCCCCTCTTCTTCTTTTCCTTGCCCTCTCTCTGCCTTCCTCTTCTTCTCTTACTCTCCCTCTCTCCCTCCTTCTCTCTCTCATTTTTCTGTTTCTCTGTCTCTCTCTCCCTTTCTCTATTTCCCTTTGTTGCCCCCTCTCTTTCTCCCTCCCTCTCTTTCTCTCTAACTCCCTCCCCCTCTCTCTCTCTTTCTCTCTCCCTCCCTCTCTCTCTCCTCTCTCCCTCTGCCACCCTGTCTCACTCCCTCTCTCTTTCCCTCCCTCTCTTTCTCTCCCTCTCTCTTCCTCTCCCTCTCCTTTTCCCTCTCTCTCCCTTCCTCCATCTCTCTATCCCCCTCTCTCTTACTCTCCCTCTACCCTCCCTCTCTTTCTCTCCCTCCCTCTCTCTTCCTCTCTTCTTCTCCTTTCTCTCCCTCCCTCTCTCTCCCTCCCTCTCTTCTATCCCTCTCTCTCCCTCTCTCTCCCCTTTTATCTCTCCCCCTCTCTCTATCCTTCAACCTCGCTCTCCCCCCTCTCTCCATCTCTCTCTCCTCTCTTTCACTCCCTCCCTCTCTCTTCCTCTCTCTCTCTCTCCCTTTCTCTCCCTCTCTCTCTTTCTCTCTCCTTCCCTCTCCCTCCCTCCCTCTCTCTCCCCCTCTCCCTCTCCCTCCCCCTCTCCAGAGACGGTATGACGGTCCCGATGGGTCCCGGCGTTCCCACGGGAGCGGTTAACTCCAGGGGCTACTCTCTACTTTATAACGAGTTCATCGTTTACAATCCGGCTCAGACGAGGATGAAGTACCTGCTGCGGGTCAAGTTCAACTACTCCTCGCTCTGGTGACACCCAAAAACACCCACAAACACAGCAAAGAACTCAACTGTCAAGGCTCAAAGCGTGGGTTTAAATTACAGCTGCACAGTGACTAGAGAGAGTGTAACCATGGTAACTTATAGCGACAAATGTCCAGTTCCGGCAGCCATCTTGTGTAGGGAGAGCTCTTAAGATCTCTTGAAAACTTGGAAGCTTTTTCTCTTAAACACTTTTATAATCCAAACCTTCCATTTGTACATTTATTAACGCTTCTGTTCAACCATCTAATGTGAGAAAATAGCAAGTTTTACCTCTTGCAATCGTTACGGCAACAGTTTTTTTGGCCCTCAAACTTGCTGATAGATTGGCCCAAATTACAAAAAGTACAGGTTTTAATGTCAAAGTTGAGTACTTCTTCTATCATAGTTAAAATAACAACGTTTTGATGTGATATAAACCTAAAATGAATGTTTTATGCCGACTTAAAGGTGTGATGGTTCATTTACATTAGTTCAATAGCAAAATTTTGATTGAGTCACTTCACAGCCATGTATTATAACCCCTGTGGAAACCCACGGGGAAAACATGCAAACTCCAACAAGAGAGATTGTGAGATGTTGATATGTGGACTCGAGACTCAAACCCTTTATCCCCTTATGGGCTGTGTGCACGGAATTTCAGTTGGCTTGCGATTGTTCAAAAATGCTAACTTCTGTACATACAACCATTTCCTGTTAGCGTTAGCATTTAGACACAATTATGTCTCTTTTTAAACACACAAGTGTCTCTGATGAAATATTCCTCTAATATGTAAAGTCTTTAACATGTTTTCTGTAACATTCACCACAACTGTCTGATCTAAAGAGTATTTATTAGTTTTAAACTGATGGAGTGAAAACCTCATTGAAGAGTATTGAACAGGAAGTCGTATGTACAGGATGTAGAATTTTAAACCAAAACAAGACAACTGCACTTACAGCCAGAGCTGTAACCACTCAGCTAATGTTTACTCACACATAAATTACATAGAAATATAAACATGCATTTTTAAGCATGTTTTTGACACCAAAAAATAGACTTTGTAATGCCTCCTCTGTTGGACAGAAATTTCCATCCTTGTCAGACAAGTTAAAGCAGAACTAAGTACTTTGTTAAATGTCTTTGTAAGTCTCCCTGATGATGGTCACAGATGTATTTTGAGGCATTTGAAGCTTGTGTCGGCTCTCTTCACTTTCTCCGGCAGAAACTACAGCCGCTACAACCTTCCCCCCTCGCCTCCTTCCAAACACATTCCCGACCTGAATTTCTGTCCTGAGAAACTCTGCCTCTTTTTTTTATTTATTTTTTTGAAGTGTCAAATGTGTTTAGGTTGTTTTATTTCAGTCTTAAAGTTACACAAAAATGAGACGACAGATAAATAATTTAGTTTGTTAGTTTAATTACACAAGAGAGCTGTAGGGGGAGCACTACCACTGAAGTTGCTTAGTTCTGCTTTAAGACAATTCAACTCACTTTGTGGCATTTAAAATATTTTAAAAAGCCAATTTTTAACCTCCCTTTAGCTTCGTTTTGGTGTCTGTTTCATGACCTCTTCCATTGCATTAAAGTCAGTTAGATTATTTGTTTTTTACGCTAAAACAAAAGGGATGCTTATGCTTATAGATGCAATAACTTCTTTTTCATTGTGCAGCTTTAATTTACCCAAAATAATCCACTTTGCGAACCGAACGTGTCAATTCCTACATGAAGTTTGCAGTAATGGACAGATCAGAAAAGCTTGTAAATATTCATTGTGTAGTTTTATCAAGATTACACCCATTTTGCACTACATTTTATGCCTTTTAAACTGTACTTTATGAACTGTCTCTGTGTCAAAATAAAATACTCTACATTTGTTGTTAAATCAATATTTGGGAAGCTACTGTACCTTCTGTGTTTTAAAATGAAGACGAGTTTGTTTAATCAAGTCTTTTTTATTTGTCATTGCTCTAAAAACAGTCAATAAAATGTGTATAAATTATAGTCGCGTCATTACATTTTTACCAGCGTTGACAAACTAATGTGCAACAGTGAGATTCTTTTAGTTGAAGCAAAACAGGAAGTTAATGTGAAACAAAAGATTTTAAGACGATAAACTAACATTAGGCCGATGATGGAGTGATTATTATGACTATATCTAGACTGTAGAATCTCTGTTAATACAATAGTAATTTGCATTTGTTTTAGAGACTATTTGAGAGTATTTTTTACTAAGGCAAGTCAAACACAAAGTAATCCAAAGATCTATTCACATCACAAAACAAAACCACATTATTAAAAATATAAATAATAAAATTTACATTCTGGGATTAGCAAAGAAAAGGCCACTGGAGAAAAGGGGGTTAATAACAGCTGCTTTCATATATCAGCTAATACCAGATCAATACATTGATGCTTTCTTACCAGTTGTTTGATTCTCGGGAGCGTTCACATCTAAACTTTGGATTAAACCAAACTGGAAAGTCCTAAAGTCTGGACCAAAAGCGGCAAGTGTGAAAGCAGCTTGAGCCATTTTAGATTAACTGTGGGTTTTACAATGAACACAAATTTTAATTACTTATCTACATGTTGTACAATTTATAACAAACTATATATATTTATAGTGTATGTATATACAGCATATACATACACTTGTGACTTGTGTTTTATGCGCTACAGATTTTTGAGTTAACCTATTAACCACACAACACTTATTTGTATTAACTTAACCAATGAGATTATAGGATACAGAGCAACATAAAATACAGTTTGGTTTCATGGCTGAGAAGACTCACAGTTCATAACGCAAACTTGAAACTTAAAATAAAGACTGCAACTTTGATTCCCACATTCCTCAAATCCACTTTGAAATTAAGTGCTTTGGAAAAAGTGATGAAATAATAATGAAATAATATATAGGCTCATTGGTCCAAGCAAAGTTTCTCCCAAGAGAGACAAATAAAAAGAAATTTTGAATCTTGTAGAACAGAGGTCCCCAACCACCGGTCCGGGGCCCAAAACCGGTCCGCGAGCCATCTGCTACCGGGCCCCAGAGAATCTCTTAAGATGTATAATATTTTTTATTTGATATTTTATCACTACTTCCTTGTGCTTTACTATGCAAATATTGTTCCATTTAACCAAATAAACTAAAAATTAAAGCAATAAGAGCTAAAAATATGCACAATAATCAGTTGTATGCATTTTGCGTTGTTGTTATTGGCGCTACACAACCTCAGCCGGTCCCCGGAAAAGAAAATTGTGACTGTACCAGTCCTTGCAAGAAAAAAGGTTGGGGACCATTGTTGTAGAATGAAGTAGTAATAGACAGGCCCCTGAGTAGCCCCACCTTGTAATCTCATGCAGCAGAACCAAAAAAAGATAGTTTTAAAGCACACATGACAGTCATGTGTTTCCCACATCAGGAGTTGAATTGAGCTCTATCTACTGACTGAAAAGGAAAATTCTCAGGGTAAACAATCAAACTGCTCCTGCCTGATATGCTAATGCTGCAGAAATGCTCAAACAGAGTGTGTATGATTTATGGACTTAAAAACTGCGTAAAAGATCTCAGAGATCTATCCATGACATCACAGATCAGGGACATTCAGAATGGTGTTTTGAGCAAGTATGTCTGATTGCAGCCGGCAGAACTAACGTCACGCCCCCTTATGACAGAAATGACGTTATTTTGGCGAATATACAAACCGTATTCATACAAAAAATGTCCAAACCTATGGTAAAAGACATATAAGCCGGGGGTTTAATTTAAAATAAGCATCTTAAAAAAATCTATTTAAGTTTAGGAGAGCGGGTAAGTTTAGGAGAAGGGTTAGGGTGATGGCTAAGATTAGGAAAAAGGTTTGGGTAAAGGTTAAGATAAAAAATATAACAGTTTAGGCCCGTTTAGTATCAGTTATAAACTCGTCACCATGGCAACCACCTCGCTTCTGTCCCTCTGGACCTGACTATCAGCACTAACCACTGGAAAACACGTAAAATTAGATTAAATAAAAAGTAAGTAATAAATAAGCAATTAAAATAAAGACATTCTTCTCCAGGTCAATTTTTAATAATTCCGGCAATATTATTAAATAATACTAAACGTAATTTGGGTGAAAATGCCCCCAAAGTACAAATAATAATTAAATTATTCAACTTTCCATCTATAGAGTTCATATATTCACTGAAAAAAAAATTCAAATTTTACATCGTCTCTGGCGTCTTTATCGTAAAGGGTTGATGTGAATATCGCCACCTAGTGCAAAGACTGTTCACGACACTAGTGCTCACGACACGCCCATCTCGACCATGATCTCGACACGCCTCCATCTTGCAGTCTGCAGCGGGACCCTACTCGTTTTGAGGGGAACGAAAGATATCTCACAGACAAAACTTCTGCTGTGTTTTTTACAAGTAAGCAATTTTAGAGTAGGAATAAAACTTAAAAAAAGTTGATTTTGAATAATACTTTAAAACTTGCCATTACAACAAAATCACATTAAAACATAAACAGCAACGGTTCAGTCCTTTTGCTCTGAGTGACAGCTGCGTTTAGCCAATCAGAGTGAGGCGTTAGCTGTCAGAAGAAACACCAGGATTTCACAAACGTTTGAGAAACATGCCGACGAAAACATGACGCAAAAGCACTGCACAACTCCTGCACAAACTGTCCTTTTCGTTGTGACACTCTCATCTCCGGCCGAGCAGATAAAGGAAGATCAGAACGATGTCGAGGTAGATGGTGAGCGCTGCGTAAACGTATTCCTCCGGACTCAGGCGGTAGCTCATGGTGCCCATCATCATCTGCACGTCAGCCATCAAGAACTGAGGAAGGAGAAGAGGAAATGTTTTTTTTTTAGAAATTAAGAATGAAAAATTTAAGATGAAAGGAAATTGTGAAACTGTCAGTTACCAGTGAGAAGAGCAGCGCGCCCAGAGCTCCGTATGCCACGTCAGCCATGTGCGAGTAATAAAAGGTGGAGAAAACTCCGAACATGATCAGGTCCACGGAGAGGATCAGGAGCAGGCCGTAGCACACGGTGAAGTCATAACGGCTCTGGGACAGAATACAGACAAGATTTCACAGTGAAAGTCATAGAAAAGTGACAATTAACAAGTACACACTGAAGATATGCAGGCCTTTAGTGTTTTTCTCCTAACACCATTTTAGATTTAGACAAAATGTATTTTGTTTTGCCTTGTTTATTAATTTGTTAACTTCTAATGTAATCACTGAAGCTTGGGAACGTGACATCACACATCAGAAGAGTGTTAAGTTCACCTAATGTTGAACCAGTGGAGATTTTTATTAGCTAACCTAGCAAACGGCAGATGGATGTGTTGAAGTTGAATAGTTCTTTTTAAAGCATATTGTGACACTAAATTTACCCATAGAGACCTACGATTTATTGGGTTTTACATTGTTTTGGCTAATATATTTCTCTGCAACCTGCAACAAACTAACCTGGCCAGCCAGATGGTTTAGCTGCCCGATTGGTTTGGGAGTCTGAACCAGCGGTGGTTCGGCCCACTCACATCACAGCAGTGTGGTTTTGAGGCCTAATCACATTGTATCAGGGCGGGCTAACACGGGCTGTTAGTGTAACCGGTGTAGACCCACACGAGGGACCAGGTCGGTAAAGTGTGTGGTGGTATGGGATAAACTCACCCCCTCAGGTATCAGATCTGACCCGCAAACTGGACTCACGGGATAGTTGCCAATTAGCTCAACGTGTTTGTCGGTCGCCCGCGGTATGGGAGACCCGGGTTCGACTCCCGCTCAGGACGGTGACCACGTCGGTCACATTAGCACATTAGAGTCTGATTCAAGCTAAACAAAGATGGCTGTCCTCGTGGATGTACGTGTTTCTGCTGCTTTTGATGCGGTTTTAGCAGAAATATGGAGTCATTTCTTTTTGAAAAAAGAGCGGTATGTGTGACACTTGTTCTATCTCACGCAGACATTAGACACACCAGTACGAGTTGTTGCTGTGATTGGCACAAATAAGGTAGGCCCCACATACAATCAGCTCAAAGTATTTCACTAAACGCCCCACCTTTTTCAAACACTTTCAGTGAGTCAAGTTCTAGATGGATACCGTGAAAGAACTTAAATTGCAGTTCAACACAGATCCATCTACCGTGGGCCAGGTTAGCAACAAACATGGTGGATTTGACATTTTTTTAGTGACAATCGTTTTTCAAATTTTCTTTCCTTTCTAGTTTGTGTGAGTGGAAAGCAAACTAACCAGAAAAATGGAACTGGTTCTTTTCTAACCCAGTTGAGAACTTGAGACCCAGTTTTCAGCACCAGGAGCTACAGTTTTGTGTGGACAATGGAAGACCTGGTTCTGAAATGGCACCAGCCCAGAAATAACACCCATGGTGGATTAGTGTTCTAAAACGAAAGTTGTTGGAAATACAAAAGGGTTTGTGTTGAATTACAACAGATCTATGAAGCAAGTTTGGTCTGAAGCAAACAATCAGGAAATCAGAATGAAATAATTAGCCAACAAGGCAAGACCAGGCTTAAACTACGTCTAAACCAGAACTAAACCAGACCAGATTTAGCATAAAGCTATAAATCAGAATGTGTCCAGTATTAATCCAAATCTCCACCAGAACATTTATCATGCAGTTGACATCTCGTGAACGTGTGTGTTTTTGTTTCAGACCTGGATAGAGTAGGCGATGATGGCCAGAGAAATGGCCAGAGTGGATCCCATGGTCAGAACCACCGTCATCGTGTCGTGATACGAAGCGATCGTCCCAACCATGTAGGACAGAGTCACAGTCACCACCGCCTGCAGGAAACACAGGAACGTTTAGTTTTACTGTTCAACAATGACTGTACTGCAGAGAGGGAAAAATACAAGAAAATATCACAACATCATTCTGCATCAGAGTATTAAACCCCTTCTCATTCCGGCGTCCCTTCGAAGGGCCGTCACACTTTTTCTTGAAAATATCCTTTTTGTTCAATATCATACAAAAACAAACTATGACGCACCTGGAAATGTTAACCCTCTACTGCATGACTTTTTATTTTAGGAGGAAAAAAATATTTCAAGATACTTTTTGAGAGCTTGTGGGTCCCTGACATTATATCAATTATAACATTTGACCCCCCACGCCCCCCCACAAAAATCTGGGTTTGTTGCCTCAGGGCAACAGTGTGCGATGAGGGTACTAAAACACCAAGGTTTTCAATACTGAATGGAATAGGAAAAAATAATCTAAAATGTATCAGAAAAAGTTTTATTCAACATAATACCCAATTTACCTAAAAAAGAGCCAATTTAGGAGAAACGATGTTCCCACTTGCACCTATATCTACCAGCTCAGTGAGTTGCACTATACGCCCTGTGTAGATCTCAAAGTTATGTGGAATACCTTCAGAACTGGCTAAAATGAGTATTTTGTATCCCCATTCAGGGCTCGAGACTAACACCGTCCCGTCGTCCCGGGGACAGTAAAAATATAGTCCGGGACGATCTGAACTTTCCACCGGGACAGTCTCGGGACGAACACGGCCCCTCTCGTCATATTTTTCCCACCGCAGTTATTGAAGTCTTGGCAGCTTCTGCACATCTATTAAGCACTTTATTATTGCCATCGCAATTAGAGCTTTATATCTACTACAGTGCAAATATCTCTATTATTTTAAGTCAATGCAAGCCCCGCTTGCACCAGCCTGCCGCGTCTCTCTCTCTCGCTCTCCCTCCCTCCGCCTCCCTCTTCTTCCCTCTACGGCAGAGCGGCTGCAGCTGCTGCTGCTGTTGAGCGTGTCCTGCCTGTTCTCTGAACTAAAGCGCTCAACATTTCTGACCCGCGGGAATATTTATCCAGGATTCATCTAATTTTGTTCACATTTGAGTTTTTAAGAAAAGGGATTACACGCGAGCACACGCGGCAGCGCTAACCCGATGCTCGATAGCTTTGATCAAAACTTTTTTTCCGAGTTCTCAAACGGCTTCGTGCGACTCGTTTGAGAAGCAGCTTTGTTGCTAAATGCGCTAATAGCTCTTCTACCCCAATTCCACACCGTGTTCACACAGAAGACAGAGCTGTGTGGACTTTTTGTTCTCCTTAAGTTTGTCTAAGAGCTAAAAGCTGCTAACCTTGGTGCTAACACTGCTATGCTGATGTGCTGCTGCTGTATTCCTCCTGCTTTAACCTGCCACCGTCACACAAGCACAGGGCACAAATAAAAACTCTCTCTATGCTGATGTCAAGCACAAACTACATGTTTTATCTACTCTAGAGCCAGTTAGTTCAGTAGAAAATTACACATTTTATTCAAAGACTTTTCATTAGGTAGGCTACAAGATTGTCACAGAAATGTCAAACTAAAATGGGGAAAAAAAAGTGTAGTCAGTAATTTAGAAGTGGTGTATAATACATAGAGACAACATTAAGTAGAATTACACAAATTACAATAGCCTACATACTTTAATAGGTATATATATGTATTTTTAATCATTATTTTAACCTATTACATGGGGACGGAAGAAATATTGTTCGGGACGGTTCAGTTTGGGGTTCGGGACAGTTTCGGGACGGTCCCCAAAAAAGTTAGTCTGGAGCCCTGCCCATTTTTTAGGTTTGGCTGGTAGATATTGCTTGTTGTTATTTTTTACCTTGAAGGGAACTATCTGTTCATCCACAGCCAGCTTCTCACTCATTGGGATGGATTACAACTTTGAAATAAGATGGTCTACCAGTGGTCAGATTTTGTAAAGTGGATCTGGACTTCCTGCAGGTATTGCCTCATTGTCATTGAAGTGGAGAGCTTTCTTGATGGCCTCCCATCTGTTCAGACTCATGGTATCAGCTACTTGATGCACCCGAGAGGCCTTGGACCAAAATATCCGAGTGGCTGGTAACCCAAACAGTGACATGTAGACCAGGGGTTCTTAACCTTTTTGACCCCGAGGCCCAAATATTCATGTAGAAAGTAACCTGGGGCCCAATCTCCTATTAAATGTATTGTACTTTACTGCTTTTGTGGCCCTCAAAGAGGTGCTCGCGGCCCAACTTTGGGCCCCGGCCCTATGGTAAAGAATCACTGATGTAGACTACAGTACCTATGAACTGTTCAAGTTCTTTAGTGCTGAGGTTTAAAGGCCTGCTTGGATTGCACTGTATAGCATACAGGTTTGACTGCTCTGTGATCACTGACAGGATATTGTCTGAAAAAAACATCTTGAAGTAATCTTCTGATCTCGGAAGGCTTCCTTGCCATTCAGGATAGTCGGGGACGTTGGCATTATGGGGTGTTCTCTAGCCATTGTCTTCCTCTGGTTCAAACACCTCATCCTCATCCTCATTTTCATCCCAACACACACACACCAACACACATCTTACAGAACCCTGACTGACCCCTGACCTACACTGAGTGTCAAACCTGATTCAGGGAGCCACTCTTCTCCACTATCACTCTCGTCCTCAAGCTCACTGTCTTCACTGTCGGATGGAACTTCCCTTCCATGTTCATTCTTGGACTCATAAAATGTTTTTATGTCAATTTCCTACAAGCAATAATACTCATTATTCACTCCAACACATCTCTTCTTTAGCACTATTTTTCCCAACAAAAGTGCTACATCTGCATGATGTTGCCCTAGGGCAACACACCTAAAACACAGTATTAGTATAAACATACAAGTAAAAATTATATGTAAACAATCAAATGTGCATCTTGACATATTTCTGGACATTATAATATTTTTTTTTATCAAATTATTCCAATTTAACCCAGAGAAAAGTGTTATTTATCTTACCGTTACCTAGCACTGTGTCACATGTGACTTTGCTTCCAGAAATGACTGCTTCAGACTCAGTCAAATGTGCACACCCACTTCAGCCTCTGATTTTATTGGACAGAAACATGTCTGCTAACATTATAAAAAACAAAAATAAAAAAAAAACTTAAAGGGCCAGTGTCTAAGCCAAAAAAGTGGTTTGTTGCCTAAAAGCAACACTATGCGGTAGAGGGTTAAAGATACAAATCACATTATGTCCCTCTTATTTAGAGTCAAATCAGCCTCTGGGTTGAATCAGACTCAGTTTCAACAGTGCACGGAACGTCATTTGGCTTGTTTTTGTTCAAAATAGCTCACTTCTGTACATACAAACATTTCCTGTTAGCATTAGCATTTAGACACAAAACCCGTCTCTTTTCAAACACACAAGTTTCCTCTGGTGAATTATTCTACTGATTATTAAAGTTTTTAACATGTTTTCTGTAACAATCACCACAAACTCACTGTCACTGTCGGATCTTCCGAGTATTTATTGTTTTAAGCTGGTGTTGTGAAAATCTAGAAATGAACTGAACAGGAAATGCTAGTATGTACAGAAGTTAGCTATTTTGAACAAAAATAAGCCAACTGATGTTCCGTGCACTGAGCCAATTACCTTCAGATTTTGCAGAGGAATGGTCAAAACCCAAAATATGCCAAATCTAGTATCTATCAGGTCTCAGCTGTCAACACCAGCTTTACCAATCCTTATATTTACCAAAAACAATTTAGGCTGAATTTAGATTGTTTTTCTTTTGTTTGGAGGAAATTCTCACTTCTGATCAGAACCTGTTCGTCATCAGAAGTTAAAACGACAAGAATACAGTTTTAAAAAGACTCCAGTAATTTTCCTGTGCTTCAAAGGTTCAGAAACAGTTTTAGTTTGATTTTTTACCGATTTTAGCCAGACGTGTGAGGGGAAATAGGCCGGAATGAGAAGGGGTTTTAATGTGGCTTCTTGAGTTTGCAGAATCGTAACCCTCTCAAACTCGCAGCCTAGGAGCCAAGATTGATATATGTGCAATGATTTTTGATTTAGTATTGATGGTTTTAGCGTCAATAACAACAACGAAATGTATACAACGGCTAAATGTGTATATTTTTAGCGTTCTTATTGTTTTAAATTGGCTGTTTATTGGATTTAGTGGCTCTATTTAGTCGTTAAAGTCAAAGCAGATTTTCTTTTCTATGCTGTAATAAATAAACGTTTTAGGCGGCCAGAGTGTGATCTGTGTCCGACCAGAGCGATGAGGTTCCAGGGGTGGCGTCGGCTCAGAGAGGTGCAGAAGCTGAGCGGCAGCAGCACCACCAGGAACAGGATGTAGGCCGAGACGTAGACCCAGATGTCCTCCTGCACCAGCTTTTGATCGTGGTCGAGAAGGTGAAGATACAGACCACGGAGAAGGTGAAGAGCAGCTGCAGGAAAACCAGACTGAACACCTGCAGGGACACAGAGGGAGAAGAGAAAGGGTTAAAACATACACTGAACACCTGCAGGGACACACAGAAAGAGTAGGGACCATTGAGTTATTATAATGAACTAGAGAGAGAGCGAGCCATGTAACCTTTAGCAAAAATGTCCAGTTCGGCAGCCATCTTGTGTAGGAGAGTCTACTAAAGATGTCATACAAACTAAGTATTTTCGGTAAGTGTTGTTAGCATTTAACGTCAAAACAATGTGAGAAGATATAAAACTAGACCCAAGGATTGCACATTTTGTCATTTTAAAAAAATTACTTTGAAAAAAAAATGTATACAGTCCAAATCAAGAAAGATAATATGTAAGATTAAAGAATCTTTAGTTGCAAAACAACGGTCAGATTTGTTAAAAATTCACATTGACTGATCTTTACAACAACTAATCGATTAATCAATAGAATAATAATTTACCAAAACATTGCAGCTCTATGTGTCTCTCTGTTTGATTTCTTTCTTTCTCTATGTCTCTCTCTCTGATTGTCTCTCGTCTCTTTCTCCTTCTCTGTTGGTTTGTTTCTCTCTCTCTCACACACACTTTCTCTTGTGCTCACTCTTTCTCTCTCTTCTTCTCTCTCTCCTCTCTCTCTTTCACTCTCTCTCTTCTCTCTCTCTCTTTGTCTCTCCCTCTCTCTTTCTCTAACTCTCTTATTCTCTCTCTCGCTTCCTCTCTTTCTTTCTTTCTTTCTTTCTCTCTCTTCCTCTTCTCCCTCTCTCTCTCTAACTCTCCCTCCTTCTCTCTCTTCTCTCTCTCACCCTCTCTCTCTTCCTTTTCCCCTCTTCTTTCCCTCTCTTTCTTTGTCTCTCTCTCTAACTCTCTTTCTTCTCTTTCTTTTCTCTCTTCCCCTCCTCTCTCTCTCTCTTCCCTATCTCTCTCTTCTCTCTCTCTCTCCCTCTCTTTCTCTTCCTCTCTCTCTTCACTCTCTCTCTCTGTTCTCTCTCTCTTCTCTCTCTCTCTCTCTCTCTCTCTATCTCTTCTCTCTCTCCTCTCTTTCTATTCCTCTCTCTTCTCTTCTCTCTCTCTTCACTCTCTCTCTCTTCACCCCCCTCTCTCCTCTCTCATTCTCTCTCTCTTTCTCTCTCTCACCCACCCTCTCTCTATTCTCCCTCTCTTTCACTTTCT
Organism: Mugilogobius chulae; assembly: GCA_038363315.1. Lineage (NCBI taxonomy): Eukaryota > Metazoa > Chordata > Actinopteri > Gobiiformes > Gobiidae > Mugilogobius > Mugilogobius chulae. Next base: position 22,745,912 of record CM076395.1, on the reverse strand, counting down.
CTCTCTTCACTCCCTCTCTCTCTCTTTGTTTCTCTCTCTCTTCTCTCTCTCTCTCTCTCTCTCACTCTCCCTCCTCTCTCTCTCTCTCTCTCTCTCTCTCTCTCTCTCTCTCTCTCTCTCTCTCTTCAGGACTTACCTTCCTAACAAAAGCTCTTCTCACAGTTTTATCCTCAAAGGCAGACGTTGCGAGAACAGCAGCTTCATCAGAGCAAACTTCCGGGCTCAGTCCTGGTCCTGGCTCCGGGTCCGCTCCTGGTTCTGGGAAAGTCTGGTACGGCATGGGTTCTTCTCCCGGTTTCAGAGGCGGCGGGTAAAAACCTGGGTTCACGGCGGAGTACGGAGGAGGAAGAGGTTCACCCTGGACTGTGGGAAATCCAGCACTCGGACCAGGATCGAGACCTGGATCGGGACCGGATAAGGATCGAGATAAGGCTGCATGGACGGTGAGTTTGTGGAGTTGGAGAGAAGAACCAGAGACAGAATTGTCCTGGGATTCGACCACCACAGGGTCAGACATGGTTATGAAGCAAATACCTGTGGAAAAAGTGAACAGTGATCATTTTTCACCTGATTTAAATTATTTTAAATAACATGTAACTTTTTACTCTGCACCCTGTTTTTTTGCTTTGCCTAGAACAGTGATTCTCAAAGTGGGGTCTGGGCCCTGGGGGCTCAGGATCTCTGCAGGGGGCCTCCAAAGGTGTCCACCCAACAAGCATGACAGAAAACGGTTTGAAACTAACTTTAATATTTTAATATGATAATTACTCTTTTAAATCTACACTAAGTCACAGCATTATTGTTTTGCTGTTTGACATCTTAATATGAGAGTATATACATTTACTTAATTTTGAATGGAGTGTGAAATATTACTGGGGGGCCTCGGGCAATCTACGGGCCAACAGGGGGGCCACGACTCCGAAAAGTTTGGGAACGACTGGCCTAGAATATTCCTCTACGCCACTAAATATCTAGATTTTATTTCATAATTCATAATTTGCAGTTTTGGGGGTGTAGTTTGTTCTTAGCAATTGACCCTTGTGGTCACACTCTTCGAGGGAACACCCACTTCTCTATGATGGAGGCAAAAGCTCTGTCTGTGTGCATTACAACTATGGAAACCTGCCTGTTTCTAAGTTAGTTTTATTGATTTCAATTGTAACACGACGCGCTGCACTAACAGGCAGGAGGTTGTAAGTCTAATGTAGCTTATTCATTTACATTTTGATGAAGACAGAAGACTCCATTGGGTGGCAGCAATAAATCGAAAGAACTGGAATCTCTAAATTGCTACAGATTTACAGATAAACAGGTAAGTCAATGCTAATGAGAAACACTAGCCTCACATGATCTACAACCAAGTTACTAAAAACCAAACTCTTGTTTTAAATCTGCTCCAGTGTAAGACAAAACTCTGTTAAACCACAGAATGAGTAAAGTCAGGCAAACTTGTACATTGTATTAAATCTGCAAACATAGCCGGAGGAAGAGAGTATGATCAGCTGCATTCATTAGCTTTTCCAAATCTCTTGCTTTGTGTGTCTAAAGATGTCCTACTTCCACAGACAAATGTACTGAACATGCACTAGAAGCATCAATTTTTACGGAAAAAGAGTTTATCACAGTGTAAAAACAAAAGTTATGCTGCTAAATCAACATTTGTGAATGAAATTCGTCTTTACGACCCTTACACATTACATTCAGTGGACATCAAGACCACATTTCATTACCACCACTCTCTTCTGAACTTGCAGCAGGAGTTCATGACCCAGAGCAGTGACCTGTCCCAGACACAGTTTGTAATAAGCACTGCACAATAAGATCATGGACCCTGATAAATGTATAAAATTACAAAGATGGTCTTGATTTGGTCTCAATGGGACGCAGTTTTGGTCTAGTCTCAGTCTTGGCCAGTAAAAGTCTCAGTCTTGTCTGGGTCTTGGCTTGATCTCGGTCTCGATTAGTGTGATCTTGACTCCTACACTACGAAAATACTAACATTTTCAACTTAACTATAGTATTAATAATTATTAATAATTAACAATTGTTTTGCAGCAACACACAATGTTCTTCTTATTGACTATTTATAACTTTTTATTAAAAAAGCTGAGGTCAGTTGTTTTAGGAATTATTTCAAAAGGCTTGGTTGCTTGTTTTTTATCTGGCAACACTGGTCAACCTTTGATTTATCCATTAACAGTGTAGTAGGAACTTTCTGAAAAAGCAGATGATTTACCTCAAAGGCAACAAGAAATTAGACAGTCTACTAAAGAAAATTATGATATTATTTTTATGCCCAAGTGCACTTTTAAACCTTGCAGACTTTCTTGGATAAAACTAAAGCAGGGCCGTCAAATCACTCACCTCCACAGATGAAACCGTCTTCTCGTAAAATGGAGAAGAAACTTTGTGAAGTTGGTTTATGAGGTGCTTTCTCTTCCTCTTTTCTCAACCGTGCACGACCTCGGTTTGAAGAGGTTTTAAAGAATACTGTGTAAACTCCAGCGTTGCACGTCTGGGTCGAAGAAGCAGGTGGTGATGAAACATTTGCAGCTGAATTTACACACTTACAACATCTCTCATGAACCGTAAATGTACAGAGAAAGAATGTATGTGACAATCGACGTGTGTGTGAATGAAATACTGCAATTAGAGTGGGAAGAAAATGTAGAAATACAACGAATCTGCATGGTTTGGTTGTAAAAGTCACAACAATAGACTAGCACACTCTTTTTACAGTTTTTCACAATCGCTTTGACACACTTGTCCAAGAGTCAATTTGCAAAACAGCTCCAAAAGAATCTTAAACAGAGCTTCAGTGTTTCAAAACTAAATTTCGGCTCATGCAAAATTTTGTATTGAAAACTGTTTGATTTTCCGCTCTAAAACCATCAAAACTCTCAGACATTCTTGTTCTCGTGTGTTTTCTCAATCATTTGACTTCACAGCTCAGAAGCTTTAATTCTGATTCAGAGACAAAGTGACTAAAGGTTCAGTCTTTGGGATTCAAACTTCACACAAATTATTTTGCATAGAGGAATTTTTTGTTTATCAACACGGATGATGTGCGCGCCCAACCTGCCGCTGCTCATAGACACAAACAGTGGAAACAAGTCACAAGAGTTTATCTCTGTGCGAAAACAATTCGACCCTACAACTCTAAAAGTTACATTCAGGTGAAAAAAGAACGAGAAAAACATTGTCTCAAGCTTCAGGAGACAGACGTCTGTCAGACCGGTTCAGACCTGATCCAAACAGCAGCTCTCGTTTTATTTCGTTGTTTTATTCTAAGAAGTTTCCCCAGCTAATCAGATGGACAAGAGCTCTTTCTGCATAATGCAGTAGGTCGGAAAGTGACGTCAACCGAAAATGGAGTTGTGTTTTTTAAATCTAAAATCTGCCACGTTTGTAAAAAAAAAAAAAAAAAAAACATAAATATACACTTTGACTTACTTTCTGATTTGTCAACTGTTTTAAATATTTTATCAAAAATATTTACAGTTTGGCAAATGTTCTGACGACCTTAACCTTTGTTCAGACAAAAGACCAAAAAAGGTTAAAAAAAACTGTGTCAAAGTGATTGAGAAAAACTGTAATGCCTGTCCAAACTGCTGGTCCAGGGGCAAAATGCGGCCCCCAGACTAATTTCTGTTGCTCCTGAAGAATATGGCACAATACAATAAGCTGTAGTTGACTTGGTTAATTATGTTTCGTGGGTAGGACCACGCCCCCATCGCACTCCAACCACACTCCTACGTCACCGGAAGCCTTCATATCCCAGCTCACGCTTGTGTCTCAGTTTGATCATGCGCCTCATCTCAGTTCACCTCTGCGCTCTCGACCCACCCGCCCTCCACTCTTTCACAACATTCCTTCTAGCACCCATTTAGGAAGGGGGGGTTCTTGAATCGGCTGGGCAGATTGGTGAGACAGGACCCCACACAGAGTCTCCTTGCCTGGTCATCGCTCATCTGATTCCAATACAATTCAGCTAAAACATTATTCTCGTTCATTTTACTCTCATATTTATTCAAGTGAATTCAGTGGTTCCAACTAGATAATTTTGACGCCAAAAATGCATGAATATTGTGTTCTGTGGTCAGATATAAAGCCTGCAAAAACCTGTGTGGAATGTAGAATTTAATTAAATGTAATCACTAAACCCAAATGAATAGAAAACTAATAAGAGTGGACCAAATAATTAAAACACAAGATTGCGTACGAGGGGCCCATCAACAAAGTTTGTACCGAGGGCCCAGAATTTGGTACTACGCCCCTGCCTGGAAATGGTAAAGATAAAAAGAACATTGTAACTTCTTATTTAGTCAAAGCGGCGGTTCTGGGATAAATCAGACTCAACTTCTAATTCACAAAATTCAAACATTTTAATAGGACTTTTGTAGTTTTAAACTTGGCTCTGTCCATTGTACCAGGTGCAATTTTTTGGACAGTTTTTCACATAAAAGTCTAATTTTTTCTATAAAAACATGACATTTATAAGTGAACCACAGCACAAGCTACACAATGATTTAAAAAGCTATTATTATATATTTTTCTCATCACAGTGTCTGGCCTGATGAACATTCACTGTTTGTGAACATTCTCAGTACGAGGAAGTCAGCAGACGTTCCACGAAAATGGATGAACTAAAACACTTGAGAAAAGAAATGGTCCAAAATAATCCCTGATGCATCTGTTTCATTTCAAATGAAATTAATTCAGAATGAAACTGATTCTCACTCAGATCATCATACAGTAGTTTAAATTATTGAGACAAGTTCGCTTCAAATGAAATATTCTGCAAAGTTAAATAAATTCTTTTCAATTTTATTTTAAAAAAAATATTGCGAGCCTTCCTCCAAAACTCAGATATTTAATGAACTGCCATAACTTATTGACATTTTAAATTTAAAGTCGTCAGTTCATAAATTACAAGTGAACATGCAAAGTTTAACCAGACGTCAATGAAAGGATCATTTGGATTTATAAAAATGAAAGAAACAATACAAAAATATTATAGTTTTTACTTTTACTTTCATCAAAAAATATATTTTGAGAGCATAGAAGTCAATTAAATCAAACTATTTACTTTAAAATCAATTCAATCGCCTTAACATTTTTTTAAATATTTAGAATTAGAAAAAAACGAAATGTTGAGTTTTGTAGCAGGTATGCAGGGTTCACATTCTTACAAACTCACACTGTAAACCCAGATGTTCACATTAATTGAAAGTTCAGCTTACTTGAAATGAGCTAAAAAGCACAACTGTAACTTAAAATTCAGCAAAACGTTGTAGTTTATAAAACTGCAGAAACAGATTTTAAAGGTCCTATATTACACTCTTTTTTAAAATGTTGTTTCATCATCAAAAACATCTTGTGTTTTGCTTCATCCTCATCCATTTCAGCACAAAAATCCTGCACGTTAAAGGTGTTTTAATTTTTCCTTAGACTGAAAACACACAGTTCCTCCTCATGATGTCATTAAGTGAAAATACAGGAAGTGCTCCACTGTGTTTTAAATTCCACACATCTTCACCAGAGCCTTGGATTGGCTAAGTTTACACATTTGTAGCGACAGATATTGTATTAAACTTGTTTGAACTGCTTCACTTCACAGTTTAACATAAGATATCAAAGGGCAATCTTTAAAATAATTGTTCAAAAAAGCTTTTAGTTAAAGTTCCTCTGGTTTTCTATCATCAAGTAAGGTAAGGTAAGGTAAGGTATACTTTATTGTCCCCGTAGGGAAATTTGTCCTCTGCATTTAACCCATCCTTCAATGCCTCTGGGGCATCTCCTCAGGAGCAGTGATCGCCCCAGTGCAGCGCTCGGGGACCCATCTCCAGATGTTCTTGCTAGGCTTGGTCAGGACTACTGTAGCTGGAGGATATACCCTAACATGCATGTTATTGGTTGGTGGGGGAAACCGGAGTGCCCGGAGGAAAACCCACCCAGACACGGGGAGAAACATGCAAACTCCACACAGAAAGGCCCGGCCCGTGCGGGAATCGTCCCCGCGACCTTCTTGCTGTGAGGCAAGAGCGCTAACCGCTCTGCCACTGTGCCGCAAGTAAAAGTTAAATGGAGGCTGTAATTATAGCAGCTAACAATAAACTACCACTTCATGACATCACAAGGTGGAACAAAGCATTTTAGCTTCAGAGATTTAGACAGTTTAAGGATTCTATTCATAAACATTTGTGAATGAAACTAAACACAATTTTGGTGACATAATAACATTCTAAAATGGTTAAGAGCTACAACAGTAAATTTAAGTCCCACTTCTTGTTTTTTTATTTTCTTGATAATGATCGTCAGGTTTGCAGTAAGACCAGACTTTCATAATGAAGAGATGTTAAAACATGTTTGATAATGTCTTTGTGGATGTTCTTGCACAAAAAGTGAATGGATAGTGATGCAGAAATCTCACCTTTTAGTCAAGATTACACAACACATTTCCATTTCCAACTGTAATGCACAGTTTCTTCAGCTGTAACTCTTGTTTTTAGTGCAAGGTCAGCGGATGCCAAAGTTGTTCTGGAGTAAATTATCCCTCATATTTGAACCTGAATTATTTTCTATTTTCCCAAACTTTTCTAAAACCAGTAGAATCTAAAATGTTCCCAGGGTCTGGGAAAAATATAAATAAATTAATTAAAATTAAATAAATAAATCCCCAGACACACACAGAGTGCATTTATCACACATATTTATTGTAAAAAATACATATAAAAACAATTTGAGACATACAAAAGATCGGAGCTTAGAAACAGTATTGAACTGACAAAGACCAAGCCATTTCTCGCATTACATATTTACAATTCAATAAATAAAACTCAAATATTTTAATAATAAATCAGAAAAAGAGAGAGAGAAAAAAAAGGCAGATTGTCCATTTACCTTGGGGTTGCAAAATACCGCTGTAACGACAACAACTCATCACCTATAATACATCTGGAGGCTTTGGAAACTCCGCAAAGTTTCAAAACCCAAAGTGAACTTGTAAAAAATGTGGCTAATGTTGCTAAAATGCTAATGTCGCTAATGTTGTTTAGCATGGAGACGAGCTAAAGCCTGTACAGAGCCTACATCTGACGTTAAGCGAAAGGGTTTTGAGGTATTGCACCACAGCGAAGGGCTAAACAAAAAAGAAAAAATGTGCGATTTTAGGGCTGCTCGCACAAAAACACATTTAGCTAGTCAGGTGCTAATTAGCATAACAGTTGATCTGAAAAGTAGATGTATTTTTCTTTGAGGTTATGTCTTCTTTTATTTGAAAATTGCTTAAAAAGATATTTTGTAGCTTGTTTTTTGGCAATTTTTCCACCTGTTTGGCAGAAATTTCATAAAATAACTTCTCGGTTGTCACGGCAACAGCGCAGACTTTAGTTAGCGTGTTTGCTAACGGCAGTTGGAGCAACAGAGGGACATTTTATCACTGAACAACTAATAGTTAACTCATCAAACAGACTAAAATATATTATTTAAGCATAGAAAGGTAATTGTGTTTGATCCTAAGTATGTGTCAGTGTGAAATAGCTTCAAAAGTCTGATAAGAACAGTTTTGTAGCTAGTTTTTGGCTAATTTTTTCAACTGTTTAGCAGAAATTTGATAAAATACCTTTCGGTTGTCACGGCAACAGCGCAGACTTCAGCTAGCGTGTTTGCTAACGGCAGTTGGAGCAACAGTAGAACATTTTTACCACTGAACAACTAATAATTCACTCTCAAAGATAAAAACATATTAAGCATAGAAAGTAATTGTGTTGATTCCAAGTTTGTGTCAGTTAGGAATTTGACCAAAAATGAAGTGTTGCTATAGTTTTTCTGCTTTTCTGCCACTGTTTACATGATTTTCTGTTCTGCAAGTCACATACAAACTCAATATTTAGCAGTAGTTGTGGTTGTTTGTAGTTATTATCAGTCTGTAGCTGCTTTTTCCTGTTTTAGTTGTGTTTTGACTCTTAAAGGAAAACATGTAACTTGTCTCTATTTCAGTTATTGAAATAATCGCAAACTAAATAAACTAGTTTCATGAGCCCAATTAATCATGTACAAGAATTGTCTATTTGTTAAACAACTAAGAATTTCTTTTTAGTCGACTATACAGCATTAACTAAATCTGATTTTGTTGAGCAGATTGTTGCAAATAAAAGACTTTCTAATGCTATGTTTTACGCAAATTTAAATGTATAACAACTCAGGAATTCTCCAATGAGTCTTTACTATTAAGAGAAAAGGCCAAAACTAAAAAAAACGTGACTTTAACATAAAATACATCAAATTACAACTTATTTCAGCATTTTTGTGCAAGCAGCCCTGTTCCGATTGTCCGTTTCTTTACTAATAACGCCTACATCTCCGTCCCGCCCTCCCCGAAAACACAAAAAGCAGTTAAACCAACCCTCCAAAAAACCCCAAATTATTTACGACATCAAAATTCACCACAGTTACCGAACACTGAAGCCCAATGCAAACCTTCCTCTCGTCGCCTCTCGAAATGCCCGTACAAAAGAAAAATTTGGTTTTATTTATATTATATTATTATATCAATACGTCACAAAAGTCCATGAAACTCTCTCCTCCTTGTCACAGAAACAGGAGGAACATGCAGCTAAAAAAAATCAATAAAATAATCATGTATTTTTGTTCTTTAACAGCTTCAGACAGCATCAGTACGGCCATTTTAAAGGTGCTTCGTGTGGGATTATTGTAACCTAGCAACAGTGTTTGGAGGTAACTTGGCAACGGTGTTTGGAGGTAACTGACTACTTGTACAGAAAATACGCATTCAGAGTTAGTTTTCAGTTTAAAGTATTTATCAAGAAAATCACTTTCTCATGTGCGTTGCCAGATTGGTTTTGTCTGAACCTGATTTTGAATCACGAACATGTTTTGAGTTTGAACTGATGTCGCACCATGACACAAACACAACTGTCATGCACTTGTTTCCACACAGTTCTCATCAATCTCTACTCACTCTGTTCCTGATTGGTCAGTAGCTTCTAAACCAGACCCAGAACTGTCAGTGGGCCAAATATAGCCCGCGACTGGTTTCAATCTGGCCCCCGGCATATTTTGGAGAAACAGAAATGTATGATTAAGTTTAAGAGACAAAAACGTGGGCTATGACAATAAGCAGATTAAATTCACAGAGTTATGAGAAAAAAAGTCAAAGCCATAAACAGCAATTTTTCAAAACTAAACTTGAACTTTTACAAGATTAAAGGTGCATTGTGCAACTGTCTGCAGGTGAAAAGTCATCTCCACAATTCAGTAGCTATAGGAAGTTAAAACTATACTTTGGGACTTTCTAAATGGAAATATAATACATTTTATGCCATAATATGAAAAAAATCTGCTAAAGGAACTGTTTTTTCTGTGGAAACTGATGTGTACAGGTCCTCCTTCAAGCAAAATATTAGACTAATTTGTGGCCATGCAAGCCCACTCAAAGTAAAATTAATTATTTAGTGAAACAAAGGCATCTAAAAGACAAAAATCTGCATTTACTCAAGTTTGTTTTTGGCCAAAAAGTTGTGCAATGCACCTTTAAAATTGTATTTTAGATCATGGAACATTGTAGTGACTATAAAAATTCCTGATTTTTTTTTCTCTCGTAAAATTACAATTTTATTCTCACAAAACTTCAAGTTTCATCTATGAAATAGCTTCTTTTTACGGCTTCAACTCGTAAAATCATAACTTTCTTAAGATTCGACTCAAAATTTTACAAGTTAATTATACTAGAACAAACCTTTTATTTGTACTGGTTTTCAATATTTTGTCAAAGAAATGTGTTTTCAATAAGCAGAAATGCTGACAGTCCGGCCCTCCACTACTATTCTTTAGTTTAAATAAAAATAATTGCCCAGCCCTGATCTAAATCCAGTTTTAGAGCTGCTTTAGATCTGATGCTACTTGGAAATCCTAATCTCGAGTCTCTATTGTAGCTTGCTCAAAATTACAAACCCATCTCAACCTCGACCAGTGGATGGCGCCAACAACCCACACGACGCACCTTTAAGACAAGCCACGAAAAAGCAACACTTTCTTGTAACACAGACCCCGGATGTGTCAGTCAAGGCAGCCACCAGCACAGAAAGGCAAAAGAAAGCTAAAACACAACAGCAATGCTCATAATGAAACTTTTTATCATTTCAAAATCCTAAAAAAAGGGCTCACTTTCTGTCAAAAAAACTCATATAATGTCAAGATCCGCAGACACACGTCAAGTAAACATGCCCCAATAAATGCAGAAATTGGGTTGAAATAAAAAGGAATTCGCTGATAAACTTTTAAAATTATGTCAAAAGTTTGGTATGAAGTTTGTGGTGAAAGGTTAAGCTGAATAATTTTATCCAGAGAGAAGTATTTGATCCTCATGGGCTTCAGTTTCCTGTCACAGACTGTATTCTGGGGACTTTTGAGCATTTCTGATGTGGTTCTGGTAAATGGTAAAGTTTACTAATACTGATTCATGCATGTTTGTGTAATCTAAAGTCATGTTTTCACCTACCACTGCAAATTCTGATTCCACGTAAAACATGTATGATTCAAATTTGACAAGTAGTCACTTTCCAAAAATAAAAATGAGTAAATTAAATTAAAATCGTTTTTCTTAATACATTTTTGCCCATCAATGTCCATTAATAAAAATCAACTCTGAGTCTCAAGCTCACTGACATGTTATAGATAAAAAACCAAATTGAAACTTTTCTGGGATGGATCAAAATCAGATTTTATTCTTAACTTACAAATAAAAAAATAATCAAAAATTCTCCATAATGTATTGGGACTTTTTAATGAGCTACAGGTTCCTAAAACTATTTTTTAATGAAATTAGCTTCAGCTTTTGAAGAGAAAAGGTCAAAAACCAAAATATGCCAAATCTAGTGTCATTCTGGCCCAGACTAGTGGCAGCTGTACTGATTCTTCTATTTACCAAAGACATTTTCTGATGTCTAAAACCTGATGTTCTTTTGTGCGAAGCTTGTTCTCACTTAAAACTAGAAATAATCAGACATCAGAAGCTAAAACTACAGACCCTCAGATTCCAGACAATTGATTGTGCTCCAAAGGGTTCAGAAACAGTTTCCATTTGAATTTTAGATTATTTTAGTCAGGCGTTTTAACAAAAGTCAAATTTTATCATTTTATCATCAGTTCAGCAGTTTTGTACAGGAAGTCAATGAAAATGTTTATGTTTCTAAGCTGCTTTAAACCAACTTTGTGCTTCAGAATGAATAAATGCAAATAACCAATACACAATCAATCTTTAATTCTATGGATAAAAATAATGTAAAATTGACTTTATGAATCAAATAACCGGGATTTAAGAAGTTACTTTAGCTTTATCTAAACGTAAACTTGATATGTGTGACTATGTAACCTACACATTGTTATAGAGTATTATTGCTTTAAATAACTGTAAGAAACTGTAATATTTCTCCTCACAAATTTGATTTAACATTCCTCGTGCACTTTGTGTTTAAATGTAGTTTGAACAGTAATGAATTCTTATTGCAATTCTTCTCCCCACAAAATACAATTTGATGTTTTTCCTGTCAAAATGATTCAGCTTTCTTACAAACTTCAAACCACACCACCACTTTACCCAATTTTTTACAATAAAATGGCTTAAAATTTGTTTCCCCCAGCACAGATCTCTTGCCCTTAGCATCATAGCTAACTGCTATTAGCATACCGACATGTCTCGCTCCTAACATTTGTTAAAAAGCTTAAAACACATCGTGGTGAACAATTTGGAGGCTCAGAATGCATTAAGTGAGCAAAACATGGTGACTGTATGTAAGAAGTAAGTATTTCGCTTGTTTATGTTTTTAAGAAAGCAAAAAACAGGCCTTTAAACTTAAAATTTGAACATTATCTATGCTGTTTCGTATTTATAATGTAACAGCTAGCATTCATAATATAAAATACAATTATTTGCAGACTTTGGGGCAGTTTTACCGCACACACACACAGCCACTCTCACACTATTTGAATATACTACAATGATGCTAAAGACAGGCGTAAAGTCTTTAGTCGTCAGTCCACTCAACACTCCATAATACCCCAGAATTATAATGAAATAAAGAGGTTAAAATGTAAAAAAAACTAAACCAATAAAGGGACAAAAGTGCTCAAGAATTGTGCCAAAAACCAGCGTTCCTATGGCCCAATGAAAAACCGTTCAACCGACGTCTCCTTTCGAAATAGCAGCAGCAGCGCTAACGTTAGCTCGGCGCTAACTCGATTCCACCACACACGACTGACCTTTTGAAAATAAAAAAGTCCAAGAAAAAAATAAAATCACCGTTGAAATGTTTACAGGCGTCAACAGCACAAACCACGGCGGTTAAAATGTCAAATTGTCGAGTTTTTTTTGTTTTTGTAGACGTTTTGATGGTAACAGTGGTAGCTTAACAGAGCTGCACAATATAGCATCACGTTAGCATTACAGATAACAGGCGCTGGATGCGTAGTTTTTTCAGCAAAATTTGGCAAAATATTTCTGGGCAGGCCACAGTTAATACATATTAGCGCTGAGTCAAGGGCCAAACCTAATTTTATGTGACAAAAAATGTGATTTAATAGGTTTTTTGACGGGTATTTAGGGGAATAGACTTGCTTTGGGTTTCTTTGTTGCTACCTAACTGTGATCAAGTAGCATTGCTTACTATCTAAGTCATTTTATTTATTTTATTTATTTTTATTTATCTTTACATCCTTTGCTCAAATTAGCAAAAAAGGTAAGTTGAGTCAAAGATCAAAGCAGGTTTTAGTATAGTTGTGACATCAGCATTGATCTTCCACTCAAAACTGTGTGCTGATCACAAACACCTGCTCTCAAACCAATAACACTGCTCCTCTCCACTTCAGCCCCTGTTTCACCACTCCTTTACCTCCTTAATGATTACAAAAAAAGTTTATGTATGTAGTTTTATAAAACCTGTGTTTACTCTCATTTAAATACTTTTAGACAAACATGTATTCTAGCTTATGATTGTGACTCAAAAGGAGGCAAAAAAAAATTAACTTTCAGGCTTAGTTTTAGGGGCATAAACACGTCTTAAATTGTTTATAAATAGTAAATACTTATAAAATTAAGTGGGCCTATGATGTAAAACAATGATTCAATGATTTTAACCTTGTTATAATTGCATTCCCTCATCATTAGTTTACTCAAAGTGTATTTGATTTATGTATGCTGAGTAATCTTGTATTCTTCTACAGCTTCCGAGTGTTCAGAAACTCTGTTCTTCACTTGTCTGTATTTACTTGTTATAAATCAAAAATTAATACTCAAAGCAAAGCGTGTATGGTTCAAAACTGTCAAATAGTCACTTTCCAACAATAAATAAAAATTAGTCATTTAAAATCTGTTGCTTGTTGCTTGAAGAGGCGGGGCTTAGTAGTACTTCTGCAGATTCAAACAGGAAGTCACTGGAGCCGCTTTAGATCAAGTAGCGGCGCGCAAAAGGTGCAGCGGCCCGGAGGCTCACTCCAAACGTAATTTCATTGTACTCTGTGACAATGACAATAAATCTTTCTGTTTTGTTCTAGTTATTATTATCCTCCTTGTCTCTTTACTTTAGCATCTCAAACTTTATTAACAATAATAAAATTAATGTACTGACGAGCATACGTCAGATCAGAATCTCTGGTCTATTGTACATGTTTTTAGTGGTTGGAGAAACTAGAGCACCTGGAGGAATACACAGGCACAGGGAAAACAAGCAAACCGTGTTGTTACCACCCCATCTACTGGCAGCAGAGAGGAATTACTGTGGGGAAATGAAGAAAAGCTAGCCTTATTTGCACTGAACATGATTTCAGGCAGAAATGCTTAGAAAAAGTCTGGAGGTGGTGATTTATAGACTTAAAACAGTGCAAGAGATTACAAGACGCTCTATTTTTAAGGCTACAGAATGAGAAATTAGAAACTTGGTGCTTTTTGAGGCTCAGAAAGGAGCAGTGAAGGCGAGCTTGTAAACAAAACGATTAAGAAAGCGAATGAAGCAGGTTTTTGAAGAGAACCAATCATTAAAAGCGCCAAAAAGTGAATTATTTATAATGCATGTCCTTTAAATAATCCATAATAGTCTTCAATTCATATTTTATAATAGAAGTATAAATAGTATAAATAAAAGTGCTTTAGCCATGATTATTTAACAACTGTATAAGTTTCATGAAACTGCAAACCAAGCATTGCAGATTCAAGATTAAACACCTTTTATTATTATTTATTATATTATTGTGCAGCTCTGCGTTTTACCTCTGGCTTGGTGATTTCGGAAGATTTCGCAGACGGGAAAAAGCGAGCCATGGTTGACAACACTTTTCGTAAAAATACTTAAGATTGACCGAGCGAGTCCCACAAACACACAGGTAAAGTGTCCGTCCTCGGTCACAGCTCCGTTTGTCGATCTCCGTCTGCTAAAAGTTCAAGTCGTCAAAAAAGAAAACCTGTTCTTGCGTACTTGTGTTTTGTTGATCTTTGTAACGACATTCGAGACGTTTTTTTTTGCCAAACTCCTAAATAAACGATCGGCCCTCCAACGACAGAAATGGAGCAGGAAAATAAGTAAAATTATTTCCTTTTTGGCTTGAGATCGTCTTTTGCGGCGAAGGCGAAGACTTTGTCCTTTCTCTGGGATGTGGCTGAAGAAGTTTGGAAGTTTTGGCGTCCGCTCGAATGCGCAGCTCAGAAGGAAAAGCTCGCCTCTGGTTTCGTTTATTCACGTGTTTTTTATTGTTGGGGTTTTTGATGTTTCATTGTAGTCTCCTGCAAAGAGATAAAAAAATAAATAAAATAAATATTAGATCAATGTGAAAATATCTTTACCAGTGTGTGTAGACATTAAGGGAGGGACATTACAGTGTTTCCCACAGAACTAAACTGAAACTCTGATGGCACAAGCAAACCATATTTAATTTTATTTTATGCCATTTTATAGAGAATAAAGTAATTTATTGCCCCTACTTATCGAAAAAACACTATTTAGAGCATATAAATGGTTACTTCTAAGGTTGAAACTAGTTATTTTTATAAATTGCTGACCGATTTAGTAATCAAATAATCGAATAAACTGGTTTTATTTAGGTTTCAAAACATGTCATGTACAGAGAAAACCTCAGATTGAATAAAATTAATGATGAGCAATGAAAATTGTGTTTATTGTTTTTGTGAAGTAAACAGCAGTTTCTTGCCGTTAGAATGTTCTTAAAAGGAGGTGCACAAGAAAAAATATGTATTGTACATTTTATGCCTAAAACAAAATGTATTTTATGACTTTCTTACGCTAAGATTAGAACAAGCAAGTTTTATTCTTGTGAACTGAAGTGACAATTGTATGCTTAATTTAAAGTACGTTTTGCACTCATGAACTTGTTATCTCTTTAAGATGGTAAATTTTTTCCTTGCAGCGCTGCAGTATTCAAGTTACTCACGCGTTCTAAACAACTAATCGATTAATCGAAACAATAATCGCCCAACTGTTCGATTACCAATATAATTGTTAGTTGCAGCCCTAGTTACTTCTTCTATATGTAAACCTCAGGAAAAATCTATAATTCTGATTAATGGAAATTTGTTATATTAAAATTTTGAATTGAATCGCTTAATGTAAAATATTTCAAAAATTCTGTCTCGTCCCACTCTTAGCAGACATTCATCAGTGTTTACTAACACACTCGTCTCTAAAAGCCTTACAAAATCAATTAACATGTCTCAGACTCAAACTGTCATGTGCTTAAATGAATGAATGACTCATGTTTAATGTTTTCAAAGAAAAGTCACATGAAACACTTTTTTAGGTTCATGTGACACTAAATCAGGAAAAAGAGACAGTGTCTGTGTCTGGTTAAGTTCATTAAAAACTTGAAAACAACATGTATGTTGTGGTTTCCGATTGTCAGAATTACTTAAACATTTCAGATCGGGGCACAACACATAGTTTATAAAGAGAGGCAGAGCTGAGGCCCTCTGAGTAGATGCTAAAAGCACTTGCTACTGGCTCTAAAAATAGAATTAAGAGCATAATTTTGTCATTTAGATTGTTTTGTTGCACTAAATAAAAATATAAATTGTCATATTTACTTTGAGCGAGCTTACATGGTTACAAAATGAACTGTTTCTTGGCCTCCTCTTGTATGTTTTTTCACATTATGGCATAAATTGCATTTATCCTGGTCATTCCCCAATCAGAATCAGAATCTGAGTAAAAATTCAATGTGCACATGCCCAGAAGCTTCTGCTCAAATGCATAAATGTTAGTCTTTGTCTACAGCAACACCTACGAGGAAAAACTGTATTTTTTTTTATTAATGTGACTTTATCAAAAATAAACTTTAGGAAACTTTCTTAACAGACTTTATTTATTGCATATGGGGTGATCTAAGGTTACAACTGACTGACCATTTTTAGCAGTTTCTGGGAGTTTAAATAATGAAAATATAAGGAGGCTAACAACTAGCATGGTTGACTCAAATTTAGCAAATGACTTCGATTTAATCCCCATTCACAATGTTCCAAAGTATAATTTTAACTTTCTATTTCCACTTATTTGTGTATTTGACTTTTCACCTCCAGAAAGGTGCACTCTTTGTAGTGGAGACCAACTTGTGTTTCTGGGGATCGATCAAATTTAGGAGAGGATGGGGAGGGGAGAAGGTTACTGTACATGTTTTTAGTGTAAGGGGAAAACAGAACACCCAGAGGAAACCTATGCAGACACGGGGAAAACATGCCAACTCCACATAGAAAGGGCCCGGGCCGCCTAGGAGACCAGAGCCCTAACACCTCCCATACACTGACTGCAAGGCGTGTCGGTTCGAGATACATTTCTTGAAGTGTCTTGTGCACCAGCTCCAGTCCACTATGGTCCAGATTTGCCCCAAAGCCACGCCGATTCCCATGGATTCAAGCTAGAGTGCTCGTATTATGACTTGAAAGTTGCATCAGACCGCTGCAACCTCTGGAAAAATAGACTCTCTAGGAACTTTTCCCGCACACACGCGCGACACTCAAACCTGCACTTGCACTGGTTTGAGGTCTGTACGAGGGCGCATTGATTTTAAGCGCTTCCTAAGTCTTGCGGAAGCGGAACCAATGTACGGCCGGAGTAATTGCTACACCATTGTTTCACTCAAGTTTTCTTTTACATATTAGAATCGTCTATGTAATAAAATAACAACTGAAGGTGACAAAGTTAAGTTTCTGATAAGACAGTAGTTTTCTTAACATGTGGTACCTGAGTTGTTGGTCACGTGACAGGTCATGTGACTCAGAGTCAGTCAAAAGGATGCTCCGGGCAGCAGGGTTTCACCTTAGACCAGGAGTCGATGCAGCTGAAAAACAAACAACAGAAACAAAAGAGATGAGTCACACCACAGGGAGAAGATTAACCGAGGAGATGAAGGGTCAAGATTTAGGACAGAGCAGTGTAGAAACATGTGAATAACTCATGTGCTGCTGATGCTAATGAGCACTAACACCCAGAACTAAAGAACTGAGCTGAAGAGGAGCCTCGGGCGAGTGTGAAGCCAGACTCATGTAATTATCATGGAAAGACTGAACTGAGGTTAAGATTATTACATCAATCACTGTTAAAGACTGACAATAGACTCTGCAGAACAACTCAACATGTGACTAATTAACCTGTTAACATTCACAGGCCATCACTCCTCATCTTGATTCATTCTTTTTATTTCAGCAGGGATGGAGAGGTCAATTTAAGACTTTTTAAGAACACAAAACACACAATTCAAGACCTATTTGTGAGTCGTGACCTGTAGTATTTCACAAGCTGCTTCTTTTTCAGAGGGCTTCTTATGATATCATTTTATATTTTACTACAATTGTGAAAATCTAACAAATTAACAAAAAAAAAATAAAGAATGCACTTTATACAGCAATCGAGCTTTCCATCTTTTACATCAACCAAATAACAATAGAAGGAACACACCAAACCTAACCCTTAAAAATTCTCTGACAGACGAAGTTGCAGCCGTGTGAAATAGATCAAGAATCTGACAGAAATTGTTTCATTAAAAAATGGAAGACCTTTGCAAACATTTTTAAGACCTACAATGGCAAAAGTAAGACTTTTTAAGGCCTTATATTCAAACTTTTCTGTTTACCTTTAGCTTTCACAAACTAGTGTCAGTCAGGCTCTAAATGCAAACACCATTTTTACTGCTCTGTATGTTTACCAAAGAAAATTCAGGTGGAACTTCAATTTTGTTTTCCTTCTGTACAAAGCTTGTTCTCACCTACAATATGATATTTAGGTGATGGGACAATTCTGATGTTAAGCTCACAAGAACAAACTACAACCTTTTCTGTGAATTAGCTAAATCAAACGCATATTTTTAATAAATAACCGCTGCTTTAATGTAGTTTTTAGCGGATTAGGCCAGGGGTTTTTAAGATAATGTCTAAAAAAGTTCATATTTCAGTCACTCCAGGGGTCAACTTTAGTGAAACAAAAAGGGACAGAATGACAACAATCCACTTAATAAGAATATAACGACAAAAAGCTGCTGTTTACTTCCTCTGACTGAGAAATGACAGTGGAATCAACCCTTTCCTAACGACACAAAAATAACAAAACAGAGCTAATACTATTTTCAATATCGTCCCATTCGTAATTAGAGTCAATCAAGATGAAATACAGAGTCTCAGCTTCACAAAGAGTCCAGACGATTACGCTCCAAAGGCTCGAATAATACAATATTTCAGTCAGGCGTTTTAAAGAAAATAGGCCAGAATAAAAAATTAAGAAGAAGAATTTCAAGACAAAACAACACATGAAGTTTAACAAAATAATAGCCATTTGTGTAATACTTGCCATAACATTATTTTTTCCTTTAAACATCTGCCTCGTTCACTCTGACAAACCGACAGTTTGTTTTTTTTTACTCATCTCTGCTCATTTGCATATTAACCGCTCTCCTTTGTCCGTGTCTCGTCTGCGTGTTATTTAAATGTAAATGACTGATATGTAAATACAGGTGCGTTTGCTGGACCTGAAAGATAAATCACGACTGAAATTTGCATGAAAACAGCAAATATTTTGGTAATTTAAACAGCCTTTTGCAAAACAAATACAGTACACGCCCCTGAGTCTCTAATGGGGTTTTTAATGTTCATCAAACTGCCAACTACCTCTGTTGTTTATAGTCACGTTTCCATTAGTCTGGATCTCTCAGACCGGTTCACTTTGGTGCGGTCAGGCTCGAGACTAACACCGTCCCGTCGTCCCGGGGACGGTAAAATTGAGTCCGGGACGATCAGAACTTTCCACCGGGACAGTCTCGGACGAACACGGCCCTCTCGTCATATTTTTCCCCACCACAGTTATTGAAGTCTTGACAGCTTCTGCACATCTATTATGCACTTTATTATTGCCTTTGCTACTAAAAGAGCTTTATATCTACTACAGTGCAAATATCTCTATTATTTTAAGTCACTGCGAGCACCGCTTGCACCAGCCTGCTGCGTCTCTTCGCTCTCTCTCCTCCGCCTCCCTCCTCCACGGCAGAGCGGAGGCTGCTGCTGCAGGTGCTGCTGTTGTTGTTGAGCGTGTCCTGTCTGTTCTCTGAACTAACGCGCTCAACATTTCTGACCTCGGGAGTGTTTAGCCAGGATTCTTCTAATTTTGTTCACATTGGAGTTTTTAAGAAAAGGATTACACGCGAGCACACGCGGCAGCGCTAAAACCCGATGCTCGATAGCTTCTATCAAAACTTTTTTTCTGAGTTCGGCTTCATACGACTCGTTTGGAAAGCAGCTTTGTTGCTAAATGCGCTAATAGCTCTTCTACCCCAATGCCACACCGTGTCCACACAGAAGACAGAGCAAAGTGGACTTTTTGTTCTCATTCAGTTTGTCTAAGAGCTAAAAGCTGCTAACCCTGATGCTAACACTGCTACACTGAGGTGCTGCTGCTGTATTCCTCCTGCTTTAACCTGCCACTGTCACACAAGCACAAGGCACAAATATAAACTCTCTATAAGCTGATGTCAAGCACAAACAACATGTTTAATCCACTGTAGAGCCAGTTACTTCAGTAGATAGTGACACTTTTTATTCAAAGACTTTTCAGGTAGGCTACAAAATTGTCACAGAAATGTCAAACTAAAATGGGGAAAAAAGTGTAGCTAGTAATTTAGAAGAGTTGTTTAATATATCGAGACAACGTTAAGTGGAATTACACAAATTACGATAGCCTACATACTTTAATAGGTCTATATATATTTTTAATCATTATTTTAACTTTTTATATGGGACGGAAGAATATTGTTCGGGACGGTTCAGTTTGGGGTTCGGGACAGTTTTGGGACGGTCCCCAAAAAGTTAGTCTGGAGCCCTGGGTTTGGGTCGCTTATGTTAATGATGGTGAGTGTTTCCACTGCAGGTCCAGGCTCCCGAGGGTCTGCTACGTAAGTCACTCACACATTATACAGGCTTCTTAAATAAATAAAAAGAAAATGTACCTGAATTATACTTTTTTTCCTGGCGTCAATCTGAATGATTTACAAAAAGATAATAATTCGAAGTTTGTGGATGTGACTTGGGGTCAGGCTGGTGCAAACAAGAAACTATACTTCCAGTTATCTTCACTTTTTTACTTTTGTGCAAAGCCTCTGCGACTCAAGGCTGCATTTTAAACCTGTTTTATTCAATGCTTTAAGGCTGGATTATGTCGGACACATTACACCAGGATTTACATTTTTTTTTGCCTTGACAAACAGGAAACAGCTGATGCTAATGCACTAGCTTTGATTTGTTTAGTCCAGCGGTGGCGAACCTGAGACTCACGTGCGGCTCTTTGGCTCCTCTGATCTCTCTTTCTCTCTCTATCGGAAGCACGCAGGGCAGTGTCACAGCAGAACTATTTAACAAACATTTCATTTTCATTCCCAGTGATATTCTGTGAAACTGGAACTTCATTTTGGTCTTTATTTTGTGCAAATCCGCCTTATATCAATGGGAAAAGGTCCAAAATGTACAATGAATTAAAACAGGTGAAACAACAGCAGCACAAATCGCGGGAAACTGCGCAGCGCAGAAATCTTCAAAGTCATGTTTCCAGCTCTGACTTTTGTCTGAATGTGACATAAAACAGGTTTACACACTGTCCTGACAAAAGTGTGTGCAGCAGTGTTTTCTCTGTCTGATCACACAGGACAGTCCTGACTCTGACTGACGCTTCTAAAGCCCAGTTTTACGGACTAAGGCATCAGGACTTATCTCTTTTTTTTTGATTTACTGACTTATGTCTTTTAATGATAGTAAAATTACATCACATAATAAAAATATCACATTTAAAACTCACCAAAATGCAGGAAATTGCACAGATATAAAAAAAATTCTCTTGGAGGAGAATTCCCCAGACCCCCTGAATTAGTAATAAGGAGGTTTGACAGGGGATCAAGTCGGCATTTGGTGAGGAACATCGTTTCATGTTTCTATCTGCTTTTTACCGTCTGTTTTTTGTCTGAGCTGTTTTCTCTTGTCCAATCATCGAGCCTAAAGGGGGACCACAGTCAGATCTGTGGGTTGCTTTGCGCAGTGGAAACAGCATAGGACCGTACAACCTCGAGCCTATGCAAACAGGGCTATTTCTCGCTGGTGTTGTGTCTGTGATGGTGGTAGGTATTGTTGTAGTTTTACCTCTTGTGGTAGACGCAGAGGCAGGCGAGGCGGGCGATTGTCTCTCCCTGGACCAACTCCTCCAGGCAAATCGAACACTCTCCGCTGTCTTTACTGAGCACGTCCGCTGCACAAGGGCACAACGTCAGAAGAGCGTCAAACCACGAAGGCTTTAATTAGCATCATGCAACAACACATTAGCACATAGCATTAGCATTGTGTTGGCAGAACTAACAATGAAAATTTGCAGAAATACTGGGCTCTGGTATGAAAAGAAGGCTGCAACAAATAGTCAGAATGTAATATTTTGACAATTATCTGAACTGTACTGTATTTAGAATCACTGCTACGACACAGTGAGCCTAACGGTGTTAATCTTGTGTATGTTTGTGTACTCACTGTTGTAGGGCAGCGGTGGAGACGTGAGGCAGCTGAGCAGGTGGTCCTCGATGCGACCGCCGGGGAACGGTTTGGAGCAGAACGGACAGCGGATACCTGCCACAGACACAGGAGCCGAGGTTAGCATCTGGTACAGGCTTCTGATGTATATATTTGTAAGCGTAGCATTAGGACCTGTATTGTCTTTCACTTTTACTCTTCTGCATTAAGTAAAACACATTGTGCAGTAGAAAATCTAATACTGTCAGAACAACCAGAGAAATACCACAGACACTTTACACCTGATGGAGCAGAAGATTCTATTCCAGAGAAAATACTGTAACATTTTGTGAAAGGAGTGGTTTGTTTTTCTTGGAAATCGTGCAGGAGCTGACTATGGGTGGCAACTGTACTCAGATTACCTGCTCCACTTTGACCTGATGAGTGTGATCCAGGGTAACACTGAGAAGAGCTGTTCTTACTTTTCCAAAAACTATCTAACTCTTCAATCTCCCCACACCACCAGCACTAAGTCAATCAGCAAAGGTCCTGACCAAGTGGAGCACAATATCAGCTGCTTGAATATTTAAATCATAATGGAAATCACAATTAGTCTAGAGAAAGTGCAGAGCATCAGTGCTCCTTAACTACAGAGAGGAAAGAGATAAAATAAACATATGGTGACATATCTCACAAAACATGTTTTGCAAACTTAACATGACTTAATTGCAAGACATTTTACACTGAAGTGACTGAAAGGATTTAGACTGACGTTGGCTGTACACTGACTGCGAGGCCGGTTCGGTTCGGGACACGGGCGGGTTTCTTGCAATGTGCCTGTTACACCAGATGCTGTCAACTGCGGTTCGGTTTCATCCAAAGCCACATGGATTCACATAAATTTCTGCAAGAACGCTTGTTTAATGAATCTAAAGCCGCACTAGACCACTGCGGTCTCCGGGAAAAATAGACTTCATGCAGATTCTTCCGCAGACCCGGGTGGCTCCTGCGCTGGCATCCGCACTCCTCGGAGGTCCGTGTACTTGAGCGCATTGGTTTTAAGCACTTTCAAAGTTCTGCGAGACCCGCAATGAACAAGCACCAAACTCACATTCAGTGTACATCCAGGGTGAAGCGTGACACTTATAAAAGCCAAAACACAGATTTACACAAGAAAAAAAAAGGATGTCATCCATTTCATTTTATCTGTTTAGTTTAAAGATCACTAATGCTCTGTGCGCTCTCAAAGCAAATAATCGCTTGAATAATCGTGATTTCAATTATTATCCAAATAATCGTGATTATTAGTTTCATCATAACCGAGCAACCCCATTTTCAAATACTGGTAGTTAATTTATAAATTTACATTTCTGAACTTTACAGGACGGTCAAAAGCAACGTCAGTCAGTGAGTTAAATAATATTTTGATGTATGTGCAGTTTTAATTGTTTATAACTGGCTATTACATTAATTTTAAACATTTTCTTGAATGCCTTTAGTAAAGTAGATGCTTTTAATGTGTTATCCAGACTATTCCAAAGATTTACTCCTCTAAATGTATTCTACAGTTGTAAAGAAACTGTCTGGGACCTACTTTTCCAACACAAGGAAATGTATTAGTGTTTACAAACAAACAATCAATTAATTAAATAATTATCCTTGTAATTGAAATTCGATCCACTGCAGAGTGAGTGAGTCCAAGGCTCCGGAAGACGCCTCAGTCAGTGGCATTAGTTAAAGGATGAGTCAGCTACAGAAATTTATTTAATTATTGATCTTAATTTAACCAGGAAAGTCCCACTGAGATCAGAATCTCCATTTCAAGGAAGTCTCGGAAGCAATTTATTCAAGTATCTCACTCTCTCTTTTAAATATAACGACTGGGATCTGATGCAGACACGGACAGATCTCTACACATTTGGTGTTTTAGTTTTTTGTGAGGTTAAAAGAAGAAGCAGAGAAGATAAACTAAACAAGGATAAACAAAGCTAATTACAAATCCTGGTATGTTTTTGAAGCGAGACCATTTCATAGCACAGATAAAAGATCAATCAAGTAGAACTATCTCAGTCTGTTTGACGACATCCTTCGCGGTTCGCAGCGTAATTAAATAAACTGCTCATTTGTTCTGTGAAAGCTGCACTGACAAGTTTGCCGGCTTTTCTAGGATCTGGTCCGTCTCGTGATGATGCTTTTTTTTTTTTTACGGGGAAAGCCCTGTGGCGTCACCGGGGAAGTGGGTCAGATCTGCGCAGAAGGAGCAGAATCTAGGCCACTCTCTCTCCTCCCATCTAAGGCCTGTTCTCGCTGCGTCTGCGTCACGAGTGTCGAAGAGATGTTTAAACAGACCTGCTGCGTGTCAAAGCGCTTTAGACGAGTTTTACAGTCTGAGCAGAAAAATATGGTGTTTGACGCAGGAGTGATCGATCTGTCGTTAGGAGAAAATAGGTTTGCAAATAACTTCTACAATGAAAAAAAGTATTTTAGGCCTTTTTTAGACTTGGATATCAATATGTACAACCACGCGCACATTTCAAAACATTACTTTTGAAAAGACTTTTATTGACAACAAAATTACACAAATTCAATCAGGCCTATTTTGAGAATAATATTTTCAGATGCCAGCACCTGTCTCTTCCTCACTGCGCTGATCAGCAGAGACCAGCTTGTTGTATCTCTTTACAAAAGCACACAGATCATTTCTAGCGCTTCCACGAATCTGCTGCTGTTTGTTTCAGTTTATGTTTAGAAAGTCCACAGAATTTTCAACTTGAAGCTAATGTGGAAATAAGTGGAGAGTTCTTTACACGCGAAGATTTAAAAGCTGATAGTTTTACTACATGTGCACCTTATACAAAATATGTAACGAAAGCAGGATCTTGAAACTTCAGAAAGTGTTTTTCTGTTTTTTCACTCACCTGACTGTAACATTTATGAGTTGTAAGACAAATTTCACTCACAAATGTTTATTCAGCAGCATAACTTTTGTTTTAACAGTGATAAACTCTTGTAGTTAGCTGACAACAGCACTGGTTAGGGTTGCTGCTACAATTTGTGTCAATCAGCCACAGCTCTTTCAGCTAACCTGTTGTGCGTGCATCACCCGTGACAGGATCAGGCTTTGACCCGTCTTGTCAAAGCCTGATCCCGTCAGATCTCAGAAGCTAAGCAAGAAATTGCCTGGTTAATACTTGGATGGGAGACCGTTAGAACACCAGGTGCCAAAGTGGGACGACAGGAGTAGATTGTCGTTGTGTCCTTGGGCAAGACACTTAACTCACACTGCCTCAGTGTCTGCGTATGGATGAGTGGATCTCTGACTGTAAGGCGCATTGAGTGCCTTGTAAGGTGGAAAAGTGCTATATAAACAGAGACCATTTACCATTTAATCCCCCAATATCTTGATATATTATTTTCATATCTTGATATTTGATAGATATTTTTGACATTACATTTTTCAAGTGTATTTTTGTCTAAGCCTCTAGCTGCTGATTTAAAAGTGTTATACATTTACATTTGATAAATGAATTTTGGTGACTCCTTTTGCTCAGTAAATCTAAATAAAACAAAATCCTATGAATAACACAAGTTTATAATTTGAGTATTAGAACAAAGATAAAATATATCTGATTTTCTCATTCTCTCTTTGTTATTTTTCTCTGTAACGTTTTTCATCAGTTTTATGAGCTCTTTTACCCAGGATTACATCATCTCAATATTTACGATATGGACAATTTCATATCTTGTTCAGTAAACACATCAATACACCACATGTATCAATATATGGTCCAGTCTTAGTTTAGAAGATTTTTCTTTCATTCCCCAGTGTCTGGCAAAAGTCGACAGATAGAAACTGGTCTCTTGTTTCTGTTTGTTTCTGTTTGTCAGTATGTGCAGTCTAAAAATAATTAAATGAACACCACAATGTAAACGATGCAACAAGGCTATTATTTCACACGTTACATCTAAAACCGTGTCAAAAGGCTGGTTAACCCGATTACTCATTCTAAAATCTTAGCCAACACACTGATGTCTGATGTTCTATTCAAATCATTATAGATACTACTGACAGATTGATCGTCTAAATACCTCCAGCCCCATTTTTAACAAACAATAAATGCACTACTCTGAACACTTTACTGTTTTATCATTTCGTATGTGATTTTTGACACTTTCGACAACACCACTGTCTGCCTCTCGAGTTGCACTTCTTCCTGACTCCAGAGGAACTGAACAAAAACCTAAACTCCTGCGTGTTTTACGTCGTGTTTTCCCTCTTCACACACAATGGGCCTGTTTGAGAGTTTTGATCAGGCCGGGAGCACGCGAGAGGAGATCATCTGTTCAGGAATGTAAATGCCCCAAATAAACCAGCAGCCATGATTTCAAAACTGAGAGAAAAAGACCCAGAAAAACTGTCAAACTAATGAGAAGTGAAAACAAGACAGGATCTACTGAACGACAATATACTGTACTATAAACTTAACCATAAAGTGCAGAAATGTCAGTTTATACCAGTGGTCTGCAGAACATAGAGGTTATGCAGATGACAATACAACTTTATGAATTTGTATGTGAGTTTGTATGTGACGTGTAAAAAGAGAAATTCAAGTTAAACAGTGGCAGAAAAGCAGAAAAACAACAGCAGCAGCACTTCTGTTTCTCTCACGTTTCTCACCGACGCAGGTTTTAGGTTCACACACAGTTCAATCTCTCTATTCGCACAAAAATGTTTGACGAGTGAATTATCTGCTGTTTCAACTGTAAAAATGTCCCAAATCTCCAACTGCCTTTAGCAAACAAGCTACAGTAGTTAAGCTGCACACTGTCACGCTACACTCACGTATAGGAGGGTTCTTTTGGTCTTAAAAGTTTGGGAAACCCTGCTTTATACCACAGTTTGGAAAAGGGCTGCAACAAGTTCATTGATTAATTGTAACAAATCGATTATTTAATTAATTGTCAACAAAAGTGTTTAAGCTGGGCTTACACTGCGCGAATTTTGCCCCGAATTTTAGTCGCACGACAATTTTAAGATCGTAGCGAATTTCGGCTCCTCCGTACGAGTCATTCGTGCAGTGTCTGTGGGGTTACGAGCTGCGATAACCTGCTCACGACGAACGCACGACAGCTGATCGTAGAATCGCAGCAACATCAAACATGTTTGATATTTGTCGTGTGTCGCAGGGTCCAGGCGCTGCTGAAGCAGTGAAAACAGCGTGTATGCTAGCACATGTACGAAGATACCAAGCACATCTGAACAAATCCCCACGCACACAAAGACATAAGTGCATCACACTTTAAACTAGCAGGCTAACAATTTTGTTATGTTTTTGTGTTCAAACATGCTGTATTCCGAATAAGAAGATAGCAATGCATTCTACTGTGTTTTGGTACAAACACTGGATTTAGCGCAGCCTAAACATGAAGCTATAACACAGCAGCATCCAAACAACTCAGTCCACTGTGCACAATCAACATTAACAACTATTGTCAACACAGCCACTTTCACACGGAATATAGCGTATCCATGTACAATAATGAAACCACAATCATAACACCATGTGAATCGCCTCTGCTGAGCAGCTCATGCTGAGGAGGGGTCACTGTGTGAAGCAGACAGATGTCTTCCAAAGTGCTTCACACAGCTTTCCTTTCGTCGTGCTGTTGGCGGCACTCAGGAAAACGACATCGGCTGGTCAAATCGCGTAAAAATCGGCATCGGCCATCCAAAAAAACCCATATCTGTCGATCTCTAACAAAAATTATCGTTAGATGTAACCCTATTTTTTTTTTTTTTTAACTAAAATGTTAACGCTTGAGAAGCAACAGCGGTTACCATGGAAATAATGGCAAATCCACCATGTTTTCTGTTTCCTGTCAGATATGCAGAACTTACATAGGAATACATTGAACAAAACAATAAAAAAAAAAGAACCAAAACAGCCGTGAAACAACACAATAAACTGCCGGGTCAGTTTATCTCTCACTTTGTAATGCCAGAATATAATTTAATGAACACCATCTTCAGTATTCTGTCATTTAAAATCTCTATTGGTTTAACATATAGACAAACTGTTACATTAATAAATTGTTGAAGCTTGTTTCACATTTGTGTATCTTTATGCTTAATAAGCCATTTCTCCTAAATACACATTTTAGTGAGTCACGTCCGATTTCAAAAACAGACATGAGGCAAGTCTGGTTACACAAGTCATTGGTCAATCCGTTTGTATAGTTCACTGCAGGACTTCCCAAAGCAAAGGACAATGTACTGTGGATCATTTTGGTTCACAGCTTTAAATTAAAGTTCACCAACACAAATGTTTAGAAATGATTAGACGAATGATTTGGTCCAAAATATTCAGTTGATTCACTTCTTTTTGTTACTGCTCATAGGCTGTATTGATCTTGGTTGACTAAATCCTGTCTATCGACGATTAATTGACTAAAAGTGTGTCCAATGATGTGAAGCTAAAAAGTGTTTTATCTGATGTATTTGACCAAACTGACTCAAAAAAAAACAACAAAATCCATATAATCTAATGCTGCGTTCCAGGCACTGGGAACTAGAATATTTCCCAGCTGAAAAATACCAGTTCCCAGTTCAGAGCGTTCCAAACAAACCAACTCGTAAGTACATCATGGCTAATGCTACCTTTGGGCTAAACAAAAGTAACGTTAAATAATCTGTAACCAATGTCTGCATTGTTTTTGTGGCCGCTAAACTCCTCAGATTCATTATTGTAGTGATTGTTGATCTTGTGAAGTTGGTCTCCCTCGACAGATTCCAGTTCACAAGTTGTATTTACCAGTTCGAGTGGCGTTCCAGCGCATTGTTACAAGCAGAAAGTGGGAAACATCCCGGTTCCCAGTTGCCTGGAAGGCACTGTCATGGACCCTTTCGTACCGGAAGACTCGATCTGTTCGGAAGTTTCCTTTTTTTCTAAATAAAACAGAAATGAAGGGCTATTTTTTGTTCTTCTTTTTAAAAACATAGACTATCATCATCATAAGCCCATGACCCACAGCCATTATTTGCCTTTTAGCAGTTTATCTAGTGTAGGTTTGATCTTTCCGTTCAACCTTTGAACGCATCATCACACATGACCTTACGTGCCTCGAAAAAAATAAGGGTTTTATTTTGTTTGTTCATAAACAGTTAAATAATTCAAGAATAAAGGTTTTAGATTAAAAACAAGCTTTTTACATTATTATTTTCCATGTGTGCATGTTCTAATCACACTTCTGGACGGATCGGGTCTGCCGGTACGAAAGTGGCCGCGTCAGGCACCATAAATAATTGACTGTTTATTTTCAAATTGTCAGACTTTAACATTAGCATTGACAGACACATCCTTCTATAAACACACTTTGGTCCTTTGGTGATGCATTTTACTATTTGTAAAATATTTAGCATATTTTCAGAGAAAACCAATCATAATTCACTGTTTACTGTCGGATCTTAGAGAATATTTTCATTTTTGCCTGAGGTAGTGAAATGAACATGCTGCTGGTAAGATGTTAGCTTTTTCAAATGTGATCACATTGTAGTTTTGTTTTTGTGATTGCTTAAAGACAGAGACATCATTTATATGCGCACAAATAGTCTGTCCAATTTGTAATGAAGAAGATGGGTCATAGTTATTCTCCTAATCACTCCTTTTCTAAATAATGTTGTATTCAGCATGTTACAGTTGGTCATGTAAGTCGTAAAATTATACTTAATCTCAAAATAAAGCCTGTTGAAGCACGTTTAGTCATTGTCAGACAGCAACCCGGACAAAATGACTTGACTAATGTCTTATGTAATCAATGAAATAATGTTTGGGATTGTCTGGGGTGAAATAAGTTCGCTAGAAATGACGAAACTAGCATAATTCCCAGACTATAAGCATTACTTTTTTCACAAACTTTAATCTCTGTGGCTTATACGACGATGCTGTGAAATTATAGGTCTCGTACACTTAATATAAACAACTGGAACCTATAAAAGCAATTGTTTTTCCTGTTTGAATTCAGTCGGTGTGGCTTAGAATTCAAGTGCCAACATTACGATAAAGGAAAGAAGAGGTGTCAGGAGGAAAATGCCCCGGGGTCTGTTATTATGGAAGTATGTTTCCAGTGAATGAGGCAGACGCACGTGAGTCATGTGTCATCAGAGGGTCTGTGTCTGCGTCTCCAAAACCAGGATGTGTGTGTTGAGGATAAAGCTGCAGCCGCTCAGGCCCAAAATTAGAAAACAGTAACGGCAGAACTATTTCAGATACGAACGACCGACGCCAATCATGCATTTACGGTTTAACTCACGGACATCTAAGACAATTAAATTATTCAGGTCAAGACTGCAAAAAGATAAAGTGTGTATGACAGCAAGACGACATTTTTAGTAAAACAGAGTGAACATGATTATATTTAAAATTGCACTAAACATTTTGCTTGTTTTCAACTAATTTGGCAACTTTGATGAGGTTTCAATAACACACTTGGAAGGAGCAGTCAACAAATCACACCTAGATTCTAATAGGAGCAGATTAGCTTGGAACTCTTTCTAGGAACATTTGAGAATCTTTCAGAACTCACAGATCCTGATCCAGGGATAAAGAAAAAGACAGTTTAAAAGCCCATATGAAAGATTATCACGTTTTTGTGATTTTGACTTAGTTTGGTGGGAAAGTCTTTGAGGAAAATATTTATTATAGTTTCACAGCAATTAAGTTGCAAATTATGAAGAAATTGACAAATAAAAGTTGAAAATTACATGAAGTGAGGTCTAAAATAGAATCCCTCCACATGTCGACAAAAAGCGCCAAAACGCAAAGACAAGTTTCCTGGAGTTTAAACAATCATTTAACACAATTTAAGTGATACAAAATATTATCTTTTATCAAATCATAACATCTGTGTCATTCATGTGGTTTTGGCCCACATTTACAATGTGTTGCTAGGTAACAGTTGTGGGTTCACCTCTACATATGTCATGTTTGTTGGACAAAATACAACTACAAACTCATTAAAACAGCCAATCAAGGTGAAAACAAGCAAATATTTGGTGAACTCTTAAATATACGTTCACGTTGACTGTGTTCTGTTGAAAATAAGGTCTAACTTGTCAAATGCACTTTAAAAAGTGCCAAACGAATACAGTTTGGTTTACAAACCCAAAGTGTTTTGGGTTAATATAGTTAGGTCACAATAAGTCTTATTTCTGTCTCCACAGTCTAAAAACAAGCTTAAGATGTTTGGCATTATATAAAGATACTTTAAGTATTCAACTATTGTAATAAATGTTTTCTGAAGTGTGGATTGCTTGTTGTTGAAACCATGCTCCTTCAGTACTTTACATGCGGCTGTATTAAAAAAAAAAGATCATTCTGGGCTTTCCAGCATATATGCAACAAAATCCTCAGTGTTAATTAGTTGAAACACTAAAAACTCTTTAATTATGTTCAGAAATAACAACATTTACACCCAACACATGACTTCAAACCAGATGTAGGTTAAACTTGTGTGTTGACTTACTTCCATGGCGGTTGTTCACTCGATACAGCCCGATCCAAGCCTCTGACACCGGCCGTGGATGTGAGCTCCTGACACGGGCGGATCTGGCGTTGACACTGCGGGCGGACGAGTGCCTGGTCCCGGGCAGCCTCTCGGAGAAAGTGCGGTGTGGCGTGCGGCCTGCTGCTGTGTCCTCCCCGGGCTGCTGCTGCTGCTGGTGATGGTGGTGGTGCTCCGCTTCGGTTGGGGCCTCCGGGGTTATCTCACCGTCCTCCTCCGCCTTCACCCCGTCCTCACTGGTGTTGTCCCCCGCTGGAGACGAAGGGGAGGCCTGCTGCGAGCTGCTGTGGTGATGGTGGTGGTGGTGATGGTGGTCCTCCGCCGCGGGGCTACCATCTGCGCTCGCCCCGCCGTGTAGATCCGAGTCGCTGCCCTCCTCTGACCGACTGCGATTGGCTTCCGTGTCCTCGAAACTCCCGGAGAAGTCGACCATGAGGCTGGTGGGTCTGGAGCAGCGGGGTCGGCGGTACGATTCCCGTTTGCCGGAGCTGTCTTTGCCGAAGGCTGTGACCGCGGGGAGGACTGGGTCTTCCTGGAGGCGACTAGCTCTGGTCCCCATCTCTTAATAGCAGCAGTGGGCCAAGAGCTTTACCTCGAAAATGCAACCTTTACCTAAACTAACGGCAAGTCTTCAATAATAAACAAAAGCCTAGCAACCGAGCCTGGACTGGGATAAGTTGAATCCGCGGTTCCACGCTCTACGATCGGCCCAGTCAGTTTGTCCTCTCGGTCCACATTTTCCTTTCTTTTTCTCGGCTGCTGCAGCGGAAGTAGAACATTTAGCTTCCTCTTGGGGTCGGTTGTACCAACATTACGGTAGCGTCATCAAAAACGCCCCCCGAAAACTTTTGACAAGCATATTTATTAGATTTAATAAACAAACGGCTAAATAAAGTAATGAAGTGACAAAATAATAATAATAATAATAATAATAATAATAATAATAATAATAATAATAATAAAATAAAATAATAATAATAATAATAATAATAATAAAATACATAATAATATTATTTTGGAGTTTTAAATCACGTTCTACCTTCTGTCAAGCTTGTCCAGCCAGATTTTACTTTTCTACTGTCTAGTTTACCAGTCTGTTTGGAATGTGTTTGCGGGTGGAGTTTAGACGTTTAACATCACTTTAAAATAAATAAATAATGGGTTAGCTGTAGTCATGCACTGACGTGATTTTATAATTTGAAAAATGCGTTCTGACTTTTTGTGGGTTGTTTTTTGTGGGCAATACAATAGATAAAATTTTTTTTTTACTTTTTAAGAAACAATTTTACATCCCTGGAGTTTTTGTTTTACACAAGTTAATATGGAAAACTAAAAAACGAGGAAAGAAATTCAAACTAAATGTATGAAACTCCTAATTTTGTGTCTTGTGTCCTTAATATATAATATATTAAACCAACAATAGTTTTCTGTTGTCATGGCAACTTGTTTGCTGTGGAAGGTTTTGCACTGACTTGAAAAATGCTCTTAAACATTCTGTCTGAGGCAAACTTGTGGCAACACAATGGAAAATTTACTTTTTTTTTTTTTGCTTTTTATGGACTAATTTTCATCCCTGGAGGTTTTGTTTTACACAATTATATTTTTATGTGGAGAAATACAAACTAACATTTTCTGTTGTTGTGGCAACAGTGTAGTGCTTCACTAACTTGTTTACTAACGGCAGTTGGAGATTTATAACGTTTTCACTGCAAAACTACACTTTATATCCTCATCAAAAAGATGCAAGAATAACTTCAGTAAAATAAAAGTGTGATTCCAAAGTTTGTGATAAATGTGAGAGAGGCTAAAGTCTTTCTGTTTATCTGCTTTTCTGCCACTGTTTACCTGATTCTTTGTTTTTACATATCAGTTACAAACCCACTATTCAGCGGAGAGTTGTTGTGGGTTGAATTTTTTTTCTCACATTAGCCTCTTTTCCTTATTTTAGCTTTGTTTTGAGTTCTGACAGGAGGAAATACCCTTTCTCTCCATTTAGAATGCAGTAATGTCATCTGCATAACCTCTATAGTAGGCAATACGTAGGCTATAATAAGTTGTTGGTTGTCTGACTTAATTTATAATTGATTGGGGCAATTTACAAATATGTTTATGGAATTGCAAAAATACACATAAGTAAGTAAATAAATAAAACAAATAAACAAACAAACAAACATCATCATCTTCGTAATAATAAAAATAACAAAACACTTGAAAGGGGTTGAAAATGGACTGTCAACTTGGAGTTGTCTGTCTTTGACTTGAAACGTAAATGCAAAGGTTTGAGCCTTCCCAAAAACAAGATAAACATTTGAAAAAAAAAAAAAAAGTTCTAAATGCATTACTTTTATTTATTTGCATATCCCCTGTTTTTCAATGTTTATTGTTTTATTTTTAGTTTTATTTTCTACTATTCATTTGCTAAATTAACAATCTTGGGAAGTCTCCAGAGACGACTGTTGTTGTGATTTTGGGCTATACAAAAATAAATTGAAATTGAATATTGTAGCAATGAATCTATAACATTATAATACTTTCATGGTTTTAACTAGTTTATTACAGTAGTTGTGCGTGCGCTTCTAAGTTCTCTTTACGGTAAAAACGTACACAATCCTTTCAGCCAATCAGCGGCGTGTTTCCGTGCAGCAGCTGGCACGACGCGGATGGAGTTCCCGTAAAAGCGGCCGCAGACTCGTCCAGGTGTGGGAACCAGCTAGAACACGTCAAAACCTCAACCACAGAGAGCCAGCCACGAAAAGACACACTTTTAACCTGGATTTGCGGACTTTTTTTGCGCTAAAACTGACGGTTCTTCTTGTTGAGGTGAGTTACGAGGGTGTGCTGCTGCTGCTGCTGCTGCTGCATGATCGGGCAATACGGAAACTCCTGAGTCATTTGATTTGAATAAAGCACTCAAAACTATTAATGAAGGTTTAAGTTTAATCAGTGAAATCTTTTAAAATCAGAGTGTTCAGGAAGTTCAAACATTTCAAAATGGCGTTAACTTCATTGGATGCAAAACGTGAAAATAAACCAAAACATAATTTCAAACTGATTGTATTAGATATAAGTTGTAGCCTGTATTGATTTGACAATGACAGGTTGATCTATTTATTTCGCTAAAACATAGTTATATTTAAGATTTGACTGAACATTTTACAAATTTCATGCCAGTTTAGACATTTTTATTATAAATTATTAACTTTCTGTTGTCATGTAATATATAGAGTTAGGAACAAAACTTCTTTAATGTAACAGTCTTTTAAACTTCAGAAATGATAATACACTTGTGGGGGGTCAGGACCTCTCAGGATGTCGAGAAACAAAATCTGGGGGTAGCGAGAATGATTTCAAAATGTATTATTTGAATTTAATTTAATCAGTTTTTTGAGGAGGGAAATTTGGATCAGATAAAGCAATACACTGTCAAAATAAACACAATTATACCTCATTTAAATAGTTTTGTAACTTAAAATTCTTACAAAAGTATATATATTTTTGCTATGGGAGTTGCGAGTTGGTAACATGGTTATTTTGGGGGTCCAAAACCCTGCACTAGAACACACTCATTTTACATTTGTTTACAGATTCATTAAAATATATTTCTTATGAGAAAATAAAATCTGTGTAGAATTCTGCTCTAATTCTTGTCATTTTCAACATATTTTAAAAATGTTTTTCACAAACTTGCTGTTGATGCAAAAATATAATTTATATTTTTATAAATTGAAGTTGCAAGTTGAAGTTAGAACATCATAAAAACTGGTCATAGGCACTTTAAGTGAATTATGAAATTGTATCTTAGACATTTCAACTAGTTTGCTTCTCTAACAAATTAGTTTATATCGTCTGTACATAGCCTCACATGCAGGAAGTATATGTGAGGCTATGTGTGTAGAAATTATTGTTGGGGGCCCACAATAGGCACACTTGCCCAGGGCCCCCAAAATTCTATCGACGGGCCTGCTTGGGTCACTAATGTAGTAACTGAATTATTTGAAAAAGCTTCAAACATGTCATGAGCGGATTTACTAATGACTTTAAATATTGTGTAATATTATAGTTTTTTTGTCCTTAAAGATGGGGTAGGTAATTTTTTATACTGCAAGCATGATTTTGATTTTAAATCTGACAACTTCCTCTCCTAAATCCTTCGACACATGGTTCATATCAACATATAATCGTCTTTGGTGGCAATTGTGGCTTAAAAAACACTTTTTACAAACAGCAAAGTGAAACTGGGGAGGACCACCCAAGCTCATCCAATAAAGTGCAGCATTTAGCTCCTGATTAGAACTAAAATTCTGTATTTTTCAGTTCAGACAGTACTCAGTGTTCTCATCTTTTCACAAAGTGCTGCATTTACCATATTCATTCTAGTAGAAAGCACAAAGGGTACTAATTCATAAAAAAGTTAGTTACCCCAACTTTAAGCAGCACCTCACATCAGATTTTGGCAAAAAAAAATCTAGTATTTAAGTGACTTTTTAGTTATAAACAACTAATTGGTTAAACTAAAGAATAATTACTATTTGTAATAACTAATTGATTACAAAAATAATCAAAGTAAAAAAAACACTTGTAAATCAGGCTCTAATATCACTTCATGTTTCCAAATCACAGTAAGTTTTTCGTATATATTATTCTTTTTTAAGTGTTCTACATTTACTTTCATTCAGGAAATTATTTGTTTGCAAAATTCAAATTCAATACAATGTGTTTATTTTGCAAAGGAAGCCAGGTTGTTTTATTATAGGTCAATAAGCTACTATCTTTTATTACAATTTATATTTAAAAAAACTATAATACATGATCTAAGAAGACATGACTATTCCTAACCTGCTTATATTCTAATATTCACAGCCTTAAGAATGTTTTGGAGCATTCTTGGACATAAGAATGATCTAAAAAAAGAAAATATAGAAGCAATAACTTACAATATTCTACTACAATGAACAGATTTATTTGCCTAGTGCCTGGTTAGTTGATACGGACAAAGTTTAGGGATCCCAGAGACAAAAATACAGTTTGTGAATGACTATTTTAGACTTTGCTCTGCTTGTAATGAATGAATGAACCTTGACTCTCACACCCAGACGTTCTATATCCTCTGCACTATCCCTTTTGTTCAAACAGCTGAAGGAATGCTGCTGAACTACGTGTACTATCAATAATACATGACTAAAGATTAAAGAAAGAACGTGTGATTATTTTAGTGTTTATATGTTTTTCACACTGTACCTGCTCGTTAGAAAAGAGGTTGTTATTTCAGACGTGAATTTCTGTGTCTTCGCTGACTTGTTTGTCTGTTTCCACCAAACCACAACCTTGTCTGTCAGCTGTCAGCTGTTTAAAAGAGACAAATGACAGCAAAAGTGCACAATTCATTGAAGCACGAGTAAAGATGCACTGATCCAGCTTTTTAATGTCT
The DNA here is from genome assembly GCA_038363315.1 of Mugilogobius chulae. NCBI lineage: Eukaryota > Metazoa > Chordata > Actinopteri > Gobiiformes > Gobiidae > Mugilogobius > Mugilogobius chulae. The sequence goes on along the minus strand of CM076395.1, from coordinate 22,708,878 downwards.
GTTCGGGTCAACCAATACCGGTGAGGAGAATGAAAATGGCTTTTGTTATTACCAGTTATTATTATCATCAGTTAATATTAAGGACAATTATGGATCAAATTGTGTCAAGTAATTGTTTTTTATCATGCAACTACTTTTCCAATTAATCCTTTGCACCTACGTCACTTGATCATGTGGATGAACCATGATGGAGGGCAGAAGCGTGTGTACGCATCATTACAGGACTGCAAAACTGACAAATTCTCACATATTTTTTGGCTTTTAGTGCATGTTCAGTACATTTGTCTGTGGAAGTAGGACATCTTTTAGACGCGCACAAAACAAGGGATTTGGAAAAGTTAATTAATGCAGCTGATTCATGCCCTCTTCCTCCTGCTATGTTTGCCGATTTAGTAAAATTTACACGTTTGCCTGACTTTACTCCTCATGTTTGTACCATTCTGTGGTAAACAGGGTTTTGTCTCACACTGGAGCAGATTTAAAAGCAACAAGAGTATGGTTTCCAGTAACTTGACTGTAGATCATGTGATGCTAGTGTTACTCACACATGATGCAAGCTGTTTCATTGCATCTTTTTTTTTTTTTCAAATGTCCTAAAAAATGTTCTCGTTAGCATTGACGTTTCTTGTTTAAAGTGTTCACTGCAAATCTGTATCAACTTAGACGGATTCCAGTTCTTTCGATTCATTGCTGCCACTCACTGGCGTCTTTTATCTTCATCAAAATGTAAATGTAAAAGCTCCAGACTTAGACTTACAACCTCCTGCCTGTTAGTGCAGCGTGTTCCACCAGATACAGACATTTTACAATTGAAATCAATAACAAACAAGCAGATTTTCGGCAACATTTCCATAGTTGTAATGCACACAGACAGAGCTTTTGCCTCCATCATAGAGAAGTGGGCGTTCCCTCGAAGAGCCTGATGACACGTGCAAAAGGTCAATAGAAAATTAATAAAACATATCATATCATTTTTTTTTTTTTGCACATTTAAAGAACAAAAATAATGTAGTCTTTGCCATGCGTACAAAATATATCATCTCTTTGTAATTTTAGTGGGTGTGATTGACAGAATAATTAGCCAATCAGGGACATGCATCGTCTTCTGCATTAAAACCAACATGGCTAAAAACTAATTCAGTCCTTACACTAGTTTTGGTTAATATTAGCTGGATCAGTGCATCCCTAGATTTTAGTTTACGTCAGTTCAAATTTTGACGCTTATTTTTTTCTTTTTATAGACATGGAGACCTTGATTTATCTACGGTGGCTCCTGGAGACGGGCGGAATCTATCTCACACCTACACCGCCCCCAACCTGGAAAACAAGCTTCTCTCCCAAACCTCCACTTTACTAAAACCCCAAACTCTCCCTCCTCTTTTCACTTCCTCCTCTCAGCCTCTCCTCCGTCCATCTCTCCAACCCTCCGGCCTCACCTCCACCTCCTCTAAACTCCTCTCTCAAACTCTCTCACCCTCCTCCTCCCTCCTCAGCACCCAGAACAAGCTGCTAAAGACCCAATCCCGTCTCATTCCGCTCCTAAGCTGTCCGTGTTGTCCACTGCGTTGCCTGGGAGTGCTCTGCTGAACCGGTTTGTTCACGGCGGAGCGAAGGAGACGGATGGAGGGGATCAGGGCAGAGACACACCCATCCTTGTGTCCTGCGCCGGGGAAGACACTACAGTGGTAAATCTCAGCTATTCTATTAAGCTTACTGCTGTGTGCATGTGTTTTACTGTCAGATGAACACGCGGGCACAAAGGAAACAGCTCTAATCAGGACATTTAATATTCCAATGATATTTAATACAGATGGAGGGTAACTGGTGGGTAAAAAAAACATACGGAGGGAAAAACTGCTTAAATGTAGCTTTTTGTTTACTGCAAAGTGGCATCTATAAAGTGCTTTTGCAGAAGGATGGGCTCTGGATCCAAGATAAAATCACACTCACACTAAAATACATTTGACTCCTTAGTATAGATACAGATAGTTATAGAGGGATTATCGGTCGACGTCACTTTCTGCTCGACGGCGCGTGCTTCATGCAGAAAGAGACGCTGTCCATCTAGTTAGCTGGGGAAACTTCTTTGATTAAAACAACAAAACAGGACACAAACTAGTTGTATTGATCAGGTCTGAACCGGTCTAATGGACGTCTGTCTCCTGAAGCTTGAGACAGTGTTTTTCTCGCCATTTTTTCACCTGAATGTAACTTTTAAGTGTTGTAGGTTTGAATTTCATTGAAAAATGTTGATTTAGCAGCAGAACTTTTGTTTTTGCAAAGTAATAAACTCTTGTAGTTAGCTGACAACAGCTTGGCTTGTGCTGTTACCAAGGTTTGTGTCAATCAGCGACTGCTAAACATAATAAATCCCTCTATAGATAGTCGATAATACCTTATATTTGGGGGCGTGGCTTGTCATGGTTGTTCTGTATCATTGGGATGATATATTTCCATAAATCCATATTTGTTGTTGTAGTTGTTGAGAAGTGAGTAAAGCTGTTCTTTCCAATTAAAAAGTTTCACTTTGCAGTAAAAAGTGTATAATATATACCATTATTCTGCCTCAAAGTTTGACGTTTACTTTAAAACCTGTTTTTACTGACAAGTCAAGGTTAAGGTATACTTTATTGTCCCCTTGGGTAAATCTGTCCTCTGCATTTGGCCCATCCTTATACCTCTGGAGCATCTCCTCATGATCAGTGATCTTCACAGTGCAGCGCTCAGGGACACATCTCCAGATGTTCTTGCCTGGATTGGTCAGGATACCGTAGCTGGAGGATATTACCCTAACATACGTTATGGACAAAGGAGTAGTGGTCGATTTTTTGATTCAAAACCAGCAATCAACAAATTGACAATTTTGACATTTTACTTTCATATGACTAACAGATATGTATATTTTATTGATTCAGTATTTGATTGTTGTCTTAAATGTATAGTTATTGAGATACTGTTAGTGTAGTAGTACTCCGGTATTAAGGTCTTGGTCTTGTCTTGGCCTCGAGCAAATTTGGACTCAGTCTCATCTTGATCTCGAGGGTGCTTGGACTTGGTCTAGTCTTGACTTGATCTTGACCGTCTTGACTTTGTTTATGGATTGGTCTGGACTTGTCTCTGGACTCGGTCTTTCTTGAACACCAAACCTCATTTATTGCACCAGAGAGCGCAGTGACCTGTCCCAGACACAGTTTGTAATAAGCACTGCACAATAAGATCAAAATCAGTCCTCAGTGGTCTTGGTCTTGTCTCGGTCTCGGGACTCTGTGGCCTCAGAATGGTCTTGGTCTCAATTTGTGCGGTCTTGACTACTACACTAGACACTCTACTGATTCCCGGTAATTGCCCAGCTTTACCATGAAAGGTTTAGTCAGTAATAGGATAAGAAAATTAAGACTTTTTAGTTTTTCCAAATACATGTTGCTCTTGCTCCACATTTCATGAACATATTAAAGACAACAACAGGATGATGAGCCACAAATGTAAAAAAGTCAGATTGAAAATGTGTACAATAATTTTTTATATTTTCGGCAAAGTACAATGTCATTATAATCTTGCCCATTGTCTGTACTTGTGTGTGAGTGTCATTAGCAAAGAGTTTTCAGTAAAGTAACATTTTCTTCTGGTTGTGCAGCATTACTCTGAGGACGATGTGGACATGTCTGAGGAAGAGTCGTTCACGTTTGATGAGGAAGAAGAGGAGGAGAGCGCGTCGGCCATCTTTGAGTCTCCCGATCTGGTGGAAGAGGAAATGGAAGCGACCCTGATGGAAGCCGAGGTCACGACGCCGGAGTTTGAGGAGCTGAAGAGGAACGAGAACGAACGAGAGGAGCAGCTCAACGACAAGAAGGTGAGAGACATTTCTGCATAGCTTTAAATCTAACATCAGTTGTCTATGGGTTTGAGTGCTTTTGTATAGATGGTTTCCACTGACTTAAGAGTAGTTTTGTTTGTCAGGGTCCAGCTTGTAATACAGTAATTCAAATGGGATCGGATCATACCATTTAAATGTATAATTGCTGAATTTGTAGGGATGCACCGATCCAGCTTTTTCAGTTCCGATACCGATTCCGATACTTTGGCTTTAGTGTTTGCCGATACCGATATCAACCGATACCAGTGTAGAACTGAAATACCTTATTTTTCTTATCAAAGCATAAGACATTTGGTTATGCAGTGTTATGTAACTATTATTTAGATTTAATGTGTACATAATGAACAGGTTGTAGGCTGTATCCCATTTCTATTCCCCGTAACACAGATCCATAACCGCAAGAAGATTCGTTGAGAATGGGAGAGCACTGGCTAAAATTACTGATTGAGACCCGCCAGTGTCTCTCAAAATGCGAATTGGACGCTGAGGTGCTTCTCCAGATAAAGACACAAATCCTTCAAATATGAAGGGCTTAAAACAAGCGTCTGCATTTTGTCTGGTGTCAGGTGCTAAAATATCAGTTTTAATTAACCCGACGCCTGTTGGTTGGGGTGCGGATTGATCCGCTTTTCTTTTTAGAGTCAAACAATTAGCGATAACATGTCCAGGTTTGTGACAATAAAAACACTCCCGTTGTTCTCTGCTACTTTTAATATTGCTCTGAGAACTAGGACTTGGGTCTGGAGCAAAAGAACGTGTTTTTTCAACTGGATTTGTTACAAAAGTAGTGCGGTGTGTCAGTACAAACTCATCGGCCAAAACAGCGGCCTCAGCTAAAGTTTTAACTTTTTGTTCGTTCAGATAAACAACAACTCGTTCAGGAAGATTTTTCTTAAAGTCTTCCAACAAAATTAGTTCTCTTAATTTTTGGAAATTTTCTGATTTAGCTGACACACACCATTTATCAAAAAGTGTTCCCTTCTCCCTGGCAAATTCAACATAAGTCCTACCGGGGGCCTTCTTATGATTTCTGAATTTTTGGCGGTAGGCTTCAGGGACTAATTCGTAAGAACGCAGAATGGCAGATTTAACAGAATCATAATTCATACTTTCTTCAAGAGATAGAGCGGCAGCGACTTCTTGGGCCTTGCCGTGAACCTTACATTGGAGCAGAGTTGCCCATACCTCGCGCGGGCACTTTAAGGCCAAAGCAATGCGCTCAAAGGCAGGGAAATAAGAATCTACTTCAGACTCTCTGAAAATTGGAAAAAGTGAAACATATTTACTCACGTCCAACGCGCAGACCTGGGCAGTGGAAGACAAGGCGTCAGCAGCAGGAGCAGGGCAGACGGGAAGGCGGCCTTGGGCCTCAAGCTCAAGACGTTTTAGGCCTAGTTTTACTTTTGTCTCGGCCTCAATTTCCAGCTGTTTTATTCTTAATTGTAACTCCATATGGGCATTGCGCTCTTTCTCCGCAGCTTCCATTTTTAAGCGCTCTATGCGTAATCTGTGCCGCGCTGCTGCTTTTCTGGATTCAGGTGTGCTCGTGGGTGACAGAGGTTCAAACCGAGGGAGCGTAAACGGTTGATCACGCCGATCAGCAGCCTCAGCCGGCTCTCCTACCACACGAGTTGGACTTGTTTGTCCCTCCAGTTTGGAGTGTGGGCAACCCCGGAGGTAGTTACTGGCACAGCCGGTTCGTGCTCCGCCTGTTCCACATGAACATCCGCCGAGGCCTCTGGTTGCTGCAGACTCCCATGTTCCACTAACCAGTTTACAATCGTTGACTTTAGCTCTGCTTTTTTCATGGATTTGTCAAAAAGAATTTGGAGGTTCTCTGCAATTTGGACCAAATCAGCTTTCTTAAATTTGTCTAGTTCTTCCAGCGTTGGCTGTTTTAAGAACTGCTCCAAAGTGGAGGCCATTGTCCAGTGCGCTCACTTACCTGTGCAAAAAATTGAAAAACACTTACCTACACTGTCAAAAATAATTTGGTGGTACAATTTTAGTCTCGGGAAATGAGTTACATTGATCCCGGACGAGCCCCCATTTGTTACGACCAGGGGTGGGGAAGTAACAATAAAATAACCAGATGGAAATGGTTTACTAAAATTGAAAAATTATTTAATGACAAAATAAGGTAAAATGGTGTAACAAAAGGTGTCCAAAATTGGGTTATAAATTGACAGAAAATAAAAGTAATAAATTGAAGATTAGTTTAACAAACAAAAATAAAGAATTAACCAATAAATCGAGTGCTCCAACTAATTACAAACTAAATTTAAAGAACAAAGTTTGCAATAATAATACTAAACGAGTGTCTCTACGAAAAATAATTAAACAAATGTATTGCTAGCACAAAATGTGTAAAACTAAGCAAACAAAAGACAAAAAGAGACACATGGCGGGGCGAGCTGACATGGAGCCAGGGTCAGCCGCCACAAGCGGAGCGGGTCGAGGCCTCTTATGGGGAACGCCCAATCAGGTGTGGCACCGGGTTGGAGGAGCGGAGCGAGTTGAGCCAATCCGGGGGTCCAAGGCGTGGTCAGCCACCGGCCAATGGCGTCGACGAGTCCTCCAACAGTTCATGCACACAGAGCACAGAAAAACGGGAGAGGCAACAAAACGAGGGCCAAAACCGTGGCCCGTAACATGTGCAAGTCACAAAACAAAATGTCAAACATTATGTTCTGAATCAACATCTTGAACAATCAATCAACATGTTCTGAATCAACATCAACCAGTAAATTAGTCTCATTATGTCCAATTAAATGCACAACAATGGTATCGGCTGAACCGATATCATAGAGTCGATACCCGATCCAGAAAAATTGCCTCAATTGGCGACGATATCCGATCCTAGTATCGGATCGGTGCATCCCTATGAATTTGTTGTTAGATTGTTTCTTATAGGCCGGAAATTTGATAAATTATATCTAATTTTATTCATTGTCTTTTTGACATGTTGCTCTCAAGTGTCTGGTTTGATTTCCCGCTCTGCTTTGCACACAGTCATGGAATAAACCATGATCTTGAAGGGCATTGCCAGAGCAATAGCAATAGCAACTTCACGAGTTACCAACCTCGAGTCTAAACGACAGCGCTGAGACTGAGAGAGGGCAGAGGGAGATTGCTTAAATTTGAGAAAGAGTGTGAAAGACAGATCGGAGCATATGTTCTTTACTGAGATGTGTCCATTTAAACTACGCTTGTGTGCGAGAAAAGTTGAGAGGAAAAGCCAATCAGAAAGAGACTGTGTGTGAAAGTGTGTGTCTTACTTTAACCATTATACTTTTATTGTTTCTCTCCTTCAGTATCTGCTGCTGAACATCGTCTGCTGCTCTTTGGTGAATAAAACGAAGTCTCCAGGTCAAACAGACTGGGACAAGGAGGATTCGGTCTGGACTAAACTCATAAATCTGGCCAAACACATTTCAGAACAAGATCCTCAGTTTCTCCTGAAGGTGAGACAATAAAAAAACAGCTTTGTTCAAACCCCTGGAGCATGATAAACTCTACAAACTTTTCTGATGCAGGTGGCAGTTTACACTCGTCAGGAGCTGAACATCAGGATCACAGCCAACTTCCTGTTAGCTTTAGCGGCTAACCTCACCTCCACAAAGTCTCACGTCCGGAGGTATTTCTGTGCCGCGGTTCAGCTGCCTTCGGACTGGCTGGAGGTGGTCAGGATCTACAGCACTGTGAGTACGAACTAGAGAAAACATGCACAACATTACAGGACACCCAGGCCATGTTTAAACTACAGTAATCCTAATGGAGTTCATGAACATTTGCGGATTTAGTTGACGATATACTGTACCTACATAGCGTTTATCATTGTTATAATTATGTGTTTCAGGCTGTTTTAGTTACAGTGAAAGTTCCAAGTTTTGCTTTTTTCATTATTTGTGTTTTAGCCTCTGCAGAGCCTCCACTGTCTAGTCATAAGTTACTTTTGTTCAAGGTTTTAGAGAGATCAGATGAAAATTATGAAGAGTTGCCAGGTCTGCGTCTTTATAGGAACTTTGGGCTTCTTTATTTGGAAAGTGGCTTGTGATTTTTGACAGTCAAGGGTTGTGAATTTTAGCTGTTTTTCAAGTTTGATCCATGAAAATATCACCTTTAATAATGAAACATGAAGCACAAAATGTGTTTTAAAGTCTTTATTAATGATAAGATGGTTTGTTTTGGCTTTTGTTGAAGGCTTGTCGCTTAATAATCTCTGAAAATCTTGCAACACTGGGAATTAGTCACAATTTCTGTTAGCTCCGGTTGCAAAATGAGCTGTGGTGCAATCATATCACAATATTCTAAGATTCAACTTTTCCACATGAATATACACGAAAACTCTTTCCAAATTTACGCAGTAGAAGACACACACAAAACAGAAGTTTTCAATTGATCTACCTGATAAAATATCAAATAAATAATGAAATAAAAATAAACTCCAAGTACGGAGTGGGCTGCAACGCGTTCAGGTTTGGGAGAATGGAGACGCTAAGGTCTGAGTCCACCTATTCATGACCAGGGCACTGGTAGTTCCTTTACGTTCTGAATCAAAAAGACAAGAAATCAAAATTTCCTGGCTGAGCACCTTCAGAACCCCTGTGAAGCTGAGACATGATTTTTTAAATTAAAATCTATATATTTCATTTAAAGCTTGGTGTTGGAAGCTGATAAACATATATACCCCCCCACACACACACAAATTCTTGCACAAGCATAAAGTGAGGACATTCATTGACAAAATGTATTACCCAGCCCCTTACCCTAACCTTAACCCTCCAAACTAACCCCCTGACCCTAACCCTTACCCTAACCTTAACCCAATTCTAACCCTAACCTTAAAACCTCATCTTGACCCTCAAACAGGCCAAAACAGGCCCTTCAGAAAGTGAGGACTAGGTAAGATGTCCTCACTTTCCAAAAATATCCTCACTTTGATAGTAGAATGCAAATTTTGGTCCTCACTTTTATGTATGTTCAAGAACACACCCACACGCACACACAAAAAAACTGTTTTACAGCTTGTACAGTTAGAAACTACATGAATACGAGTGACTTATCAAAGTCTCTGTGAGATTAAAAAGGGGTTATCAGTCCTGCGCAAGTTGCCTGCAGAAAGATATGCTGTCAATCTAGTTGGCTGGGGAAACCGCTTTGATAAAAACAATAGAACACGACAAGAGCAGCTGTTTGGATCAGGTCTGACGTTCACTCACCTAAATGTAACATGTTTGAGTTGTAAAGACGCATTTCATTCACAAATGTTGAATTAGCACCATAACTTTTGTTTACACACGGTGAAAACTCTTATAGTTAGTTAACAACAGCGCTGGTTAGTCTTGCTGCTACAGTTTGTGTCGATCAGCGGCAGCTCTTTCTGCTGTCTGCACACGCATCTCCCGTGTTGAGAAACAAATACTCTCTTTATAAGCAAGTTAGATGCTGTTACCTGCTTCAGCTTACTTTCACAGCCTTTTCATCCTTTACTAGGCCCTTCACACATTTGTAATAAATATATCCTGAATTGTTATTTGTATTTTGTGTGCAGTGTTTCAGTCGCTCGCTGCCCATGTGCCTGAAGAAAGGACTGACCGACAAATTCAAACAGTTCAGCGAATATCAGCTGGCAAAATACAACACACGGAAACATCGATGCAAACACAACAGCAAGAAGTCCAAAGGAAAGGTACGCCCACTTTTAACATTTACATACACGTTTTTTAAGTTCTGAATATTTGAGTAACCTTGTTTTGTCCTGCAGCTCAGAAAAGTAAAATCTTAAATATAATCATAAATGTAGTCTAACCTGCACATTAACTTGCATATACAGTATTTTTTAATGAAACCTGAGAAATGTCGAAGCTAAGGGCTCAATTGTTGCTTAAAAATTGCTGAATAATTCTAATATCAGAAAGACGTAGAGATAAAATGTCACAGAACTAATAATTACATTCATGTTTTCATTATCTGCAGAAACCGTCAGAACAGCAGATCAAACGCTGGGCAAATCTGGTCCGAGCAGAGCCACAAGTGATCAAAAAACTGGTGAGAAGACGACACATTCGGAGGCATTAAGTTAACTAAATCACTCAGCTCGTGATGTTTTACGATTGCCGTTTTGATTCGTTTCAGATTGCAGGCGATCCCAAAAGGCAGGTGGTGGACAAAAAGCAGAGTGAGTTCAGTCTGAAGAAGATGATCAAAAGACTCCACATCAAAGATCCAGCCGAATACGTGATGGCCATTTTGGGACGCAAGTAAGACACAAGTTACGGTAGATCTCTTTGATGGGTCCACGTTTAGTCCTTACTCTGGTCCACGTTTAGTCCTTACTCTGGTCCATGTTTAGTCCCGACTCTGGTCCACGTTTAGTCCTGACTCTGGTCTGCATTTAGTCCTGACTCTGGTCCACGTTTAGTCCTGACTCTGGTCCACGTTTAGTCCTGACTCTGGTTCATGTTCAGTCCTGACTCTGGTCAACGTTTAGTCCTGACTCTGGTCCACGTTTAGTCCTGACTCTGGTCCACGTTTAGTCTTGACTCTGGTCCACGTTTAGTCCTGACTCTGGTCCACGTTTAGTCTTGACTCTGGTCTGCATTTAGTCCTGACTCTGGTCCACGTTTAGTCCTGACTCTGGTCCACGTTTAGTCCTGACTCTGGTCCACGTTTAGTCTTGACTCTGGTCCACGTTTAGTCCTGACTCTGGTCCACGTTTAGTCTTGACTCTGGTCCACGTTTAGTCCTGACTCTGGTCCACGTTTAGTCCTGACTCTTGTCCACGTTTAGTCCTGACTTTGGTCCACGTTTAGTCCTGACTCTGGTCCACGTTTAGTCCTGACTCTGGTCCACGTTCAGTCCTCACTCTGGTCAACGTTTAGTCCTGACTCTGGTCCACGTTTAGTCCTGACTCTGGTCCACGTTTAGTCCTGACTCTGGTCCACGTTTAGTCTTGACTCTGGTCCACGTTTAGTCCTGACTCTGGTCCACGTTTAGTCCTGACTCATTTTTGTATTCTCTCTTTTTCGCAGGTATCCGTCTGATGTGAAGGCGTTCACTCACAGTGGGATCAAAGGCTCGTGGGACAGAGACAGAGCCGGGAAAAGGATGAAGCTGAAAGAGCCGGAAACCTGGGAGCGACTTCTGTGTCAGGAGGGAAACAAGGCCGCCACGTGGGAGAAACTCATAGGTACTGCCTCACAGAAAATTATATATTCACAAGCTCTCTGAACGTCTCTCTCTCGCTCTCTCCAAACATATTTCAAACAAAACCGTCTGCTAGAAAGAGAGTGGAGAGCAGCAGTGTGATTGTTTTAACAGCAGGTGTTTGTGATCAGTGCAGTTTTTAGTGGATAAATAGACGCTGATGTCAACTGTTAACATTTCTTACAGGTCCCTAAAACTATTTCTTAGCTAAACCCCTTTCAACTTTTGAATACTAATTATTAAAACCCAAAAGTGTCATTCTGGCCCAAGTTTACTGCAATCGCCAACTTTACTGCTTTGCCAATTTCCCAAAGAAAACTACAAACCCTGAGCCTTGCACTACAAAGCTAGAAATGTTGTTTTGCGATGTAAGTTCTGGGTTAAACCTGGTCTGACAACGACGAATCTGGATCACTTTCTATCGGGGCAGATCTCTATGGCAACATACAGCAAACTCGATACGTTTCCGAATACGTTTTAAAAGACAAGGTGCTGGTCAATCGAAGACTAGACTTTAGGCGTCAGAGAGGGAGAGAGACAGAGAGAGAGGGCAGCCGAGAAATGAGGAAATGTGAAAGTCACGGCATATTCTTTTATATCAAAGCAAATTTTAGTATGTCCCATTTATTCGATTTTTTTGAAACTATATATTCTGCCTCAAAGTTTGACTTTTGCTCCAAACTACACATTTTTACTGACAAAAGATTGTTTTTCGATCTTTTGATTCAAAACCCACCACCAAATAATTGATGATTCGGTTCGATTTGATCTCGATCTCTCAATTTTTCACTTAATGAAGTTTGCAGCTTGCTTGTTCTGATTGGTCAGTTAGCGTTAACTCCGCCTCTGCTGTCTGAACTCACACGGCTTCATTGAGAAAATCCAGAGTTAACAAATCCAGTTGTGAACTAATTTAGTTGGACAGTTTATCCAGAGCAGCTAAAAAAATGGGTTTGTCAATCCGGGTAAGAAAAACTGATCCACGATAAGTTCAGCGACGTTGTAGTACAGGGCTTATACAAAAGACTGAATGATTTTGTTTAGACGTTTTAGCGAAAATAGGCCAGAGTCATACGGGGTTAAAAAGGGAGTTTGTTACCTCTATTTGGTAAATTACAATAGAATATTTTTGCTCGAAGTGGGTGTCATTAAAGCATGCATTATCTTTGTTTTATTTTGTTTTATTACAGATAACAACTCTCTTCCTTTCATGGCGATGTTGAGAAACTTGAGGAACATGATCACGACCGGCATCAGTGAGACTCACCACAAGAAGATCCTCAACAAACTTACCAACAAGGTCACAAAACTCTTACATCTAAATCAGAATAAAACAGCTACAACAGAGCATAGTGTCTTTACGTTTATGTACTGTGTAAATAAACATTTGTTTGTTCTTATTTTAACAGAAGTCTGTGATTCAGAGCCGACAGTTCCCGATCCGGTTTCTCTCAGCTTATAAAGTCATCATGGAGCTGCAGAACTTATGTGAGACTCTTGTAAAACGCACTGATAAATATATTAGACAACAATGTGAGAACAAGGCTGAGGGTTTGGGAATTTCAAAAGTAGGTACTGGACGATATTTTTTGAGCCAATGCCAATATTTCGTGACAGATAAAATGTATTTCTCTGTGATCTAAAATCCGAGCTAAAATATTATGTGGCACTATATTATGTAAACATGCAGTCACATTTTAGCTTACCGTTTTTTCCGGTCGCCAAGGAGCATAAGTCGCACTTTTTGGGGGATATTTATTTTACATAATTCGACTCCATAAACAAACGCGGGACACGTTTTTTAATCGTGCATCTGTCAAGGATTGCAGACATGAGGCAAAACTACAAGATGCAGATAAAAACATGACTAAACTCTGCATTAATCAGCTCTTACTGTATATTATCACTAAATCATCTGCAATAAGCATTTTGTCTATTTGACTTTCAAAAATTGCAATGTGACTCGAGTGAAGCTGTTTCTTCTGCAGAAAGTTCCACACATCTATTTCTGCTAAATCCACTGCCTGTTTTGCCCAAACTCCATTTGTCTCTCCTGCATAAACAGCAGTCCTTCATTCATTCCTGTGGAAAGTTTTCCTTCGCGCTGCTTCTGCCATATCTGCGAGTGCTCCTCATGAAACAAAAAAACTGCAGCTGCGAGTTTTCGTTGTGCAGTCACCAGACAAACATCAGTTTGTCTTTCAAGCGATCATGATCAAGAGAACTACTCTTCTTGAAATTAGACCGAATCAACACTGTTGAATAAAGCTCTATGCCCTCTCGTCACAGTCAGTGTGGTTCTTGAGACTGCTGGCCTGGGATCCAGAACCCACACTTCAGCAAACTGCAAAGAGTAGGTCTGGTCACCACGCCCTCAGCCTGCATTTCAGATCAAATCTACATCGTACCGGACAATCAGGTTAGTTTATTTGTGTGACGCAGATGAAACAAAGAAGTTGATTGGTCGTCTGCATTTAGACCAAAATCTAACTTCACATTAAAATCGTTTTTTGCTTCGCTCATTGATTCTGCAGAAATGCGCGGTGTTTTTCAGTTCCATGTGTTTTTTTTTCATTAATTTTTTTTATCGGGAGCAGCCATGTTGGATTTTACACGGCGGAAGATGCGTGTCTGTGATTGGCTAATTAATCTGTCAATCACGGCTACAGAAATCCGAAAGAGGGACATGGTGGCCAGATGATATATTTCAAATATATCGTATGGATTTTCCAGGCAATGAGACTGCAGCCTCCAGGTTTGCAGTTTTATAAAAGTTATCTCTGCACTTGCACAAGTGTCTGCAACTCGGAGGCGACAGTGTCACGTCTCACTGTCGGAACAGCAGTGCATGAAACGGCATTTGTCCCTCGTTTGAGAAGCAGGAACAGCTCGAGTGTGAATATATATGAATAACTATTCACAAATTCACATTTATGTTTATATAGATAAGTCGCACCCCCTGTCAGATCATGGAAAAAAGTGTGACTTATAGTCCGGGAAAAACATGGTCATTCTTTGTTTATGTACATTTTTAGTCTTTAGTTGGTCAAAATAACAAATGTTTTGAGGACAAATTGGGACTGACACATGTCACACAGAGACTAAAGTATCTTCCAAAAATATCGAACCAATACTGATTCTCTTTTTGTCCAGAAAGTTGCACAGTGCACCTTTTTAATAGGGCCATAATCAGCTAGAAACTTCTACAGCATCTTTGCTCAAATTATATGCCATTCGTTTTAATGATCCTGTTTTAGACTGGTTTAGGTCCCAGAGCAAATCAGGTCTCGTCTATCCCTGGTTTAATTTTGGTTCAGTATTTGATTGGCAATTCTGTTTTTGTTTGCATTTTAGCTTTTATAAAACTGTAATATGTCTTGAATTTTTATATGAAACAAATTCAAACTGTGTAATAGTGTGGAGCTTTTTTGGCACTTTTCATCCCTCAAAAACATCTGGCCTTCCTGACAAAAAGACATTTGACAAAACACTTATTACAAATGCTGTCGTCTTTGTCTTTGCAGCTACAGCCACAACTGAGGAAGTCCCAGCCAGAAAAGACATCCTGAAGGAGGTTCTGAAGAAGATTCCCAAAAGCCAAAGGTTCAAGAGCCAGGACTGGGACCAGACTCCGAAGAGCCGCCTGCGCACCACTCTGTCTGTGCCTCTGGTTTACAGACTCTACAAGACCAAGAGAGCTCAGCTGCTGGCCGCCGCCGGGTATGAATGAACACTGCTCTAAACTCTTTGAAATGTAGCTGTTATTTTCAAGATTCTTGAAAATAACGCGCCTGCTGCAATGTGACTTCATCAATCATTTGTCTCACTTAGATCAGCGTGTGGTGCGAGGTGCGAAGGTGCGCAGGTTCAGTCCTCGTTTCGTTGTTTCATTTATCTCATTCTCAATTTTAGAAAATACTCACATGTTCACATCATGAGCTCATGTACTTATGTCGGCTAAAGCAAAGGCTACACAATGTCTGCAAAGTTAATAAAAAGAATCTTGACGTGCAAGTAAGAAACTAGATCTGTGCACAGCCTCAGAGCTGTGAACTTCTCCACACGTCAGGATCGCTCCCACACAAAACTCACATCACTCACAACGCACTGTCATATTTGGTGCTGTCAATCAATGTTCACACCACTGGGCGTCTCTTAAAAGGCCTCCGGGCATCTCCCACTTTTGCCAGTCTGTTTGAGGTTTGGTTGTAGGCGCACTTTAAGGAAAGTTGTCTTAGACGTACAGGCTGTCACACACAAAAAAATATATAGAGCAAAGCATAGACAACACTTGTACAGCACTGCTCTGCTCTGTGACCTAAATTTAAGAGCTTCACTGAATTTGAAGAAAGTAGTTTACACCAGTGTCTTTTTTGTTTCTTGTTAGTGGCATCTCGATAGGAGCAGTTCTTTTTGGGAATATAAAACATGAGAGGGTCAAACATAATCTTCTTCGTCTGTTTGATATTGTATTTTGTTCATAAGCCAGCAGACTTGGTGTGTCCTTTGACATTTACAAAATATTTTCATGCCTTGATTCAATTATGTCATAACTAAAACATGTTTGGTGTAAATATGTGTTGTTGAGACAAAAACCTTTCATGGCTTTTTGTTTCGACCCGGCTTTAAACACATGTTTTTTAATAGTTCAAAGAACTTTTTATTTTTAAATTAAACAATAATTATGCAAATTTACTTTTAAAAATTCTTATATTAAACTTTAAATGAGGAAAAAAATGGGCTTTAAAGGACAATAATGAAGCAGATAATACATAATACTTGTCTTCTAAATGTAAAATAAGTCTTTTGTCTCCATGGTTACAGTAAGCAGACGTACTCTGTGGAGCTGCTGCAGCGTTATCGAGACGCTCTGGAGAAGGCAGTGCAGATCTCCTGTCGTTACAACATTCCTCCTCTTCCCGGGAAGACGGTGCTGCTCCTGTACATGAACTCTGAGGGAGAACGCTGCTCCCAGGACTTCTGCCTCCCCCGGACCCGACCCTGGAGCCACGAGAGAGACGCAGGATCAGGGGGAGGAGAGGCGACGCCAAACCAGACGATCCGCTGTCTCCAACTGTGAGAGAGTCATAAGTACAGGGGCGTTGGACTGGGGGGGTAAATGGTGCTAGTTTCCCCGGGCCCAGGACAGGAAAGGGCCCCCAAAAGCAGATCATTTTTGTCTGAGATAGACTGAGATAGATCTCAGATAAAACGCAGCAAATGGACTTTGGAAATAAATAAAGAGGAATACTAATTGGGCAGATTATTAATAAATACAGCAGCTTGAGATTATAACAGGGTTTGTACAGATTTTAACTTCAGGTTTTCCATGATTTTTCTATGACTTCTCCAAAACAATTCCCAACTTTTCTATGACCTTAACCTGATGTTTGTTAAATACTTTTCAGTGAACAATCATCTTTCATTAACTGATTAAGACCAAAATATAACGTTCTTATGGATTTTTAGACCCAAAATGAAAAGGATAAATTCCCAAAGAAGTAACATGTTTTCCCCCATTTTAATGAATTTATTTTTATTCAATTTTGTTCTGCCTTTCCAAAAGCAAAATAATGATTAATAAACATAAGTAAAACAATAAACAATAGTAATGATTTTATAAACATAAATGACTCAGACGTTTAATTTTTTTCCATTTTACTTAAAAAAATAATATAATAAATATCAATATTCTGCCTCAAAGTTTGGCTTTTGATCCAAACCACAAGTTTTTACTGACAAAGCATTGGTTATTGATCTTTCGATTCAAAACCAAATAATTTCCATGACTGAATCTTCTTGATCTCTCAAATTGCCCAAAGCTTTTCAAAATCCAAAGAATTCCAAAACTTTTCCAGGGCCTGGAAATTGAAAAAGAATTTTCCATGACTGTACAAATCCTTATAATATTATAATCCAGAGTTTGCAGAAAGAAACAGCTGGATTCAATATTTATGCATATTCATTTGAATATTGTCAATAGAAATCACAGCGTCTGAATCCAGCAACATTTATAATACATAAGATACAAATACAAAGGTTTTCTAAGTATACATGTTTGGCATAATTTAAAAGTGTTTAATCGTGATTGCAGAGATTATGCAAATGACACAACAGTATTAGGCTATAAAATTTTAAGTACTGTGTCTTTAAATGGGGTAAATGACAGTAAAACGCCAAACAAACAACAGGAACACGTATTATTTTATTATTTGTTGTGTGACAGCTAAAATGTCTTGTATCTTCAGCTGCTAAATTGTTCACATTAACAGTTTATTTGTGTTCAGGGGAATTGATGATAAAGACCTAAGAATAGTCAAACTAATACAGGATTTTAGATTAGCTGTTTTCATGCTGAATAAGACACAATATTTAGTTGTTCGTGGATTGAATTATGTCTTTGTGACTTGGTAATTGTGTTCATTCAGATTGTGATTTTGATTCTTCATCTGTTCTTTCTTTCTCTCTGAAGTACGCGGAAGTGGGCGCGTTGTTGTCTCTGATGATCTGCAGCAGCGCGGAGGACGTCAGTCTGGTTCTTGTCGACGGTGTTGTTTTTGAAAAGGTCAAACTGGGGTCAAACCTGCTCGAAAACGTCCGAATGATCGTCAGGAGACTCAGGGTGTGTAGAAATGTTTACTATGTTATTTTTCATAATTAAGCTAACAAATTGCAAAACTATTTTTATTCAATATTTGCTTTTGCATTAGAAGCCTGTTAAATCCAAAATCAAAAGTTTGGTTTGATCAACACGGAGAGAGATAAAAAAAAAATCATGATTTTATTTTTTCCCAGATGTTCTAGCCCTTGTTCCAACTAGGAATGGTTATTAGTGTCATCAGCGTAATTGTGAGTTTTCTCAAATATCGGTCTAAATTCTAAAATATAATTTAATTGACCTTTATTTAACCAGGAAGGTCCCACTGAGTTTCAGAATCTCTTTTGCAGGGCAGTTCTACGAAAGACCAATATTCTTGCTAATATTTGTCCTTTCAAGTTTGCCTTCAGAGCCTCAGATTGTTGCATTTAAACTTATCAAAATAAAAGTAGAAGAGAAAGTTTACTTAAAAAATGGAAGTATGTTTACAAAAATTAAAATAATTTTATATTCCAGACACTTACATTTTGTCATATTTTTACAGAAGTGAAAATTTGATTTGTGAACACGACTAAAAGCTTATTTTGTGAGTCTTGATATACAGTAGAGGGTCTATTTGTTTATTAACACAAGGGTTGCGTGCATACCTGATATGCAGAAAGAGCTGCCGCTGATTGACACAAGCTGTAGCAGCAACACTAACCAGTGCTGTTGTCAGCTAACTACAAGACTTTATCAATGTGCGAAAACAAAAGCTATGCTGTTAAATCAATATTTGTGAATGAAATTTGACCCTACGACTCATAAGTTACATTCAGGTGAAAATAGGTTGAGAAAAACAGTGTCTCAAGCTTCAGAAGGCAGACGTCTGTCAAACCGGTTCAGACCTGATCCAAACAGCTGCTCTCGTCCAGTTTAAACAAAGAAGTTTCCCCAGCTAACCAAATGGATAGCGTCTCTTTCCGCATGAAGCATGCGCAGTAAAGCAGAAAGTGACGTCGACCGATAATCCATCTATAGACCCTCTATTTTTAAAGCTAAATATTGTTGTTTCTACTTGTTATATGTGGTTGTAGTTGTAATGGTTATCAACAAACAGATATAGAGATTGGTGTCAAAACCTCATTATAACAGTTTCTACTATGAACTTCAGCATTTCCTTCGACACATTTTTAGCGTTCTGGCAAACCAGCGTCTAATTAAAGGCTCACTTGGATAAAAGCATGATTTTGTCATTTAGATTTCTTTCTTGCTCTTTGCTCTTTGTTTAAATAAGTAATAAAAATGTCAGTTTTTACTTCGAGCAGGAATGCAGGGTTACAAAATGGACTGTTTTTTTGTCAAATGGAGGGCCGCTTTTTTACTGTTTTTATGGAAAAGTGGTTCCTGTAGCTGTATTTTTACACATTATTACACTTTTTATCACTACTGAATTGTGTAGTTGACTTTCACCTTCAGAAAGTTACATTTTTAAAGCCAACTTTCTCTTCTGTTTTTATTTTCACAAGCCTTTTTTTTGTTGCAGGAACTGGATGAAATGGACTATGACAAAAAAAACAGACATGAAAGACTACTTTACTTTCTCAAGACAAAACAAGGTACATTTTCCACTTAGGTTTTCTGTTTCTACTCGTTTAGTTTTAATACTTTCCCCTACACTTAAACCGTTCCAGGTGGATAACATCATTGTCGTGACCGAGTCGTGGACGTCTTGTCAAGTCGAATGGGCCGTAAACAACTACAGGAACGAGGTCAACAACAAGGCGCTCTACGTTCAAATCTACCTCAACTCAAAGTAAATCAAACTTCATTTTAATCTTTGTTTGCCACATTTATACATTTAAAGCTTTGTTTGTTTTAGTTTTAGTCAAAGTGAAGATTTCAGCGATAGAAACGAGGTGAAGTTGAGCGGATTCAGCGACCAAATCCTCAGGTAAAATACTTCAAACTATGTCATAAATATTGGCTGCAACTAACTATGGTTTTTGCTCCAGCTTCAGTCTGATAATAAATATAAACAACGACAAATACTGTTAAATAGTGACATGTTAAGCAAAACTTCAAGTAAACAGTGGCAGATATGGCGCTCCCCATCGGCTGCAGCCAGACCCTTCTCTGAAATTTAGCTTTTGTGGCATTAAATTAGGTTGTAAATATCTGTACGTCTAAAACACAACGCAAATAAACATTAGTGACCATTTTGTGGCCCAAACAAGTTTAGAAGCATAAACCACACTCTGAATCTGCCATTCTGGACATGATTCACTTTTACTAGGGCTGGGTATTGCCAAGAGCCTTCCGATACAATACGTATCCCGATACACGTATATGCTGATAGAATTTCCTCAATATGTCACGTATCAAGTGTCAAATGCAGAGGAATTGTATTTTCAAACTGCTCTTTGTCTTAGATACAAGTGTCTTACAAATAAGTCTTTGTTCAGCTCAATAGTTTCAGCCTTAAAGCTGTAGTCCAGGTTCATAAGTGTAAATTATATGAATTTAAGTATGACGATATGTATCCCGATACTACTCCCTGTAACGATACGCGTATTGCCAATGAGCTTGTCA
Source organism: Mugilogobius chulae (assembly GCA_038363315.1). Lineage (NCBI taxonomy): Eukaryota > Metazoa > Chordata > Actinopteri > Gobiiformes > Gobiidae > Mugilogobius > Mugilogobius chulae. The sequence continues at coordinate 22,688,626 of CM076395.1, read as the reverse complement.
CGTAATATCCCCGTATCGATACATTGAGTACAGCCCTACTTTTCACCACCTATATCATTAACACGCTTCCCTGATGATGTTTGTGTCAAATATATTTCACTATAAAGCCTTGGACATGTAACATTTACTTAGACAAACCATTCAAACATTCTGATCTTTAGACATGGCATGAAACCATGTGCTCCGTCTAATGAAGCTTTAGTACGTGACAGAAGCTAAATGGGATCGCCAGTACAATTGGAACAACATTTTGAATAGTTTTAAAGGGGCACTATGTAAGAAAAACAAACAAACAAAGTGATTTCCACTTTTGAACACCAGAGGGAGCCTTTCACATGCATTTTGCCTATTAAGCATGCTGACATCTAGCGTCAATAATCCACATTCCGGCCCGTAATAAAACATTTCAAATACGTATAAATGTATCACAATTGATGTGGAGTGGTTAACAGTGCTCTCTTAAGTATTCATGTTGTAAAGAATAAATATGATTTAAATGTTTGTGGACTATATGTGATAATTAAAATTCCTCTCAATCTTACACAGTGCCCCTTTAAGACAATATTAAAATACTAACCAATACATCTGTAGCTTAATGCAGTGGTTCCAAAACTTCTCAGATCGGACTCACAAAATATTGATGTAACCAACTCGCGACCTCCACAGCAGAATAAAATGGATGTCTTTAGAAATTTCAAGTTGGAAAACCAATCAAATTGGGCTGAAATCAATTTATTTTTGTAATCTTATTGCTTTATATGACCAATGTCTAGTCAAACCTGATGCTAAAGTTATAAAAACAGATTAAAAACCAAGTCATAATTGTAAAATTACATCTTGAAAACATCTTGCGACGCCCAGATTTTGCTTCGCGACCCGAACCCCACTTTGAGAACCACTGACTTAATGAACAACCTTGACTCACTTTTAGTTGCACAAACCCTAACCCACTTTTTTTTTTGTCAAAATGGGTCTGTCAGTCGCGGAAATGTCCTGACTTTCTTCTGTCTTTGATCATTTGTAAGTCCCAACGTGCAAAAATAATCCATATTCTGTAAAACTCCGATAAAGTTTGATAAGGAACGGTTTGTTTGTGAAGGAACGGTTCCGCAGGTCCTTCCTTCCTGCTGCTGTCAGACTGTTCAATGAACACTGTTAACTCTGGACATCACATTTAATCTTGTGCAATACTGTGTTACCATGGAAACATCTCTGGTACAACTCACTCTTGTCACTTTATCTGATAGTATTATTACCTCTATTTACACCTCCTTAAATGCTGCTCTGTACATAAACATAGTCATACTTTTACCTCATATTTATTACTGGTTATTTATTCTGTTCATATGTTGCAGTTGTTCATAATCATAGTCATATATTGTACATAATATTATATACTATATACATACTGATGCCACTTTATCTATTTATCCTGTCATATCCTGCACTGTGCCATAGCAAACACTTAATGTATATAACAGCCTTTTAACTATTGTATCTTTATATACTGTATATTTTTAAGTCTATTTTAAAACTATCTTGTTTGATTACATGCTTGTATTTTCCCTGCTGTTCTTAAAATGTGCGTTGCAAACACTGGAATTTCCTCATTGTGGGACAAATAAAGGATATCTTATCTTATCTTAATCACGGGATATGTACTGTATGCTGACGTCAGCTGCAGGAGCTCTATAAAGTCTTCCTTTGAGCAGGTTGAGTGTCTGGAGCTTCACATTTGTGGAGTCGATTAAATGCTCAGAAAAAGAGAACTTTCATGTGAAACTGACAGTCTATTCTTGGTCTTAGAAATGTAGTTATTCCTTTCATATAAAGCGCAAAATTGGTCTGATCGCAAAACATTTGAACAGTAGTGTATGTCTAGTGTCATTTTGAAGTAATTACCTTTTGTTTGAGCCTAAAACCTTTTCTCTTAGCACAAGTTTTGGAGTCTGTATATAGTGAATTAACAACCTAAAACTGCACAAACAAACAAACAAACAAATGATTGGACTGAGGTTTTGTAGTTTTATTCTGATTCTGACTCGGGATATAAACCTTTGGAGCAGTGTGTGATAATTGTGTATTTTTCTTGAATAGGTTTGTAGCGGAGCGCGGTTCGTCCAGACTCTTGGATCACGTGGAGCATTTGGACAAAGTTTACAATATCCCACCACCGGAGGGCGCTAAAGAGCCTGCGAGCGGAAGCACTGCAGTGTCGATACCAGCCAGTCCCAGCATGAGGTACAATCATTCACTGTCTGTTTGATAAACTGATAAATCATGTCAAAATGTGTTTTTACTTTCTGCAAAGCTAAAGCTAAAGTATGACTAAGACCTGGTCCACCTGAAGACAAAACGATAATAATAAAAACAAATTGCATAAACATGGAGCTGTCTTAGGATTTGCGAGCGTCCACGTGAAGCCGGTGTAAGGCCTGTAACCGACCAGAGTGTGGCGCTGTGACACTGATACAGAAAGTCACAAAAATAGAAAAAGACTTGACACTGAGCGGCGCAGAAAAATTATTTAATGGAAACAGAAACTTAGCGGAGAATTCTTTTAAACTGATCAAACATTCTGAATGAACAACATGGATCTAAAATCTACAGAAGAGACACAGAAAGTGGATTTACGCTTCAGATTCTTTAGAATATTCTGACAAAACTTCAAAACTGATTTAGTGGAGATTGTAGTGGATTTATTTAATTTTTCTGTGTCTTCTGTGGTTTGTGGTAGCCAGGCTAACGCCACCTAGTGCCTCTGCTCCATTTCATTTCACTCCAGCAACAAGGTCAGGAGTTTCAGCGTTTGTTTACTCTTGAATCCGATTGAAAAATTATTATCCAATCAGCGAACAGCAAACAGAGTTTTTCCATCAAATCCAAGCGTCTGTTTGTAGTTCCACAAGTTTGCCAGTAAATATTAATGTAACTGTATCCATAAATTTGCATCACAGAAACCACAGGCATGTATATCATCACGTTTACACGCAGCTAATAAACCGTTAGCATTAACCCGACTGCACACAGCCATGTCAACACCTGCAAAAAATTCAAATACTCATACTCCGTTTAGTAAAATTAAGAATAACTGCTTATGTAAACGCTAATCGGAATATTCCGATGTAAAAGAAATATTCAGGACTCCTCGTAAATGTGCTCCTTGCTTCGGCTAAACACAAACTGTCGAAAGAAACAAGGAAAACATGAGAACGGAGAGCCAACACCGGGTCGCTTATGAGGGTTTGTTTTCGTGTGTTAACACTGAACACATTATAACGCTATGAAAGTGCAAAAGACTAACAAACTGTATTTCTGACTCCTTATGTAAGCTGTTTGTGGTTCACTTTCCTCTGAAGATGTGGCAACAACAAATCGTCTAATCTGTTCAAGTGTTTGTGTCTTTTGGTCAAAGCACCTTTCATTCTCACAAAGTTAAACAGCAAAACAGTGTCCAGTGTTTCTTACCTACGTTGTAGAGGCGGAGACACGCAAAGTAACTCTTCCAAATTCTCTCTGGGTGTTGAAGATTCATGTTTAAAAAGAGTTTGCACATTTGTGGTGATATTTTTGAATTATTTATCTTGAAAAGCTGTTTGTAACTCAATGTTTTGTTTGTCCTGCAGGTGGAAAAGCGTGCGCGTGTTCGTCTCCTCCACCTTCAGGGACATGCACTCTGAGCGGGACGTCCTGGTTCGCTCTGTGTTTCCTGAGCTGAGGCGCAGGGCTGCTCCACACTGCCTCTACCTGCAGGAGGTGGAGCTGCGGTGGGGCGTGACGGAGGAGGAGTCTGGGAGAAGCGTAGAGCTCTGTCTGAAGGAGGTGTGTCGGTCCCAGGTCATGGTGGTGCTTCTGGGGAGAGATATGGACTGGTGCCGCCCAAACCGCAGCTGCCGGAGCTGCCACAGTATAGCTGGGTAAGAATGTGTTTAAAACTATTATTAACTGGTTCAAACCGCCTGAGAAGTGTGTGCATCTAATAGAGCAGTGGTAGCGAACCTGAGGCCAATCCAAGTGCGGCTCTTTGTCTCATTCAGAAACATTTGCTCCTTCACACTCTCTCTCTTTCTCCTTCAGCAGCACAGCAGACAGAGTTATTTAACAGACAGATTGTTTCTTTGAGAAGCATTTCAAACTCCCAGTGATATTCTGTGAAACTGGAGCTTATTTTTGGTCCTTAGCAGCAACAGGCACACAACGCAAGCTGGACATGGCCTACCCTCTGTCTGCTAAAAAAGAAAGCCGAAATTACACAAGGAATTGTGAATTTTATAGCAAAAGATATGAGGCCAGTGAATATCGTGGAGGAGCTTGGTTTTAAGGAACTAATGCATATTGTGGAGCCACGGTTTACGGTGCCAGCGAGAGAAACAGTGAGGCGCGCTTTAAATACACGCTTTGAAGACGTACGGAGCAAAATCCAACAATCTCTGCAATGTGCACAAGCTGTTAGTATCACTACAGATTTGTGGTCGTCTCTGCGGATGGAGGCTTATATGACTGTAACCGCTCATTGTATTAATGCGGATTGGGAGATGCAAAGCTTTGTACTAGAGACTAAGCAAATGGAAGAGACGCATACAGGGGACAACATTGCTGCGCGCTTGTGTCAGGTGGTGGATTCCTATCAATACTAGCAGGACATGCGCGTAGCAGTGGTCACAGACAATGCTGCTAACATCGTCCTATCTGTGGATGTGTTAAAAGACGCGGGACAGTGGCCAGAAGTCCAACTTGTTCGGTGCGCTGGGCACACTCTGCAACTGTGCGTAAACTCAGCAATTAAACAAGATCCGGTGGCACGCACAGTGGGTGCAGCAAGACGCCTCGTTGCGCACTTTAAAAAGGGACACAAAGCGAAAACTGGACTAAAAGAGAAACAGGAGCAGCAAAGAGTCCCTCAGCACGAACTCATCCAGGATGTGGCCACTCGCTGGAACTCTACCTGTTATATGCTAGAGCGACTACTCGAACAACGCTGGCCAATTACAGCCGTTCTATCGGATCCAAACTATACGAAAAGGAGTGATAGTGCACAATATCCATGTGTTTGAACAACTACTTATTGTATTTTGGTCTAAGTACAAACAATAAGGATTCAAAGTGAACAAATGTTTACAATGTTGAGCAAAAATCTACTTAACTTTGTCTCAGAGTCATTAATTAACTTTAACACATGAACTTTTTCTTTGTTTAACCATAATACAGCTTCTTACTGGGTTCAGATTTTAGATGCTCTTATGAAGCCACATGCGCTCGCCTGCTGCTATAATTGCGAATATCGTCACGTACGATTATCACGATTATGAAAAAACGCCCGGGGTGCACGGTAGCCAAGTGGTTAGAGCTCTGGCTTCCCAACAAGGAGGTCGTGGGTTCGACTCCCGGGTCGGACCATATCAACATCTCACGATCTCTCTGGGTGGAGTTTGCATGTTCTCCCCGTGTCACTGTGGGTTTTCTCCGGGTACTCCGGTTTCCTCCCACCTCCAAAAACATGCATGTTTAGGTTAATTGGGCATCACTGTAAATTTCCCTTAGTGAGTGAATGAGAGAGTGAATGTTTGTCTGTCTAACCCTGCGGCAAGTTGGCCACTGCCCAGGGTGTTCCCCGCCTAAGTCCCAAAGTCACTGGGATAGGCTCCAGTCACTCGCGACCCCTAACGGGATTAAGCGGTAGAAAATGAATGAATGAATGAAAAAACGCCACAATTATTTAATTTCGGCCCTTAATTATCGCGATTAACGATAATATTGTATATCGTCCTATCCCTAATTTCACTTTATTGGATATTATATGTTATTGAACAAACTCTATAGTTCATATGTGAAAAAGTCTGATCTAGTGTTGGCACAGTGAGTGGAAAGTTCGCTGACAGTGGAACTAAATATTCTTTTGTGGTTCTGAAAGTCTATTCTCATTCTGAAATACTTATTAATTATTATTAGTTGTAGACTAGACATGGTTTTAGTGTCCACAGCTCAGTTTAGTAAATAATATGTCAAGGAAAGATCTCAGGATGGATAGAGCTTTATACAGTTAATTATTTAAACAAATGTATGTCTCCTTACTTTCTTTACACAGTCTTGTATTGTTAAAGAGGAAAATTGTGATTGTGGTTTCATCTAAAAACACAGCCACAAAGTAAAATATGTTTATGACAGTTAAATACTCTTTCTGTGCTCAAACATAATATGGTTTTCCTTCGTCTGTTGCAGTTGTCGTCTGCTCCTGACGGTCTGTCCGTCACCGAGCTGGAGATTCGTCAGTTTGAGGCTCTTTATCCGGACGCAGCTCAGGAGAGAATGTTCTGCTACTTCAGAGACTCAAACATCACCAAGTACGAAACAATTATAAGTACTAAGTCAGACGTTTAAATATCTCTCATTCATAATCGGGAAAAAAATATAACCTTAGCATCATTTGAGTTGAACTTTACCAAATTTATAAATGTTGTGTGATGTCTGAAACACAGTTATTTGTATGTACAGTGTTGCCTCGCAATATCGCGGTTCATCTTTCGCTGTTTCAACAAACCACTAAGGGCCAGATTTATCAAGCATTTGCTCATGTGCAAAACAGGTTAGATGGAGCAAAAAGTTGGTGTAGCTGACATTTTTCTTTCACACTAAAGATGCAGAATTTGAGGTGGTGTATATCTGTTTTGTGTAATATGTAATATGTACAACTTCCAATATGAAAGTTTGTATAAATTGCTCACAAATAACATGATTTTTTTTTTTTTTTACTTTGCACCCGCAATTTAGCACCTGGCTTCATATATCAGGCCCTAACAGTCGGAGTCCACTTCAGCCTTACATTTACCCCTCAAAACTACCACAACGAATCCATGTTTGAACTGCAGCTATAAGCACAAGCACACGAACACTTACCTCGCTGAGAATAACATCCATGTTACACTTTGGCACCTGCTCTCTCTGAACAAATAGATCCACAAAACGAACGCTGTCCATCAACGCGTGTTTAAAGTCTTGGCAGAACCATGTCCACTTATTGTCAGCTCCAAAAACAGTCCGTGCTTTTGCCCAAAGCGCTCCAAACATAACAGGATCCTAAATCATCACAATGTGTACGAAGGTTTGGACTGTTGTTTGTATAAACAAGAGAGAAAATGTTTATGCCCATTTGAGAAAAGTGCAACGTGTGTGGTGAACGCTCATACTGTAGGCCAGGGGTGTCGGACTCATTTTGACAAAGGCATTGGCATCGGGATTGTCCTCGAATGGCCGGTTGTAACTAAAATTAACCATACTAATCGGTTTGCATTCAGTTTAATCGTTTCATTAGGTTTGGGTTATATAAAATAATGAACTCCCGACCCCCCTGCAAAAAAAATAGATGACTGTAATAGTTTTAATATGGAAAACCATTAAAGTTGGGTTGAAATTAATTTATTTTAGTAGTTTATTGATTTATATGACCAAAATTCAGTCAAATATGATGCTTACAGTAAAAAAAAAAACTGACTAAATACCAAGTCATAATTATAAAATACATCTTAAAATCATTGCGCAACCCTCACTTTGGGAACCACTGGGTTAAGACCCCCAGATTACTCCTGGCACTAATGTAAACCTAAATCTTATAAGATCTTGCCTTAGGTTTGACACATGTGCTGTAGGCAATAGCTACTGAAATTACTGTAAAAAATAAAGATGACGACTTTGCGGATTTTGCCTTTCGTGGGTTATTTTCAGAACGTAACCCTCACGATAAACGAGGGAACACTGTATAATTTATTCATATATAAAGTCGCTGGCTTACTTTTTTAACCCTCTTAGCTCTGTGCCTGTCGCCTGGAGAGCCGACTTCGCTCCTGAATCACGAGAAGCAGAGTCTAAAATGTCGGCTTTGAAGAGACGCCTGAGAGAGAGCGAGGCCAAAGTCACTGAGAAGTACGTTCACAAATAATAATATAATAATGTAAACATAGGCACAGTGAACGAACAAGTATATAAAGCTGTTTCCTCTGTTGTAGTTATCCGAGTGAATGGGGAGGAGTTGTGGATGGAAAGCCTCATCTGAAAAACCTGGAGAGTTTCCGTAAAGACGTTCTGGAGGATCTGTGGGCCGCTGTGAAGGAGCAGTTCATTGAGGTAAAGCATTTATTTTTTATTTCTGTGCAAAGACTTTACAATTGCTGATACTGTAGATGTTTTGCATCTTTAAACAGGACATACGGTGTGTAAAATCTACCAAAACTCCATGTTGAAGCAGTGTTCTCTCATCGTTGCTTTAAGTTATACAGTTGTCCCTCGCTCTATCGCGGTTCACTTTCCGCGGCTTCGCTGTTTCGCAGATTTTTTTAGTGCAATTTTGCATTTTTTTATTTTACAGTGTGCGGTCCTATAGAAGTACGCTGTAAGCTACTTTTCTCTCAAACTCACTGTTTAGGGACTGTATCACATTGCAGCATTCACAGGCAACAGCACAGAAGCTCTTTTAGAAAACTTTAGACAGTTTGGATCATGCAGGGGAAGCTGACCTGACGCTCGGACGTTTCTCCAGGTGAGGATTTGACTCTTTGAGCTCGTAGTTACAATGATAAGTTTGTTCATGCTGGAACGTCATTTGTGTAGTTCAAAGATGTGTTTGAGGAGCGTGTTGTGACTTCACTAGTAGGGGTGTCGGAAAATATCGATTCGGCGATATATCGCGATACTCTATTCCACGATACTCGTATCGATACTAAAATTTTGATATCGATATTTTGATGACATCATGCATTTTAATGAGGACGCTTTATATCCTTGATTTCAACTGAATTCAATGTCATTGGTGGTTCAAAATGTGCATATTCAGCCAGAACAGTAGAGGGCAGCACTGTGTCTTTAAGAAGACAATCTAATGTTAGTCCTTGGCATACAAATTAATACTATATAAAAGAGACAAGTGGTTTATTAATTTTAGAAACTTGATTAGCTTTGTGTTGCAATTAACTATCAATACTGTCAGAAAATCATTTAGTATCAATACTGTCAGAGAATCATTCAGTATCAATACTGTCAGAGAGAATCATTAAGTATCAATACTGTCAGAGAGAATCATTAAGTATCAATACTGTCAGAGAGAATCATTAAGTATCAATACTGTCAGAGAGAATCATTAAGTATCAATACTGTCAGAGAGAATCATTAAGTATCAATACTTTCAGAGAGAATCACTGAGTATCAATACTGTCAGAGAGAATTATTGAGTGTCAATACTGTTATTCATCATTTGCAAAAAATATACATTGTAATTTATGGGTGTAATTTTCTTTTTCGACTAATCAAAACAAACAATAATAATTCACTTTGTAAAAGACCAAAGTTAAAGAAAAATCGCAATATATCGTTGTGTGCCCTGTATCGGGATATATCGGGATATATCGTATCGTGACCTGGGTATCGTGATACGTATCGTATCGCCAGATTGGAGGCAATGCACACCCCTATTCACTAGAGTCCGGATGTAGTTCGTGGCTGTCAGCTCTGGAGTCCGCGTGATCCGTGGCTCTGCGGTCGGCTGTGGAGCGCAGCGGGACGGGCAACGTGTCAAAAGCAGAGCAGGCGAACGCACACAGCACCGTCCCTCTTTAAGGTCACAAAAACGACTCACGCTGTTGTATCTGGCAGTGAATCATGTGTTCAGCGCATTATTACCTGTACAAAAGACACTAATCATCATCACCAGGCAGGTTAACAACTGAAATTACTGGTAAAAAATGAAGATCATTACTTCGCAAGTTTTGCCTTTCAAGGGTTATTATTGGAACCTAACCCCGCGATAAACGAGGGACCACTGTATTTGGATTGTTCGTGCATGTTTGAGTAATCTTCTATTGTTCTGCAGCTGACCCTTGAGTGCTCAAAAAGTCTTGTTTTCACCTACCACCTACCAAGTCTGTATTTATTTAAAATAATCTAATTCTGAGTAAAATATGTAGTTGAAAATTGCCTTTCAATCTTTACCCAAATAGAGCTGTGCAATTTATTGAACTTTAGAAATGATAATGAATGTGGTTCAGTGTTTCCCAAAAGTTTATGTGGAGATCATGGTGATACAAGTAGCCCGTGGTTGAAAATATGTTATTTCATGCAATTTTGTTGCATAAAAGTCACTTTCTGCCTTTACCGATCAAAAACATTGCTTATAGATTAAATATAACTCCTTACCTATGTTTATTGCAATGCTACCAGCTTCAAGTAATATTATATCCTCATTAGTCAAATGTTTTAGACTATGGGGGCAAAAATTAGACTATGGGGGCCGCCATTCTCTATGAATGGGAAACACTGTTGGTTTTCAAGAAATTCAAAAATTGAATATCGAGTATATTGTTTATAGTAAAAACTGCCACAAAAATAGAAGAAATAGAAAAATTGAAATTTAACAAAAATTGTATTAATAACAGTTCACATTTGTCTGACAATAGGTTGTCTAGACTAGAGCTAAAATGTTCTCTCTAAAGCTAGAAAGAACACATTTGATTGACCGGTAAATCAAGAGCTTTGACTTTATACTTATCTGCTTCTTCACCACACTGGTCCGATACAATCTCACGCTCCATCCTTCAAATGCAGTGCTGTGATTGGCTGTGCTGTCCTCTCCAGTTTCACTTGGTTTTTCAGCTATATTTGCAGCCAAAACAAATACATGGTAATCAAATGTCGAAGGAAGGGAAGATGCCGGATCTAAAACTTAAGTCTTGTTTGCAATAAAAAAGAAATCAGCTACCCCACCTTTAAGGAGGCCTTAAAAATGTGTCTTATTTTTGACACAGTAGGTCTTAAACTTGTATTTTCTTGATATTTACACTTTTAATGCTTGTGCTCTGTTCACAGTCAGCAGACGAGTCCACCGTGTCGTCTGAAGAGTCTGAGCAGGAGGCGCATCAGGAGAATCTGTGTCGTCAGTTTTTCGGTCGATCTAAACTCGTCTCCGCTGCAGTGACGCTGGTGGAACAGGCCCAGAGCAAAGGAGGGCTGCTGGTGCTGGAGGGAGGAGCCGGAGAGGGCAAAACTGTCTTCATGGTAACTTTTATATAGTTGTAGAGTGTCTCTTTAACACCCTTTATACCAGTGGTCCTCACTATTTTTTAAAGAAGAGCCACATTGACGGACCAAAGAGAAGGGGAGAGCCGCAAAACATCAGACATAAAAACAAACAAAAAACAGGCCAGCGCAGACTAGAAAATAGAACTCAAATGTGTGTTTGTATGTTTGAAAATAAAGCACAAATGTGCAGATAAAAATGCATTTAAATTCAAATTAAATATTATTTTGTGTATTATAAAAATAGGGATTTCAATTTGACTTGTAGCTTCTTTAATATACATTTTATATTACTACGGTCAGGTCAATTTACATTTAATATAGCAAATTAGAAACATTTGTTATCATTTTTTAAACAATCAGTGTTTTGCATTATGAGCCTGATGTCGTTTAAATCTAACATGCATCACATTATCCAACCAACCCAACCACACTGTACTTACTATTCAATATGTCTACACTTCATTCTTATTATTTTAAATAAATATTAAACTGATGCTTCTCAGTTCATTCTGTGTAGCTCTAGCTCCGCCCCCTTCATCTCCCTTTCTCACACCTCCACTGATGCTGCTGCTGCGCTGACAGAGAGACAAGACAAGTGTGTTTTTCTCCCTTTGGCCAGAGTCATACATGAAATAAACCTAAATACCTCTTTGCGGACACTATTTAACAAAGTTTAATTGTGGAAAAACTCTCCGCTGGACTGCGTTGTTCTCGAACGCACGCGCGTATAGGACTAGATTTTTCCCGATCAACTTTTAAAGTGTTTAGAACTAATTATCTCCGCCAATATTGATCATATCACTACGAAATAAAAACTGGGACATAGTTTAAACTCTTCTCTCTCAGAATATGTCCGCTACAAGTCTGTGTGTGGGCGTGACATTTCACTACAGCTGCTCAAAGATACGTGACTTGATATGAGAAGGAGAGCTCGTGCGTCCTGTGGCTGGAGTGGAAAACCATTTGGCACAGTCTGAGCGCGTCACTTCATTCATTTCTTAGATCGCCAAAACATTTATTTTGCTTAATATAAGGGTGAGCTCGCAGCTCCATGCATGTCTAAAAGAATGTAGCTATACAATGTGGTTCATTTGGTCAATGGGTAGGCAGGGTGAAGCAGTGGATGCAGCGCTGAAAAAGAACCAAACTAAGAGCGCGCTTGTTGTGTGAAATGTGATCTTGCCGAATCTTGCTGAGAGCCGCCAAGTAAGGCTCTAAGAGCCGCATGTGGCTCGGGAGCCGCGCAGTGAGGAACAGGGCTTTATACAAAAGATATCATCAGTTAAAATGGTGTATTATCGCTGAAAGTTTTTAACCAACCACATTGTAAATCTGTTCCAAAATCAACATAAACAACACTTAAGTGACAAATTATTATAAGTTCTAACACTTTAATTGTGTTAAATGAAACTCTCAGTAAACTGTGTTAGTTGTGTGTAAATTGTCTTTACATTTAGCTTTTTTTTTTTTTGACGACACACATGGAGGGATTCTGTTGTAGAACTTAAATTACTTCCTGAAATTTTCTACTTTTAGTTGTCAATTCTTCATATTTTACAACTTAACTGCTGTAAAACTATGATAAATATTTACCACAAGGACAAAGTCTAAATTAGAAAAAACTTATAATCAGTCAAATGGTCTTTAAGTCATTTTAACACAGTTTTTAGTTCCTCCTTTTTCTAGTCGCCAAAGGCACTTAAAATCTCTTAAAAATCACAATCAATTTTTGTATCTCAGTCAATCCTTCTTCCCAATATTTGTTGCGTCACAAGTTCAAATTGTGTATTCTGTTGCTCATTTTTTAAAATCACCTCCAACTGTGCTTTCAGAGTGCTTCTGTGTTCATAAACCATTACAAGACCTGTTCTGTGATCAAACCGTGTTCATAACAAGCACTCATTCGACTCAGCGTAAATCCAATCTGTGCCGACCAACGTCACACATTTTGAAGTGAGGTTTCCAATGAGAAGGCAGCAAAAAAGAAATAAACTCATGAAATCACATCAGCGTTGATCGCCATCAATCGAACTTAAGCACTTTCCTCATTCTAGATCAGGGGTCTGCAACCTGCGGCTCGAGAGCCACATGCGGCTCTTTAAAGACATTAGTGCGGCTCTTTGAGATTTGATTGAGATTGTGGAACTAGATAACTACTAGTTATCTAGTTCCACAGTTAAAGTTATAAAAGTTCAAGACCATTCTTTAGTCACATTCTGTGTTTATCTAGTTGCTGCAGTGGTTCCTCCTAATCATGATCTCACAGAGTACCCCCTATGTATGTCATGTGTGGTTTTAGAAGTATTTTATATTTACTCATATATTGTCATTTATAACCATTGCATTTTATTGTTTTAATATTATATTCCAGCCCTTCCCAAACTTTTCAAAGGCGCGGCCCCCTATTGGTCCAAAGTTTGTCCGAGGCCCCCCAGCAATTTTTCATACAAAATAATGTAGAATTTCCTCTCAGATTAAGATGCAAAAACAGCAACATGATGACTGTAGACTTGGATGGATGGATTTAAAATAGTAAATTAATCAAACTACGGATACAAAGTTAGTTTCAAACTCAGTTTTCTGGCTCTATTGTGTGAACAACCTTTGGAGCCCCCCCTGCAAAGACCCTGAGGCCCCCAGGGGCCCCGGACCCCACTTTGGGAATCACTGTTATATTCCATGTCAAAAACTGCCTCTTAACATGTAAAATGTGCTGCAAATAACATTTTTACATTACAATTCTTGCAATTCTATCTTTCTTTTAAATCTGCACACATCTCAAGTATCCCTGGGCCTGGGGTCTATGTACCCCTGGTTGACTCTAGTGTATACATTTGGGGTTATTTAATCTTCTCTAAATGTACCGACGGCTATAACTGGAGTCTCTCTCAAAAACGCACAGGTGCATTACAAAAAAGTGTTAAAAGTTGATTAGTCTACCTCTAAAATACGTATTTTTGCTAATTCGCATAAATTTTATTTTGGAAAAATATTGCTCTATTTATTTAGCCTTCTAAAGGAATATTTTGGGGGAAGCGAGAGGGGGACTAAGCACAGTTGCGGTCTTTCTTTGATTTGGTTTGAATAGGACAAATATGGCTCTTTTGGTGTCAAAGGTTGCAGACTCTGGTTCTAGATCCTTCTGTTAAAATCCTGGCAGCAGAGTTTTTGCACCATTTGTCCTTATTTCTACTGATTAATGTGATATATATTTTTCTCTTCCCAGGCCGCTTTGGGACACGCTCTGAAAACTACGAAGATGAAGCCAGCGCCGCGTGAAGTCCTCTCTTACTCCGCAGCAGCCAGCCGCTCGTCTCGCCCGGAGCCCAAAACCACTCGTGATGTCATTTCCTACTCGACCGGCGCCAGCCAATCAGCTCGCTCCGTGGAAAACCTGCTCCGGTTTCTCATCAAAAGTTTGACAAAGAATAAAGAATCAGAAAAGGAAACACCACTGCCCCAGTCGTACCAGTAAGTGTGAATAGTTTATATTGTTTTCTAGTATTAGGTATTGAAGGAGGTATATTGAACCATGATAATTTTAAATAAATCAAGTCAATATCAATGTCTTTTGTCTGTTTTCAGGGAGCTGGTGTCTGAATTCCACTGCATTTTGAGTGAACATAAGAAGAACAGTCCTCTGGTGGTTCTTGTGGACGGAGTAGATCTTCTTCAGGACGGCAGCGGTCACGTGATCTCTGACTGGATCCCACAGCACCTCCCACAGGTCACACACGTGCACTGACACTTACACTTTATTCACTGTGCTGTAGGGTTGTTACTGTTACATACTTGTTCGATATAGCTAGCTCTCAACTGGTTTTGTTGTTTTTATCAAAGAAGTTTCCTAAGTCAATTAGACAACAGCAGTAGAGCGGAAATTGACGTCGACCGATGATTTCTCTGTGGCTACAATTAAGGCAGTAGATACAATATTAAATCAACTTTTGATTTGAATCGAGAGATTTTCAGTCGACGTCACTTTTTACATGGGGAAACTTTTTTGAATTAAACCTCAAAGCGGGACGAGAGCAGCTGTTTTAATCAGGTCTGAACCGGTCTGACAGACGTCTGTCTCCTGAAGCTTGAGACAGTGTTTTTCCTTGCCGTTTTTTCACCTGAATGTAACTTTTAAGGGTCATAGGGTCGAATTTTATTCACAAATGTTGATTTAGCAGCAAAACTTTTGTTTTCACACACTGATAAACTCTTATAGTTAGCTGACAACGGTGCTTTTTCGTCTTATTTCCACAGTTTTTGTCTGCTGCTGTTCCTGGAGATAAAGAAAAAAAACTCTATAGATTAAAAGCCCAATTTTAAATCGTTACAAATGCATCAGCATAGGTATAATTTTCATGCATCTATTTTGATTCAAATTAGCTTGCAGTGTCCTGTCTACAACTAATAATAGAGCATTGTGAAAAGCCCTTTTAAACTCATTCTGGTTAAGTAACAGATAAATCTTTGAGCTGGTGTGCTACCTTTGACTTTAAAAGTCTCCTGTTTACGGTTTAAAATGATAAATATTTGTTAATGCACCTTTAATTTGGTTGTAGTAATACTAATTTAGTTTGAGTGTCTTTCAATCGAAAAAGTGTGCAAAAAATACCTTTCCTGACAAAAACATAATTTATTATTGTCATTTATTAAAATTCTTGGACTATATTTTCAATCATTATATTTCAGCTTCAATCTGGCTAAACATGTATTTTAAATATCTCAATACGGAATACTTTTTATTTAGCTTAGAGATTGATACATATCACACATACCATTTCTGCTTCTACCAGGTGTTTTTATTTACATAATTTAGAAAAATGTATTAAACAGTTGTTCTTGTCAACAACTTCTAATTAAATAAAATGAATGATTTCTCTCGTCTGTGTTGTGTTTCCAGGGCGTGTGTTTGGTGATCAGCGTCCCGACCTCGTCTTCACTTCTTCAGACTCTGGTGAAGAAAAAGGGCACTTTGCTTTTCACTCTGACGCAGCTCACAGCGACCGACCGAAAAGAAATCGTCCAGAAAAGACTTGACACTTTCGGGAAGAAACTCAGCGACTCTGCCTTCAACAACCAGGTAAATACCCCAGTATTTATTTTGTCAAATGGGCCACTTAATCACTCATTCACAGAACCTTTAACATTAGCGTCTTGTTTAATGTAGGTTTAGGTTTTATTTTGCACATAAACGATAAAACATATGTACTTTATTGCAGAATGTTTGTGCTGGAGAGAGTGAGAAGACTAAACTCCCCACTGAGACAAACAAAGATATTTACAATTCAAATATGTTCAATATATGTTGGAGGATTTGCTTCAGATTTTAGTTCTTATCTTGCAAGGGAAAGTGGAACTACAAAGTCACATGGAGCTGAAATAGGGTGTAAACTCCTATTGTTGCTGCACATACAGTAACTATATATTTATTCATGCATACATTATTTATCGACACTAAGCCTCTAAAATTTTCCAAAACCACAGTTCAAACAGAGCTGTCAAATTGGAAAAAAAAAAAGCTAGAATCTGGTACAAGCATCTCTGCTTTCTCGTGATAATTGTGATTTCACAAACTCAAGAGAAATCCATCAGCCCGATTGGTTTGAAGTGTGAACCAGTGGTTGACCAGCCCAATCACATTGCAGTGGGGGGTGGGGGGTTGTTAGCAAAGACTGCAGTAAAGCAGTGTTTCCCAACCAGGGGTAGTGGATCCCAGGGGGTACGCGATCATTTGCCAGGTGGTACTTGGGATGATTGCAGATTTAAAAGAAAGGTAGAATTGCAAGTAATGTAATGTGAAAAATGTTATTTGCAGCACATTTTACATGTTAAGAAGCTGCTGTTTGACATGAAATACAGTAAAACAATAAAATGCAAGGTTTATGCATGAAATAATATACGAGTAAAGATAAAATACCCCTAAATATACATGACATAGGGCAATGTTTTTCAGCCAGCGTGCCTGGGAACACAAGTGCCAGGCGTGCCTTGAAAATATGCTAGTTTTCATTATTTAATCTATAAAACAAGGTAAATCAGATTTAATATTTTGATTTACAATTTGGAAGTTATTTACAGCAAGAAAAAAAAGCAAAACCAATCACTATTTATGCATTTAAAGAATAATTTAAAGATGTTCTATGTAAAAATGTTATAATTTTGTGTTTCAAAACCGCTTAATTTATCTATATTTCAATAGGTGGTGTGCCACAGAAAAAATTAAGCAAAAAAGTTTGCAGTGACTGCAAAAAAGTTGGGAAAGACTGACATAGGGGGTACTCCTTGTGTGAGATCATAATTAGGGGTACTTAAGACGAAAAAGGTTGGGAACCACTGCAGTAACTAGTGCTTGAATCAAGCAAAACAAAAATGGCAGTTCCCGTGAATATGTGCTTTTCTGCTGCTTTTGATTCTGTTTTGAAAGAAAAGTGACAATTGTTCCAACTCACGAACATATTGGAAACGTCATTATGAGTTGTTTCTGTGATTGATTAAGCACAAACTAAGGCAGGCTATGCTTGACAAAACAACCAATCAAAGTCTTTCATTAAACATGAGCCTGGTTAATCTCTGCCATTGTGCTTTGTACATTGTCCTAATAAACATTACCTTATGTCACTCACAAACCTGAAAAGTCTGAGTCAGCTTTGGATTGTTTTGACCTGAAAGCTTTAACGTTGTTGTTGTTGTTTACACTGAAATGGCAAAGATGTTATTTAGTGGCAAAAAATTGTGTCGTATATAGCTCAACTTGAAGTGAATTTGTCATTAATCTTGTAAGAAATGTTGTTTGTTTTAGGTCCAGACCCTGATCATGAAGAAGGGAGCTGCTAGTCCTCTGTATCTGCAACTGGCCTGTGAAGACCTGAAGAACTTTGCCTCGTTTGACAAAGTAATGTTTATCTTACCTTTACCATGTGTTCTATTCTCAAACTGTACTGAATTTCTATAGACGGTTATTAATAGCTGGTTATTTCATGTCATTTACCTTCACAAAATGCCTTGTTGTAGTTGAAGGACAGCCTCCAGACTCTGCCTCAGTCTCTGCCTCAGTTGGTCCTGTTCAGTTTGGATCGGCTCTGCTCCGAACACAGAGGCATTCTGGGACTTCGCTGGGCTCTGGCTGCTCTCACCGTCAGCTCCACAGGTACATAAACCCCAGTATGTAACGTTAAAGATAAAACGTTAACATAAACCATCACGTTTTCCCACAGGACTGAAGGAGAGAGACCTGTACGCTGTGATGAACACCTGTAATGACCTGTCCACGCTGCAGGGGGCGCTCTCATGGGACAGAGCTCTGGATCTGAGCAGGAAACCCAGAGGAAGAATCCCAATGGCCAACTTCACTAGAATATTTCACAGTCTGCAGAGGTACAACTGTCATTTGTCAACAAAAGCGTGTGGTTTTTGAGCTTGAAGTTTTACTGCTCAGGCTGTGTCCTTTCAGATTTATTTCACGCCAGCTACTAAGTCAGGTAACACAAGCCCCCCGGTGATCAAAGATGGCGGGCGCTGTGCATCAATGGCTTTTGCTCACTGGCGTTTGTGGCCGTTAGCTTTAGCCTTTTGCTAGGTGCTCTACAGGCTATGGAACATGAGCAGTTGTGTTTCAGATTCATTGTGCGAGGAGCAGGACGTTCTGATTGTTCAATTCAATTCAATTCAATTTATTTGTATAGCCCAAAATCACAACAGCAGTTATCTCAGCGGACTTCACAAGATGTTGATTTAGCAAACAAGATTTGTCAGAAAATCAAACAGTGAAACATTTGGTCAATGTCAACAGAAACAATGTAAAATTAGAAACAATCATTATTAGGAAATGCAGGCAGATTGTTACAACAACAAAGTGGCAAATAAAATTTGTCCCAGAGCATCCCCTGTCCTTAGACCCTCCTTCTCGGCAAGGAAAAACTCAAAAAAACCCATTGGGGGAAAAGAGAAACCTCGAGGAGAACCACAGTGAAAGAGGGATCCACTCCCATGGACGGACAGGCTGTAGATGTGACCAGGACTGACGTATGTCCAGATGTAATTAGAAGTTTAAGTCTGTGGAGCCAGATAGACGATTTTTCTAGCAGGATAGACGATTTTTCTAGCAAGACGAAGACAGACAGTCAAAGAGAGGCTGGAGTGGAACAATGAGCGAGGTCCAGGATCTCAAGATTAGGTGGAATCCGAAGTCAAGATTCGGTGGGATCCGAGGTCCAGGCATCGACACTGGAGCAGGAGCATCTGGAACAGATACACTCCCCAGAGGGGAGTGGGACAAGGGACAACATGTGAATAGCAAAGAACAGATTATGGATAAACTAAGTAATGAGATGTTCTTTACAGGGAAATAGGAGAAATAACGAAAATAACGAAAACAGGCAAGGGAAGGGAAGTTTATATGTTTATATAGAGCACAATTTGTACACAGAGAAGAGCGTGAAAAATTACAAAGCAGGAGGACAAACTCACACAAAAATACAGTACAAGAACAATAGTGCAGAAAGTGCATACAGTCAAATGCACGTATAAACAAAGATTGCACAAATAATCAAAGATGACTGAGTATGAGTTTTGTAAGAAATTGTAGGAATGTTTGGATTGTATTATATATTTTATTATGTGTAAATGTTATTTACTGTATGTAGGATCAGTGTTTGTGCGCTGTTCCTTTCCCTGCCAGGGGACTGCAGATGTTAACTAGCCTAAGGCTAACTCTGGTACAATGCATCAAATGGAAACATTTATGTTCTAATTGTACATGGTCCCTTATAAAATAAATAAATTAAATAAATAATAAGTAAGGACACTCATGGACACTTGTTCAGACCAATCAGAGCGGGTTACGGTTAGGGTTACAGAGCGAGCAGCAGGAGCCAAACATAAAGCTTAAAAAGTAGTTTTATACAAAACTAAAACCTTTTGAACAGAAAAAAAGTTTATGATGTGAAACTAGGTCAGAGTTGCCACAAAATCTTTTTTAAAGCTGTAGATGCTGTTTCTGCCGAACACGAGTGTTTGTATTGCGCTCTATGAAAAAATGCTTTCTGGTCTGTAGAGGGATTTTACCGCTGCAGCACCAATTGAGTGACCACTGAAGCTGATTTACAACAGCTACGAGCAGCAATGTCCTATCCAGATAATATAAAAGATCCATGGGTATCACAGGACTGCAGACAGTTCCCACAAAGCAGCAAGTACGGTCGTACTTGTTTCCATGAAGTGAAATAAATAACCAAGTGAACCCATTTTTCGTTACAAATTTTACAATATTTAAACTGAATCCCTTTCTGAACCTTTGGAGCACAAACAAATGCCTGGGCTTTGTAGTTTTGGCCTCTGATGTCCTATTTACTCTGATTATAAGTGACAAGCTCTGCACAAAGAAAAATGAGATGCACCCTGATGAAGGCTTGTTTGAGCTGAAACGTGTTGGTGTGTTTTTTATCTCAAAGAAGTCATGTTACAATAAAGAATTTTTAACTTGAACCCTTCAGAATGCCTTGGTTTTGGCGGAAAACCCTCTATTTTTGTACCAAGAATTCATCCACTATTTCCAAAGAGCACTTGACTGGGCCTTGTTTTTTTACACCTGGACATTCATCACACAGCGTTCCCCAATTTTATCTTTTAATCAAAGACAAATCAGATTTGGGTTTTGACAATTGGCTCTGTGCACGGAACTTGCACGAAACTTGGCTTGTTTTTGTTCAAATAGCTAACTTCTGTACGTACAAGCATTTCCTGTTAGCGTTAGCATTTAGATACAAACACACAAGTGTCCTCTGGTGAATTATTCTTCTGATTTGTGAAGTCTTTAACATATTTTCTGTAACATTCACCACAATCTCACTGTCACTGTCTGATCTTGAGTATTAATTGTTTTAAGCTGCTGTAGTGAAAACCTCATAGAAATGAATTGAACAGGAAATACTTGTATGTACAGAAGATTGCCATTTTGAACATAAACAAGCCAACTGAAGCTCCGTCCTTTTCAAAAGCTCAGGAACCTGCGATAAATGAAAAAAGTTTAGCAGAAGCAAATGAAAAAGTTTTATTATGTTTTTTCCTGCAGAATTTCCAAGAGCTTGATTGTCGTATTTATTTTTCATCTGAAGAAAATGTGTGAGGGGCCCATATTTATAGTATTTTATTTTAGTTTCATATTGTATTATGAAATCAGTACTGAAAGCAGTTTTATAAATAAACTAAAATAAAATCTAGCTGCAATCACTAAATGACAAAAACAACAACTGTTTCCCAAAAAAAAACAGTTCCAAAAATGCTCATGGAAATCTTACATCCGAGTATGAAGGTGCTCATTGGTGATTGGGAACACAAAGTCATAGAAAAAAGTTTAAAAAGTTTAAAAGGTCTTTAATAATCTTGGGCCTATTTCATTGGTTTAAAATATTTATATATTTGTTTATAAAAGCATGTGGCTGATCGTTTAGGTCGGTAAGCGGCTAAAGTTTTTAACTAAAAGTGAGTTTTTTTTTTTTTTTTTTTTTTTTTTTTTTTTTTTTTTTTTTTTTTTTTTTCAACTCACCGAGCTGTTTGAAGAGTTTTTTTCCTCCGACGGAAACAGACCGAAGCAGAGCCCACCTCGTACTCGCCGGTAAAACTAACACAGTGTCATTTATTAACCTAATCTGTGAATCTGTGCATATTTAGAGCTTTGATGTTTGTCCAGCTCATCTGTGGACTTCTGCTGATCCGATGGGAGCCGACACTTTCCTTCACTGTGAGGCCTCGTCTCTCATGCAGCTCCCACTCTCTCTGGTTTGTCAGACATTAACTGTTACTGTTTTTTATCAGCTTTATTTATCTCTGTCCTTTGTATATATGTTTTAATTATGTTTGGAATTTGTTTTGTGGGCATTGTGTAACTTTTTGTTTTGCATTTGTGTTTCAGATGCAGAGTAATCAGAAGGATCCATTAGCCTTCCTTCTCTCTAGGATTGCACCATCTGAGTCTAGTCCTTCAGTGAGTAACACCTCTGTTCTTCTGTCTGCTCTCGTCTGAAGGAGCTGTGACATACACAACTCTTTGTAGCATGTGTCTTAAATTATTCATAACAAAAGACTTACTTGTGTAACTATGCTTCTATGCTTCTATGAGTCCCAGATGGAGTCTGTCAAAGATCAGTGTTAAAAGCACAGTATGGATCATTCAGTGTGCAGACTAAATACGGTTAATGTTAGTATAACTGGATTAGTCTTGGTTAGGTTTTGGCACGGAACAAAAAGTTCTTAGAGACTTAGGTCGTTTTCACACTTAATAGTCCAGTAGACTCGGTTCGATTGGGGACCAAAATTGAAATATTTTCAACTGGAGCGGTTTGCTTTCACACTGCTCTTTTGTCAAACAAACGTCTTTTGAGAAGCTTGTACACTCCTTCACATGTGGTGGTTCTGTACCCAAAACCACGGAAGCAAACGAGACAAAAAACCTTGAAGAAGAAACACCGCTCATTTATTGGTCAATACAACACAACTTCCTTTCCCCAGGGAAATGCAAACACATGTCGTGTCAGATTTAGCGTGTGTAGTATGCTGTATTTTGGCATTGTACCAGCAAACCATTTAACATGATCAGCATGAGCGTGAGATGAGGCAGTAGGTAGAGCTCTGTTGATGTGTGACCAGGAGAGGGTGCACTTGATCCATCCAAGTTGGCCTTATTTTGATTTCCATTTATTAATTTCCTACTACACCACGCCTGACAACAGGGCAACAATTCTGCTGAGGCTTTGCTTATTAGCTCCAACAAAGTGTGCGTTTATGTTGGTTGTATTTACCTAATGCTCTGCACTATAGTCCACTTCCTGCTTTGAAGCGACCTGCAGTCCACTTGGCGTTCACATAGCATTTGAACCGTACCAGAGTTCACTTCAACCGAACAGAGACCTACGTTTTTTGACGGACCAGAGTTCACTTATTTGTTCCGTATCAGAGTTCGACTGCACATTCACACCTGCCCAAACGAACCGGACTTTCTGGGCAAAATAACTAGAATACGATTAAAGTGTACTAACCAGTGCTAGTGAGACTGCACCCATAGTGGTGTAAGTACCTCTGCAATCATCTTTCTCACAGTCGTCAGTAAACTTTAATGATATTATTATTTTAACAAAAACTTTCCGTCTTGCCTGGTGTTGTGGATGTGTACAACGTGTGTCAATGACGTCACGAATAACGTCGCTGCATCACTGGAAGGTTCTTGGTTTAAGAGAAAAGTACTTGGAGCGTTTAGTTAATACCTTGTTTCCCTTTTATTTAGAGCAAAATCAGCCTCTGGGATGTACCAGACTCAGATTTCAGCTGTAAACCTCCAAATAAAAAGTGCCCAAAAATTCAAAAATGTTAATAGGACTTTGTTTTGGGTCCTAAAATTCATTTTTACCTCACATACCTTCAGCTTTTACAGAGGAATTGTCAAAACTCAAAATATTCCAAATCTAGTGTCATCAACTTTACCAATCCTTAAATTATCTGGGTCATCGAGTTAAGCATCTTAACCAGAAACAAATACAAAAAAATCAATGATTAAAATCTAGATTTTAAGCATTTTAACCAATCTAAACATTCTTTGCAGTGCACAAAGTTTGTCTGGGATGCACTTGAGTGTAAGCGTGAATTAATTATAATTAATCCAACGTTTATTGCGTTTTGGGCTATTTTTACTTGTTCACAAAGCTCTGATACATAGCAGGTCTGCACTGGTTTTAAGTGGAATAATAAAGTAACTCACCTGTTTTTAAAATGTAGGAGTTGAAAGTACAGATAGTTCTTTAAAAACGTAAGAAGTAAAATAAAAAGTCACCTGATTTTTTAATACTTAAGTAAAGTACAGAAACTCAAAGAATCTACTTAAGCACAGTACTTGAGTAAAAATACTTAGTTACTTGCCGTCTCTGATAATTTAACTATTTAATTTGTCTCTAGGTTGTTCTGACGCTCGTGTGACGGACTGTCTGAGATTCCTCCAGCGTCACTCTTCGTCGCTCTCGTCTGGCCGGCGCTTTTCGTTCAACAGGCTCTGAACGAACCTCCGCAAACATCCGCACACGCCTGGGCCCAAAGCATGATGGGAAAAGGAGGCGTCAGAGCGGTGAAGTGGCTCAACAACACAGAAAGTAACCTGGAGATGAGGTGAGAGAGATCATGCGCAGTGAAATAGATCCACAGTAGACAAATACAAGTCTCTCATCAGAAAATAGAAACCTGTATTATTTAAAAAGCTTCATGCACATACATAATAATTAGAGCTGGGCGGCAATTAATTGTGGTTATTTGCATATTAAATCCATAAATAGTTATGGATTTAACATATTCTAAATGTTGAAATGACCGGTAAAAATGAATCAGTCAATGGAGACAAATTACAGCTTCTCCTTAAGAGTAAAAATACTTCTAAAATAAGTAAAAGCAGCTACAGACTCATAATAACTCAATTACAATAGTGTCACTTTTTTGGGTGCATGGTAGCAGAGTGGTTAGCGCTCTGGCTTCCCAATAAAGAGGTTGTGGGTTCGACTCCCAGGTCGGACCATATCAACATCTAATGATCTCTCTGGGTGGAGTTTGCATGTTCTTCCCGTGTCACTGTGGGTTTTCTCTCCCTCCCACCTCCAAAAACATGCATGTTTAGGTTAACTGTATACCCTGTGAGTGAATGAGAGAGTGAATGTTTGTCTGTCTAATCTGCGACAAGTTGGCCACTGTCCAGGGTGATCCCCGCCTAAGGCCCAAAGTTACTGGGATAGGCTCCAGTCACCCGCGACCCTAACGGGATTAAGTGGTAGAAAATGAATGAATAGTGTCGCTTTCTGTTTGAGTCTTTTTGGGGATATTGCTCCCTGATTCCTGTTTTTTTTTTTTGGATGATTTAAAAAGAAACTAAATGCAGAATAAACTTTTTTTCACTGTCAGACTGCGTATATGGGTCAAAGTTTAATTATCTATTGTTTCCAGGCCTTTTGGACATTTTTGTGCAAACTCGCTCATTTTGCAGTTACGTGTGCAAAAACGCGACTGTACATGCCCACGTCACATCGAGTTGACGCGACAGGCGAGCCTCCCAGGTGATTTATCTAAACTTCTCCTTCTGACATCGCTGCTGTGGAGAGTTGGAAAGCAATCATCCGCTGAGCAGTGACATCATCAGTCATTTGGCTCAGTTTGTTGAGTGGTGCTAGGTGCAACGATGCACAAGTTCAAAACTTGTGTCAGTGGCCAGTTTTTCATTTTAATTTTAGAAAATACATCATAACTCATGTGCTATGTAGAATAAAGCAAAGGTTTCATACAAATGTTTTACAAAGTAAATATAAAAAATCTTGACATGCAAGTAAGATAGGCTGAGAAAACATCTCAGCTGCAAACTTACGTAGGATGCTACCAAAATCACATACACAGCGTGTTCATATTGGTGTCAATAAGTCGTTCACCCACTGGCCTTAAAATCTCGGATCTCCATGGATCTGTGAGGAGTTGTGGACGGGCGTATTGACGGTGTTTAGCCTCACTTTAACAACTCAGCATCGTCTGTACCACGCTGTCTGCAGAGCAGGACTCTCTTCATCATGTTCTGTTTGTGGGCTTTTTATGAAAAGGAGGCGGGGAAAAGGATGCAGCAGCAGTGTGGGACACTTTCATGAATGTTTTTGGACTGAATCACATGACTTGCGTTACAAAATACAATAATTAATCTTTGTTAAAGTGGTGGACCTAATACTGACAGGTTTGGGTTATTTATCAGTAACCCTTTACATATTTAAATCTTGTGTATTTTCTCTCTCAGTGCGCTGGTGTCCTCGTTCTCCTCTGAACCGTCCTGTTTGGTCCTGAGTCCAGACGGACACATGATGGTGGTGGGAACGGACGAGGGACTCTGCACTTCATCCACGCACAAACTGGACAAGTAAGAACTATTAGAACAATGAATTTAGATTAGACTGATTGACTTTTCATTCTTTCCCCACTTAAATATGACTTCTGTTAAACTTGACTAATGTGCCATGATTAAAACCACATTAACTAACTATTTTGAGCCTGCCTCTTCTCTCTTTTTTCTCCAGGAGGTGCGTTCTTTGGTGAGCAGCTGCGACGGCATCTCCAGCTGTGTTTTTGTCAAAGACGGACGTTTGGCCACAACCTCCTTCGACGGGAAAATAGAAATGTGGACGTGATAACGGCTGCAGGTTTGTAGATAAATGCTTTCAATAACACACTTCACAGTCCACATAAGTTGATTTTTCTGTGTATTTGTGGCTGCAGGACGGCTGTTGTGAGCGGACATAACAACGCCATAACAGGAAGTGACTCTCTGCAGATAAAAAGAACCTCGCCACCGTGTCTCTGGACTTCACGCTGAAAGTTAGTTTGTATTTTTTTAATTAAATGTTAACCAGAAAACTCTATAGTTGTTGCCATAATTTTTAACCACATAGTCCTGGATGTCTGACAGTTTGTTTCACGTACGTTTTTCTACTTCGCCTAAACCAGGTGTGGAGCTCGTCGAAAGGGAGCAGGTGGCGTCTCTGTCCAGCGTCTGCCCATGAACTGTGTGACCTTGACCCAGAAGGACACGCCCTCGCCGCCGGGTGCTGGAACGGAAACGTCACCGTGTGGAACTGGCTCCAGAATAAACCACTGCAGTGAGTGAACACAAAGGAAAACTATGAGAGTTTAATAACTTATCTTATTACACAGACGTGGTAAAAGATGAAAAGTCAGATTGACTTTGGCACAAAGTTCTCTCATCACCATAAACTCACTTGTGCATAAGTGTGTACACTGTAAAAAGTAATAGGGCAGTTTATTTTAAACTCATGTGAGTTGTCTGTTATTGTCTCTCTCCTCCCCCATCTTTCTCTTTCTCCTCTTTGTCTCTCCCTCTCTCTCTCTTGACTCTCTCTTTTCTCTCTCTCTATTTTATTCTTCTCTTTCTCTCCTCTTTCTTTCTTCTTTTTCTCTCTCTCTCCCTTTCTCTTACTCTCTCTCCTTTCTCTCTCTTGCTCACACTCTTTCTTTCTTCTCTATCTTTATCTCTCTCTTTTTCTCTCCTCTTTCTCTCTCTCTCTCTCTCCCTATTTCTGTCTCTCTTTCTCTCCTTTTTCTCTTTTTCTCTCTCTCTTTCTCCAATTACTTCCTTTCTGTCTCTTTTTCTCTTCTCTTCCCTTTCTCTCTCCTCTCTCTTTCTCCTCTCTCTCTCTCTCTCTCTCTCCCTATTTCTGTCTCTTTCTTTCCTTCTTCTCTTTCTCTTCTTCTCTCTCCCTTCTCTTACTCACTCTCTTTCTCTCTCTCTCTCTCTCCTTTCTCTCTTTTTCTTTTTCCACACTCTCTCCTCTCTCTCTCCTTTCTCTCTCTCTCTCTCTCTCTCATAACTTAAAAGTCTAAGTTAAAAATCCTTGACTCACATTCTCAAGCTATATCAATAGAAACATTTAAGTTTGTTTAACTTGTTGACCTTATGCCTTTTAGTGTACATAAACAAGAGTCACATAAGCAATAAACACACATTTTTACCACATTTTGTCCTTTGATGATGAGGAAATGTCTTATTTACCTCTGGTTTACGTCACTCTTTTCTCTAGTTCAGTGTTTCCCAACCACTGGTCTATGGGGAACTTGGAATACTTTCAGACTTTAAAAGAAAGTTATAAATACATATAACAAGACACTATGGTAAAATTGATATCATACGACAAAGAACACAATTATTTACCTAAAACTCAGAGTTAGAGTTTATTTGGCATGAGAGACAAACATAACCACTGCTCTAAACCACCTGCTTGTATTTGAATTCCCTGACTTTATAGTAAATGTTCTTGTTGTAAAGTTTCCTCCGTTTCTCTCAGACTCTGGTTGGTCACGATCGTTCGGTCACAGTTTGGCCTTCTCCTCCTCGTCTTTGCTCTGCTCGGGTCGGTCTCCGGTGAGGTCCGGGTCTGGTCCGTGTCCAGCGCTTCGTGTCTGGGATGTTTTCAGGCTCACACCGGCTCCACTGAAGTTCTCACCTTCATCGACAACGGCAGACGACTTCTGACCGCCGGAGCTGACCACATGGTGAGAGAGACAGATTTGAACTACAGGTTTTGAAGTTTGTTTGACTTTTGTCAAATGAATCACAACTTATACATGCAATAGATAGTAAAGTATGATAACATTAAGTCCATGTTTTGTGGCTTATATTGCTTCTTTTAAATGTCTCCACAGCTCCAGCTTTGGTCTGGTGGACTCGGACGCTCAGTCACGACTCTAAAAAGTGAAAAGGTATTTTTTTGTTCTGTGCGCTTGTAAACATATTTTAGATTTAGGGCTGCAACAAGTTAATTGAGTAATCGCTCTATTCAGCTTGCATTTATTGTATAATTATCCTCATTCTGTGCTCAGTGCCTCTCGGAGCCGCCTCAGAAGAGGAGGAGAGCGCCCCCTACAGACCCTGCTCTGTGTGTGTCTGTGACTGGAGACACTGCAGCTGTGGGAACCAAGAAAACATCAAACTCTACAGTCTGGACTCAGGTGAGTGTCCAGCACACTGTGTGCACAAAAACAACTAACAAAAAACAGCTTTATATTAAAACAGATTCTCATTAAACTGTGACTCAGACTGTAATAATGAAGTATATCTGATTTTATATCTGATTTTGAGCTTTTCTATTTTAGGGTCTTACTGTCAGCTGTCCATATCATAACTGTAGCAGTTTGTGCTGGAACAGAATAGAGCTTATTGATTGGGCCTATAAACCGAGTTTTAATTATTGGTTACTTTGAGCTTAAATCACGTGAACAAGTCTGAGGAACTCATAAAATCATGAGGATTCCCAGGCCAGTCCAGAGACATAATCCTTCATCATGTCCCGATTTTCCTTAGGTTCTCTCCCTTTAGGACTAAGCACGTCATGTGGAGGCGTAAGGAGACAACGGCACAGATATCTGAGCCACCTTATTTCCTCTTGATGTGGAGGAGCAGCAGCTTACTTCAAGTTCTTCCTATGTGACAGAGCTTTTCACCCTAAGAGAGCACCCAGCCCCCTGCAGAGGAATCTGGATCTTGTCCCTTTGGTCATTACCCAAGCTATGACCAAGGTGAGGTTTGAACGTAGATTGATAAATTGAAAGGTTTCCCTTTCGACTCCTGCTTCACCACACTGGTCCATACAGCGACCTCATCACTGCTGACGCTGCACAATCGCCTGTCAGTCTCACGCTCCATCTTTCCCTCACTTGGCAAAACTTTGATACTTTGATACTTGAATTCCTCCACTTGAGGCAAGGATTCTGAAGCTACATGCCATGGAAACAGGTCTGACTTATTGCCAGTGTTCAGTTGAGTTGGATCCGCTCGTCGAGATTGGTGCCTCTTTGTTTAGTAATTTTTTTTATATTAACTTACTTTTTCTAACCCTCACCCAAGCTCAATCCTAACTTAGTCATCGAATTATGCCTAAACTACTGAAATAACTGGGAACTTTTAAGTTAGTACGTCACGAACGGTCACAAAAGCCAGTGAGGACACATCTCGACAGGGGAACGATCTTGACGCCACACTAGCAATGTGAACGCAGCTCCTGTTTCAATCATACAAGGACCTGAACCTTCCAAAAGACACAATGACAGACACGATCAAATGCCTTTTACAGATCCAAAAACACATGCGGACTGGTGAGCCAAAGAACCTCAAGCACAGCAGAAACTGTAAACTTTTTTAACTATGTGTCATTTTTGTTGCAGGAAAAGTGTTTTGGACTTGCGACGCGCTCTCTTCTTCTGTCCACTGTTTGCTCTGGATCTCTGTGGACTTGAACCCGGACGAGGATGAAACCAGAATGAAGACGAGAATAAAAACAGGATGAAACTAAGGATAAAGCCGGTTCAGAGAGCGAGAATAAAAGCGATTCTGAAAGCGAGAGTAAAAAGCGATTCTGACAGTGAAGACAAGAGTGAGGAG